>KQ435759.1:943259-953797 GCA_001276565.1 Melipona quadrifasciata | reverse complement strand
ACAGAAACGGAACGAAAGCTTCCGTTTGCTGCCTCAAACCTGCGCCATAACCGCAGGCTAAAGCACACAACGTCGAAGTAACTGCGCCGGTAAAACAGAGAAGGCTTCGACTTTCATCCTCGCTGTTTGCTCCGCGAATCAAAGTAGTTTGTCCAAGAAATTTCGACGACCGATTAGGAAATTTCGACTGCTCGCGACCAAGTTTCCGTCGAAATAAATTGGCATTTGTCGTGGCTCGTACCTTAAAGATTAAACCTCTTGCCGATGCAGTGGCAAAAATCGGGACGCGAGGAGGCATTTCAAAATTATTTTAGCGTTATTTCAATGCTTAAGATCGCAGTACGGTAGGTCGTTGAATTCGTCTTGACGTGGAGCTTCAACGTTATCAGTACAAGTTAAAAATATAAAACGTGTAAATGTTTAAAGAACAGAGGTAAAATTTTTTGAAATTTGCAAAAGATCGAATGCCGATTAATTTTCATTCGAGACATATTTCTGTCAGATCATTGAAAGTGGCTGAAAAATTGTGATGATAAAATTAGGCGTTCAAGATTCAGGCACAATTGTTCATCCAGACGTCCAAACATCGCGGGCTTCCACCTCTCGAAATGATTGCAGGCTTAAAATTTCTACTTTTTGAAAGCGTTCCCAAACTTTGAATCGCGCGTATCAAAGCACAATCGAACAGTCGAAAACATTTATCGACATGCGCAGAACAGTAAACTCAAACTTTCCATTTACCTAAAACTCTGCCAATTAGAAATTAAAGGAATTAGCTTCACTCTAATTTTCAGAACCTCTGACTTTAGCCCGTCGCGCTCGTTCGCGCTTATATCTAGAAATGTGAGCAATATTTCGGATTTCCCAGAGTTCTCAAGAGCCCTCGTTTCGTAGGAAGGAAAAATTTCGTCCAAATATTGGGCTCTTGAAAAGATTGACTTTCGAGACCGTGAAAAAAAAAAAAAAAAAAAAGGAAAAATCGCGGCTTTTCGGACTGTTGCTGCGCTGCCGACGAGAATATCGGTGCCGAATCCTCGAGCAAGATATCGATCAACTCGGGCGCCCCTTTGTTACCCTATATAGGGTATCACGATTGCACGGCAAGATTATCTCGAAACTGGCTGACACGGTTAAACAGTCCCCAGGTTGTATCCTATTCCGGGCACGTGCGCACCTTCCGAACTTAGGTGGAACGTATTATTATTCGCGGTACTTGCATTACCCGGACGGTAGGGGGGAGGGGCAAGGTGGAAAGCCTCGGACCTCCGGGTGCAAATCCCCCGACACTTGGACGGCGAGAACGCGCGTGGAAAAATGTCTCTCGTGCATGTACCTGTGTGTACGTGTACCAGGCAAGGAAACATTTCCAACCGTGGGGTGGCTAAAATTGTGGCAAGTTGCCGGAAAAGTTGCAGCTGCATCTGCTTTCAACGACGTCGTTGTCAAAGATAGGGATTTGTCTGACGCGGGAAATAGAAATTCGGATGTTTAGGAGAGAGGATGAGGGATGGGGCGCAGCTGGTGCCTGCGTTGTGAATAAATTCCGTCCCTTGCGGTTAAATTTCACTTGGCCGGCGACGTTTTGACAAACGTTCATCGATTCCTGCCACCATGTGGCTGCGCTGTCCGTCCGGGAGAAAGAAAAGTAATGACAATACTGATAAATTTTCAGAGTATTCGGCGCCCCGGAACGAGGCAACGCGCGCGGATTCGGGGATCAATGCCATTTCTTGATGAAGTTTCGCGGGCGCAAGCTTGCGGAGCAATTAAATTCGTTTGACAAGCAGCGCGCGCGCGCGACACTTTCAATACCTGACGTCCAATCGGTACATTAGTTTCCACATTAATTCCAATTCCGAGCGAGGGAACGTCGAGGGAAGGCTCAAGCAGCTCTGTTCGAGGCGAACGGTCAATTTACGTTGAAATGAACAATTTTACGTACCTGGAACTGCGCGTGCTTTCCGCGTACGTATCGCATACGTAATCACACACGCGCATACACACCACCTCGAACCTACCGTAGTATGCATGTCAAACTACACGAAATCAATATCCGTGTAAATTCAGTCGTTGGAACTCGCGTGAATAATTATCGGTAATTTTTCTTCCCGACAGGGATCGTATTATCCGCGGCGCATAACGATCGCGGATAATCACGGATGAAACGAACGATTCTCGAGACCTTCTAAGCCCCGGTAATCTATTAACCGTTTCCCTGCGAGAAACCTGCCTTGGAAGGGTCCCTTCAATTTCTTATTACGCTAATCTTCGGCGAGCGAGAGCCTTCTTGTCGCTCGATCGTGCCCGCAAGAAACCGTGTCCCTCGACGACGTAATCCGTCCCTTAGACTCGGGGCGTGATAGTTCTCGATAGCTTTAGATAAAGATTTCAAGGTGCGATCGAGCCGTCTTCGTTCTTCATTAACCCTTCGTTGGCTTCAAGCTTCAAACACTCTTTATTCACCCTTTCGTTGGCTACTGTAGGCGTTTAAAGAACGTTACTAAATTTACTTTTCGATGCAGTGTCGGCGCATTTAATTTATTTACTTCGATCCATTGAAACGAGAGGCGCCATTATTTTCAAACTATGGTTTCCTATAGGAGCCCAATAGTTTGAAAATAATGAATCTTTTTACAGTGCAAAAATCGAGATTCCATTTTATTTGCAATTTGTGTTTGAACGTATAGTTTGTATAAACAAATATTCAAGAAAATTTGTTGACATTTACTTGGAAAAACTTGTGAAATTTCATTCAACTACACAAAAACGGTATCTCGTATAAGCAGAATAATTTCCGAGATATTTGACAAAATATGCAACATCGACGATTGCTTTCAACATTGACAAACATTGTCAAATATTTTTTTCGAAAACCACATTTATGCCAAATTTCATCGAAATCAATGATTCACACTTCGATGTGTTCTCTCGTTAGTGTAGGTTACGATTGAATTTCTACCAGATGCAACGTGCAGTACGTGTCAAAGTCTGCCGTGGCGAAGAAAATCAAACAAAGACAAATTAAGCCAATCTTCGGCGCATCTTTCCCAAAAGTTCCCCATTCGGTGATCGACGCGCGACAGGTATCACCGAGAGGGGGAAAGAGCCATGGGAAAAGTAATTCGTACTTGGCGATGGCACGCCATTTGCCTAAGTGGCAGTTAAACGTAATCAAACCGCCCGGGATAAACAGCCGAGTCAACCGAGAGAGTTCGCGGATTAAATAGAGCACGATTGTTCGAGCAATCGTATCGCACGGGTCGTGTATCCGATTACCATTTGTCTGATGATCGCGATACAATGGCTAATTCTGCTGCTGCTGCTGCCGAGGTGTTCCGATGCACAACGAAGCGAACGCCGGCCCGTAGACGCGGCCCGAAATTGTCTGGGGGTGGGAAGGGTCGGCCAGTAATGGAGTTTTGGATCAGTTGGCCCGGCATTGTGTCGGCAGTTGTTCTCGTCAACGTCGTCAGACGTGGAAACCGCATTCCCCGCGTTCCGCGTATCATGCGCCTCGCAATCAGTGGCGCAGCAAATTGAGCGATGACGTTTCCGGTTGCGCGGAAACAGATCGACGTTGCGCTGCGCCCCATCGATCTGCCCTCGAGCCGCCGTTTCACTCTGCGCGTTCGAGGCTCGAGAAGGTTCGTTCAAATTTCTCGAAAAGAATTCCTCGCAAGATCGGAGAATTTTTCCCGATCACAGAGTGTGTCAATCGACGATCGCGCGGTGGTGTAAAAATTTGTCCGAGTTTGAAGGAATGAAATTGTTTCGTTAAAGCCTTCGCAAGCTTTTGAGCAAGTCGAGCTTGGAAAGCTATCGAGTATACTTGAATTTATTCGCGTGGCTAATTTTAGGTGCGACAGAAGAGAATAATCGACAGGAAGGAAAAGCGTGGAATCAAATTTTTCCGTAAAATCTGCTCCGTTTTCGGGAGACTCGAGTTCGAAGATTTATCAAACGCACGTGTACCTGGTGCAACTTTCAACGAGACACGTTCAAAGTTTATTTTCGTGAAAATGAACAAATTTTATTTTTCCAAGTAGAATATCCTCGTTGTCGATCATTCGATACTCAAATTCAAGTATGTTCAAGGATAAATTTTCAAATTCGATTTCCTCGAAATCGAACATATTTTATTCCTTCTTTTCGACACATTTTATCACTGAAAGTCGGGCCTCTTCAGGTGCAACGCTGATGCAACGAAAATTAGCGATTGGTTGATTTGGGTCACGTGATTCGCGAGGGGGCGTGGCGTAGACCTCGAGTAGAAGTGGCGTTGTCTAGTATCGAGCGATCGCGCCTGTAATTTGTTTTCTATCGATTAAAATGTTTGCGTATCAATAAAATTTTATGGCAAGAAAGTCGTCTTCATTTTCTAGCCAGAACAGTTGCTTCTGGGCATTTCAGTGCTGTTTTTTTTTTTACATATAAACGCATTTTCAATCAAATCTGTCGTGAGAGAGAAAACGTCACTTTACCGGAGCGCGTTCTTTTTGCGAGAAATCTCTTATTGACTCGACGAAGAGGAGTCGTATTACTTAGGATCGTTTTTCAGTGGACGAGGAAATTGGAAGCGCGCAAAGAAACTGATAGAAGTTTCTTCCTTTATGGAGGACAGTTGAGATATTAGAATCAAGAAGGCGGGTGCCCCTTTTGTTTTTAATCTCGAAATCGCTGAATTTGGCGGCACGAGCAACGAGCGTCTCTCCGCGCGAAATTTCACCCCGGAATAACGGTAGAAAACGGTAAATCCAGGAATACCGAGCGGAACGCTTTGTCGTCTGACCACATACGGGTTTATCCACTGCGTCGTAATCGCCGTGGATGACCAAACGAGCCGTTCACTTTGAGAACTGGGCACGGGTCACTGTGCGATTAACGTCTGCGCGAAATTATTCATAACAAGTACGAGTAAATCTGTCTCGAAAGCTGGCATGAATTCTTTAACGTTTGGCAAACCCTCGGGTATCTCGATTTGAATGCAGAGTGACCTTACGATCGAACACTTACGATCACGAAAGATTAATCGGCGAAGAGAAAAAGGAAATGTGAAACGAACATAATGTGATTTGAGGATTCGTTAAAATTCAATTCAATAGTATTATTAAAGGATTGGTGACATGTGCCTTTTTCAATCACTTAGGATACACTTTTAAATTCTAAAGAAAATTTAAGCTTCCATGATGCAATCATACATTGTACATTTGTCGCGAAATTGTTTCAAGAAGATCTAAAACAATAACTTCAAAGCAGAAAGTGCTTATGTTATAAGCAGGAAATTTCGTGCGTACATTTTTCTCGTGAAAGCCATTTTATACAACGAAGAGACTTCTCTCTTCAAACGAGATTTCTAAACTGTGATCCAAGATCTGTCGATTCCAAGACGCAGTAACAATCACAAATTAACTTGAAGAGAAAGCTACGAAAATATCTGGAAAGACGGTGTTCGTGGCGGTTTAAAGGAGTCAGGGTCATCGATTCGAAGCTGGTCCCTGCAAACTGGTTCGTGTGAATTTTATCAACGTGACTCGGAACGTTCTCGTTAGTTAGTTGCCCACGCGTCACCTGATAATAGCTTGCTATTCAATTCCGGAGACAATAGATCGCTTAAACCCCCGTTTAGATCCTTTAAAGCCGTGGACGTAAATGGCCATTGTACATTACGTAATATCGAAATTACCCGCTGTTACGCCCGACATTTTCACCCGCGCGATAATCCGCCGCGCCGATAGATCGGAAAACTCGCGCGACGAAACAATGGGGGGGAGGGGGCGAAGGGAGGGCCCACTTGCCGATTGATTACATAATTCGTCGCGTATCGAGCGAATGATTCCGCGAAAAAAAAAAAAAAAAAACACGAAACGATCTCGCGCGCGAATCTGTTCTAAAATCGGCGTCGCTGTCCGTCAGGGAAACCCATAAATCGCTGGTTCTGTTTGCGCTCGGTCGGTGATGCAGCAGCTTCCAAAGCAATTTTACAATGTACACAGACGGATTTGCACAAATATGTTTGCGTTCGATAGAACACGATCAGTCCCGGTGTTTCGTTTGATTTTTTCCTTTTTCCCTCCTTCTCTCTCTCCCTCTACTTTTGTAGATTTTTCTCTTTTTGGTTCTAACCGCGCGCAGGAGGCGAAAATTGGATATCGCAAAATCGAACGTTACGGGCACGGGCCTATTGAAAGGAATCACGTCGAGCGATTTTTTCTCGCGAGAGAGTCTCACTTGCCTGTGTGATCGCTTATCGGGCACGTCGGCCCCCGGAAGCTTCCAACGCGCTTTTAACCACGAGGCTGTTTCACAACGGCGCCGCTTGTCACGCGGAGCGAAAACCAGCTACTACTTTGAGACAGAACTGGTGATTTCTCCGTGCTTTATATTGTGATAAATTAGAAATGAAGCGACGTGCGCGCTGCTACGTAGCTTGTTCCCTTCAATAAAGAGAACTGCAAGAGACAACCAAGAGAAAGAATGCGATATTACATTTTCAACCGTGATGTGCGCGTACACACGCCGCATCGAAAAGCGTGTAACGCAATGTCGGAAAATAATTTTATTTTTAGTGAATTTTCCTCCTCGAAAGTGCTGAAAGCCCAATTCTGGAGAAAAATGAGTTAGTGCCAGTTTCAGTTAAATATAGATATCTTCTGAACGGTGCGCAATATCCTCATAAATTAGTCAAAAGAAATCTAACCAAGTTTCTCTGATCGAGTTTCTTTTTGTCACTTGACAAAAGTTTGAGTCTTTTTCTTTTTTTCTTGAAAATTATACAAGTTCAATTTTGGAAAAGAAATTGAGTTAACGCCAGTCTTGGTTGGACATAGATGTTTTTTTTTCCTATTTGTGACATCACAGTGACACATGGTCACAGACGAGGTATATCGAATTTGCAAGATAGGGTTGTGAACTTACATAGTTGCAAATAAGACATATCTAATTATGCTATTCATACTTTTAAATAAATGTTAATAGTCGACATGAATATGTTGAATAGTAACAACGACGCGCCAATGAGTCACCGATTAGGCTAGGTATCAGAGTAAACTGTGCATGCCTCGCTACAGAGTGCCATCGCTAACACAGCGCAGCGAGCGGACACTTTCCCCCCCGTGACAGCGTTTTAAGTTATTTCCGTTCGAACGAATGGCGTTCAAGTGACAAAGTATCAAAAAGTATTACCCTCTCTCGTGGGAGGGAAAAACCCTTTTCGCTGTAGAGTCTCGATGAAACGAGAGAGAGAGACGGTATCACGAGGTCTTGAGAGGGTGTCAGAAGACGACGATTATCGCAAACATAAACGTTCCATCCGAGACAGTCAGTCGTCTTCGGGAATATCGCGCGGAGCGAGAGCGTGGCTGGCGGCGGTATTCCTAATACCATTGATGGAAACAGCCCATCCGTCAAAAGCGAAGCGAAAAAAGCCGCACAGAGGAGAAAGCTCTCTCGGCGAACAGTCAAAAGTACTTTTCCTCTCGCGCCGGGAACGGACATATCCTCTTAGAAAACCGGGGGCCGAAATTGCCGCGGCCGCGTTACAAAGGGAATCGTTAAATCCAAAGCCCTGAAAGCTGCGCCGCCTGGCGGAAAACCGTTCGGCAAATGAACTAGACTCGGCCCGCCACTGACGCCGGATCTCGCCCGGATGCGTCAACAAATAACGGAAATATACGTGGAAAACTTGTATGTGTGTGTGTGTGTGTGTGTGTGTAAAACATCGTTTTCAGAGAGAAAGGGAGAGAGAGAGAGTTCTCGACGAATTGTCGGTTAGGATTGCGATACGCCGCGAGGTTCGTTATGTGCCTCCGAAGGATTCTTTTGTCGTGGGTATTTCGGCACGTGCATAAAGGGGAAATTGGCGTCCCGCTTTGCGTAATTAAAAGCTGTTTTGTCTTAACGCGACACGAGATCTTGATTGAAATTGTCGTTCGCGTCGCTCCGACACTCTGTCCAGCCTCGCCGTAGATCTCGCGAGTTTACGAATTTCACGAGTCACCGGTTTGTGTTTGCATTTTTCAAGAAACGACGATTTACTTTCGTTTCTTTTTTGACGACGTGCGGCGCGCATAACTCGCATCGACGTGACATTTATCGGAAACGATCGTAAAAGAGACTGTCCGTAAAAAGTCGAAAATCGTGCGAAAAATCGTGCGTTGTTGCAGGCTTTAGAACGTGTTCGGCGACATGTTCCGTTCCTCGGAGTAAATCCAGAACGAGCACCTATCGTCGATCCTAGATTTCTTTTTCAGAAAATTTCGTTGTCAGACAACGTTCTGAGAAACCACTTGAAAAAACTTTTTATTATCAACGAAAAATTGTTTGATACAAAAGATGTATGATTTTAAGGGAGGCAAAATATGTATGTGTAATTGTTTGTGGATTTTGAAATTTCCAACAATTATCGGTTGGAATTTAATATTCTTCCGATTTGTGACGAAAAAGATACATGGTCCAATTAAAAAAAAGTAAAGACGACCTTGGAAAATTTCGAAACGTTTCAACGCACGCAGAAAATTAACAAGCCCGTATGTTGCTTCTTTTGAAACCATACAACTTTTGTATTAAACAATTTTTCGTTAGACGCATAATTTAAAAGTTACTTCAAGTGTGCAAGTTAGGTGAATCACCCTGTATATTCTTTGGAACTTGCGAGGTGTCAGTCACCGATTTTGACGAAATTTGGCATAAATGTAATTTTCGCGAAAATGATATTCGACACGTATTGTTTTCTCGGCGATCGTCGATGTTGAAAGGATGAAAACTACTTTTAAAATTGGAGGTGCGTAACATTTTTCGTGTAAATTCATGAAGTTATTGTTTCTTAACGAGGAATCTAACGGGGTACGCTATTTTGCGAGAAAAATATTTCTTCAAACAATATAACATTTAAAAAACCGTATTTTTTGTAACTTTTTGATGATTCTTCCAAGTACACAAATAACAACATAAATTGGAGCCTTGACTTTTGCATTGCAAGAAACGTTCATTATTTTCAAATCTTTCTCTCTGAACCCTGCAAAGCACGGTGAAGTCGCTCCTCGTTCGTAATTTCTGAAAGAAGCTGACTTTCGAACCGATCAATCTCACTATACGACAGATCTGCCGTGTATTTCCATAGTTTCGGTAAATTCTGCGGTGAAGGCGGCGCATCGCTCTCAAAATAATCAATTCTATGGCATCCGGGAGTGACCGGGGCACCGGCCAAGTGCGCTCCAAGTAGGTATTCTACGTGGAGTTCGATGAGCCCCTCGACGGGAAGCGGCGCACAAGACGAAACAACACTCGGCATAATGCCTCCGCCTGCGAAACACATCCACCCGGTCGATCCATTTGGCCACGATTTATGTGATAATCACAGGCCGTGAAGGCTGTTCCACGCGTCCCGTTTCTACCGCGTTCGCTTCCGTGGCCGTGTAATTGTTCGCAGGCTAATGTAACGGGGCGTAGGAACGTTCGATTCATCGTCTTGCCTCTTGTCGCTGCAGCGTACCCATCAAAAAATGCCCAGCAATATCTTTCTGGTGACAAACGATGATAGATACGCGTGATGATAAAAGTCTGTTTTCACAAATGCGATGCAAATCTATTTCCAAATGATACGATACATGAACAGTTTACTATGTGCGAAATATGCTGCTAAAATGAATATGAAACGATAAAAAAAAAGCAGCAACTGAGCTTTTCTTTTTTATTAAACAAGAACATCAGAAAAGCAAACAAATCGAAGAAAGTTGTTCTTATTTAACAAAAAGAAAAAAGAAAAATCAAACGCTACTTTTTTTATCGCCCCTAATTTTTGTGAGCAGTGTAATACCGCGAACAGTTTGCTACAAAAGTGACATGCACAGTGGCAATTTCCAATAACGAGTTGTGCAATAATACAAAACTAATTCGCAATACAAACGCGCGCAGTAATAGTTCCAAATAACGAGTAGTACAATAAAATTCAAGAGTCGAATCTTTATATTGCTTGTGTTATTATCATCCGACTGTTGGAAATTGCAGACAACGAATAAACTTATAGTGACATATCTAGTGTCCTTGCAAAAACACAAAAGTGTAGTTTGTAGGCTCAACTACATGTTTCCAAAGTATCATGTTACACAAGATTTGGAGGTTAGGTTATCAGTAGACCAAGTGTAACGCTGATACAGGTACATTGAACTTGGTATACTCTTAAAACTAAGCTCAACTAAGCTTAATCAAGCTACATCGATTCCAAACTTACATTTCCTCGACTTTCTCTCCTTCCCTCTCTTTCTTCACTCGTACCCTCGATCTCACGATACAACTATTATCAACGCACAGTATCAAACAACATCTGAGCAGGTCTGAGCACTCGTACTAATCAGAACACGGAAAACTTCTGCAGGTTCGTTTAATAAAATCGGCAGACACTTTTTCGATAGTTCACCCAACAGAAATCGAATCGAACGTAAACACGATTGTATCGAGCGAAACAGACTCGAGGATGGTCCAACGAACTGAGGATGGCCGTATCGGCGACGTTTATTCGGTCGCCACAGCGTACATCGACT
>KQ435759.1:924959-940641 GCA_001276565.1 Melipona quadrifasciata | reverse complement strand
CCATCGACGACGACGACTGTGTACGCGGACGTCGTGGCAAACGTCCCGCAGACCGCATTCCAGCGATTCCAGCGTTCCCCACGGTACACGGTGACACAGTATATTGACTGAGGGGTGGATTGTGCGCCGGCGACTGATTTGCCGCGGCTGCGCGAATCTCGGCCTTCGCGTACCTACCAGCTCTCTGGTACCGCTCTCGGTACTCGCTCCGAAACCGTGCCCTCGTGACTCGTCCGGTACCCTCCTCGGCATCGGTGCCCGTGGCCGCGCGATTTCCACCATCTCCGTCGACGCCGACGCCGACGACCTTCTCTCGCTGCGTGTGCCCCGTTCTCCACGCCGTCGCTACCACCACCACTACCACCGCCACCACCACCACCACTACCACCACCACTACCACCACCACCATCAACCTGCCACCACCTTCTCTCACCCTTTCTCACTCAGTCGCGCTTCTCACTCCTTCCACTTTCGCTCGTCGCTCGAGCACAGCCACGGCAGCCTCCACTGTCGGGATAAAAACATGTCGATGACAGGCGTCGCGCGGGACACAGCGATACGTGAGTGCCGGTCCGCTCTCGGACGACGCGTCGCGATATAGATAAGAGAGAAACGGGCCTTTGGACGGGCCTCGTCCTCGCGCGACTCTTGCCCACCGAGTGATCGTTCCACCAAGAGAGAGTGGCTGTGATTGAAGATCCAAGTCTCGGAGAGATCGTTTGTTCGCAAGTTGCCAGTTGTTCGCCGTGCAGAAGTTTGTTGGTTGAGCCAACGTGGTGATTGTTGTATCGTGCGAGGCGACGTCGAATCGGAAACGAAATCGCGCGATCGGTGGTGAGCTGCTGACCGGAGGTCTGCAGCCGCAGAGTATCCAGAGGCACTGTCAGTGTGTGTCGACGCGTCGAGCGGTTACGGTGTCCTGTGTGCTCGTACCGCCGGCTACGATCCTCCTATTGGAACGTGCCGTTTATGTGATGAACGTGGTTTAATGGTTGATCCGCTAAAACTCTTCTGGGTTATTACCAACAGCACCTACTTAGGTACGTCGCGTGATGTATTGCAAATTGTATCTTCTGTTTTATGTGACGCGCGTTTGCGAAAGGTCGAAGGCTAAAAAGCAAAAGGAACAGGGGGAGGTTGTTGTTTCAAACTCGAGGAAGCTCGAGTACACGGAGACTTTGCGACTTTGGCGATTAACGAGCTGTCTGTTGGGCAAGCTGTCGTCCGCGAGAAGTCGCACGCGACACCGGCTTCCCTTCGCCTGTGTCCCAACAGGTGACGAAACCGTGCTCGACACCGCGCGCCCGTAGTTACACCGGGCGAGAGGAAAGTTTTCACGGTCGGGAGGAGCGATGTCTCGAGAAACTCTCGCGTAGCAACCCCGCTCTTAGAGCTCCAACTTTCGCCAGTTCTGTCCCTGATTCCCTGAATATTTGAAACGACGACGATTCGTTTCCCGCCAAATAAACGACGAAACAACGTTGCTCTCGAACAAGCTCGAAGGAGAGAAGCTCGGTGGAAGATTTTCGAGCGTCAGACCGAGATGTTCGGCGAACGTCGCTCTCGATGCAAGCGGAATCCGTCCGCTTTCCCGTCCTCGCGTCCGGTCATCGATCGTCGCCCGTTATTTCCAAAGGAAACAATGTGCACTGCGTACGTGTAGAACGATGCTCGGTCCGCACAATTGGGATATCGTTCCATTCAGCCGACGGGAAATCAATTCGGCTTGGTAATTACCGACGGCCAAGACGTCGTTTGACACAGTGTAGTATCCTCGCAAGTGTCTACAGTCGGGACTTTTGAGAAATGGATCTTTGAGAGGGGTGGTGTATTCTGCGAATTGGCATCGAAAGAAAACGTGGCGATTTCACAAATTGGTGGGGTCCAAGAGAGTGTGGTCACTCGCGTACCTTGTGACTTTGAACGTCGCGATCGCAAAGCTGCAAATCCATTCGACGAACGCGCTCTTTCCTTTTTTGGGGTTGGAAAGTTCTCTCGCCGCGAGAAAAACGTTGTTTTTCACTGGGATTTTCCTTGGTTTTTACTCCGTTCACGAGAGGCCACAGTGAGAGTTTCGCGAGATTTCATTCGACTACACGGCGCGATGATAAAACTAGGGGCCATGCTCTAAAATTGGAGAATGCTCGCATACATTCGCAAACGTACGCGCCCCTGTTTAAACGAGCCTACTATTATAGTCGCGAGCCTCCCAAATTTGATTACAAGTCGTAATTTCGATTCGTTTGATACCCGGTTCGTGCTTCTCTCGCGGCTTTCAAAGTTACACTCGGTGAAGACCGGTGTGAGATACTTCGATACGATTTGCGTCTTGAACGTCGACTCGTGTCTTGGATATTGAAAACTCGGGGACACACTTTCGGAGCGAAGCTTGTCTTTTCTTCTCTTTCTATTTCTGATTTTCCGACGAAACGTCAAATTAATCATCACGTTGATTCGTGTGGAAACGAGACGTTCGAGAAGAAATTAGTCAATTGTCAATTACAACGGTTGAAAAGTCAGTCGTTCGTTTTTTGTGAAACGGTGTTTTCGACGATTATACCTACGATGTTGCATTCGCTGCTCCGAAAATGTGATACAGTTTGAATATCTCGAAGTTGTCTTCTGAATCATCTTTTCTCCAACGGAGAATTATAATTTTCCAACGTTCTATTCGTGAAATGTTCCTTTTTTTCAATGGGAGACATTTTCCATTTCGTAATTTTCTGTCGTTCCGTGGAACTTTTACGTGTCGTTAACACTGGAATTACCAGGGTGGTCGAAACGACCAATTTATAACTTTTTAGAATGCAACTCTGCAGATTTACAGCGTTGTAAGTACAACGACCAAAGCACAGAAGCGTAAAGATCGCATCGAAGAAGTGAAAAGACACGCAAAACTTTTATAAAATTTTATCAGTGTTATCCGAATCGCCAACAAATACTTTGTAAATTACATTCTGAAAAGTTAGAAAAACTGGTCGTTCCAACCACTCTGATAGTTTTAGCGTTAAACGTGCTGGTTCGTGGGACCAAGACGTTCGAGGTGATCTCGGGAGAAAAATTGGACGGTTGTGAATTGCAACCGTTGAAAATTTGCGCGGTCGTCCTCCGCCAAGCCACCAATTACACCTACGTATACCTGTCGTGTTCGATGCTTTCCGAAAAGTGAGAATGTCTCGACGTTGTTCCCCCGAATTGTCTTCCTTTTCAACGAGGAACGTGAAGTGAAAATTTAAGTGGCCGCTGCATTTCGTTTTTCAACGAATTTTGATTTCATTCAGAGGAACCATACGACCGTTGAAGTTCGAATCTGATTAATGATTTTGTTTTCTCTCCTCCACCTCTTAGGAGAAAGGGGGAGGGAGGAGGGGGGAGGGGGCAGGAACAAATTGCTTCATTAATTTCAAGTTTAATTTAGGCGCTAATAATTATATAGTTCGCGTTCGCGCGCAGTTGGCGTTTATAGAAATTTAATTAAAAAGCAGCGTGATGTTAAGTAGAGGCTCGTTGTTCAGCGAAAATTGACAATTAAATAATTAAAGGGAGAATGTAAACTGCGTCGGGCGAACTGTGCGATTTTATCAACCGAGATCTATGTTAACGTTGTTGTGAGCTGCATCATTGTCCAGCATTTTGTTAGAAAATTATACCGATGTTGCGTTACAACTCGAATTACGCCGACATAATTGAATTCCACCATTATAAATAACAAATATACGCGTAATGTTACGACAATCAAACTTCTCGCGTAATAGCGCAAATTTCTCGCTCGAAGCTTTTGCTGAAAACGCCAAGTTTGTTGAAAATACGTTCTTGAAAGGAATCGACCTCGCCAGCTTTTCTTTTTCTTTTTACCAAAAGTGAGATTTATTGTTTAAAACAAGTGTCGTTAAGAAGCGAGGAGAAGCCAAATACAATCGCAACGCTACGGTTTTTTCGCTAATTGGCGAATGTGGGTTAACCGCTTGGAAAATTTTCGCGAAGAAAATTCACGTTACGGGTGTTTAGCAAAGTTCGCTCCCCGCGGAGACTTGCGATGAAAATTGAATCGCTGGAAATAGCGACGCGAAATCGTAGCGCGAGGTTTCGCCCGGCGACTCTCGAACCCTTTTATTTTCGAAAGCTTTTTCTTGAAAGCGCCTTTCATCGGCGCGTGGATAATTCGAGATAACTGCCTCTAACTTCTCGTGTTTATTAATTACTAAGTGCTGACGCGCCCGTTTTTGCGGTAATTAACGCGGCCGACTTTAATAAATACGGGGGGGAATTCATTAACAACGGCGGTCGTTTTGTTGCTTACTCACCACGGAGCGATCTTTCATCCCATTTTGAATTCAATCACAAACAAGGGGGAGGGGGAAGTATCGATCAATTGTCAAACTTTGTCAAACAGAATCGCAAGTCCAGTTGGCCTTTGCTCGAGCAACTTTTTTTCTTTCAAAAACGTCGAGAACTCTCGAAAAGAAAGAAAACTCTCTTTTCCACGACTAGATCCGCCGTGATCTCGAAATCGACCCCTTTGAAGCTTGCCGTGCGATTTTTGTTTCGAACCTCGAATCGTCAAAAATTCAACAAGCCCGTACGTTTCGTCGTTCAACTTTCAACGAAATTCGAAATTCAACGAAACGGCGAGGGGGGAAAAAAGTCGCGCAACAAGTTTCAAGAGGTCGTTGTAAAGAGGGAACTTGAACCTTCCGAGACCATGGTAGATTTCAGCCACGGGCATTTGACAAACTTTTACGAGTTTCGAGATTATCCGTGCTTTTCCGGCATCTTTGCGAGAAACTGTAATTGCAAGTTAGTTCTCGGTGTGGTGACGACACGCGCTAATAAATTACTCTCATTTTCACGAGATAATTCTTTTCCTTTCGTTCGAACATCTCTCGTTTCACTGATGGTTATTTTAATGACAAAATTCTCAATCGTCGAATAATTATTTCCTCGAACAATCAGTTCTTCAACTCGCTAGATACTAAAGAATTATAATTCGTTTAATAATTTTATAACGATTCTTCGAAAAATTTATTTTATCATCGTTCGAAGTAAATCTCGCCCGTCAAACTTCAAGCAATTTGAAATAAGACCGAGTAACGCCGAATCGTTCCCGTGATTTATACTTTTTCACGAGGTTGCAACGGTTCAATTTTTCACCGGGCGCGCGCGCGAATTTTTCATACGAGCGAGACTTTGGCAAAATGTTCGTGCATCGGGCATCGCGATTCGTCGTCGATGCCACAGACAAGCCAATCAGCATATCGGTAATGTCGTTTAAAAGCTACGGTTGCAGGCTCCGTGGGGAGCGAGAAACTTTCGCGAGCGACTTCATCGACGTTGCGAAACCGAGATAACGTTCACAGCGAAGCGGCGAGGCCATTATTTGTCTCTCTCCCCCCGATACGTGGCGAGAGGCAACAAAAGAACGTTCAGTCATCGGGTTTGTTTCTGTTTCACTGGTACACCCGAGTGATTTAATCCGTTACGTGGTATTTTTCACCTGACGCGCGCGCCAACTTGCTTCGACAAGATGAAATCTCAGGTGCACGTAGAAACTCTGCAACAGTCGAATTTCTCATTTGCTTTCTCTCTCTCTCTCTCTGCGCTTTATGTAGAACTCGACCGTGTTCCTTTATTAACCTCGTTAATTAATGGTTTAACTGAATGTCTGTTATTAATAGTATCAACATAGTATTCTCAGTACTACTAATAATTTAACTTGAGTGCATCTTCCAGATACTTTAGAGATTTTTCTCTCTTTTTCTTTAGATCCAGGATTTACAAAAAAATCAGGCAAATCTTGAGCAAATTCGACTCTCTATCCAGAGTTTCTAATATAGCTGATAAGATTCTTTGAAAGATCGTCTTTATATTTTGAGATCAACATTCCCAATTTAGACAATAAACTGTCCAAGTTTCACTTACCGATCCTTTACGTGAAAATTTTTGGTCCCATTGCTGTTTGCAACCAAGTTATTTTCAATTTTTTAATCGTGCAATTGTTTGAAAATTGCATTTTGAGATCAACATCCTCAACTTATTGTCATCATTCGATCTCTGGATTAAGCACGTGGAACAATGTGTCTTCTTTTGCAAATATGACATAATGTTGTTTCTTTTACATTTACGTTTTCCATTTTATTGTTATCATTTCTTTCTTTTCTTTCTTCCTTTAATGAGCTTGAAATCAACAAATAAACCAAAACAAGCGAGTAGAAACGCACGTATCCTCGCCGAAAACAGCCAAGAAAAATTCCCCGTTTCGCAGGCGAATCACAAGGGGGAGGGAGATCAATCTTGACGCGCGATGGAACGAGTTTTTCACGTTCGCGAAACGCGCGGAAAACCACGTAGCTCGCAACGATCGTGAGCAAACAAACCCCGCTTCGCACACGCCCCGCTCGGGCTTGTTGCCTGCGCGGACGGGTCGATTCGTTGCCGAAGACACTCGCTGTTTGACAATCATCCAGTGTCTGAACGAAGCTCGTTTGAATCATCTCGATGACGCGAGAGATTAATTACGTTAAACTCTTAGCTGTGAATGACGATTTCTTTTGTGTAACAACGAGCATATTCGTCGTGTCAGAAAAATAATTACAATTTGTTACTCGAATTAAATTTTGTGAAAAATAAAACATATTTGTAAATTTTAAACGTTTTAGAATGTTCTGAGATTTTCCTAGATTAATTTAAACTGTCAGCTTTCCATTTGCGTTACAAGATCGCCATTTCGAGGCTAAAATGACAGATTACTCTCCTCTTTGGTCTCATCATATTAACCCGTTGCGCTGGCAACTGGTTCGCGGACCATAACGAGTGACCGAACCTTATTCAATAATTTGTCGCTTTCTTTTCCTTTTGAACTCGTCGGTATGATATCACTGGATAGAAATGATTAAGAAGTAATAAACTTATCATTTGTTTTTTTACATTTAAATATACTTAAAACTGAGAAAATGTTGCAATTTGTGACAAAAAGTTGTCGTCATTCCAGCGCAAGAGGTTAAATATGCTGTGAATTTTTTCTTGAAAAACCTAACCTCTTAGCTGTGACTCCACTTTACTTCCTTTACTTTTACATTTGTTCCTTAAATTAAATTTCACATTTGTAAATTTTAAACGTTTTAGAATATCGCGAGACTAGATTAGAGACTACTTGTTTTTACATCATTTTCAAACATTTTCTTGCTACGATGCTTGTGTTGCGCCATCTTGCGCAACTTGTTGCAACTTGTATTGCGTGAAAATCAACCTGGATACATATATAATTTCTGTGCATACACTGGAAAAATCATGTTTCACAAATTATTTGTTTGAATTCATTTTTATTGTATAAAAAGAATAATGGAAAACGCGTGTAAACTTGCTGCTGAAGCGTATTGAAAAAACCATTGAACTATATCCAATTGAAGATGTAAATTCAACACGTATAACATCAGTTAGCCTAGATACGTTTCATATTGGAAAACATTTTCCAGATTACATACCCAGCAGATCACATTGTCAAGAACTAAACCCACATGAAGATGTTCGCTGCGTTCAAAATGTAATCTAGATATTGGTGCTTGACGTGCAAAGTGCCATTATGTGTCGTACCTTGCTTTCAGAAATATCATTCCGAAAGAATAAATTAAACTTCTAATTTCTTTTCATTTTTTCCAAATATTTGATTTCTTTCGTTTAACAGGAAAATTACGAATGTTAAAATTTTGCAAATAATATTAATTAAATTAAACGATAAAATTATTGATTTTTTCAAACTAGTGTAGTCTCCTCTTTGCAATTTAATTCAATTGCACAGCAGCTGCACATATTCTGCGTTTGACGAAGTTGTAATCATCATCGCGTCGTTCTAGCAACGCAACTTAGATACACGCTCTTAGAAGCGACAGCTGAGAAATCGATTGCAGAAAGACGCTTTTCGTCCGACTCTGACAATCTTCCTAAATTCCCAAAGATCAAAGCATCTCTCGTCTTGCGAGAGCAAGCTCGCCGAAACACGCCTTATCGACATACTTCTCGATGAGCGAGAAGTATCACTTTTAAATTTCGATACACGTGGAAGAAGAGTCACGGACGAAAGGGATATTAAGCGTCGACAAAGGAACACGGTGGTCGGATGCACGCGGTATTAACAGAAGGGGTGGGAAAAATAGGAAATATGGAGGAAGAAAGAGAGAAAAAAGTAATCTCGAATCGAGAAAGTGTTATCCGCCGTCATTGTGCCTGATGTGTATCACGGAGCAAAACTCCGTGGACGTACGTGAAATTGGAACCGGTGCAGAGCTCTGGCATTCAACAGGAGATAATACGCGCTCCCGTATCGCGTTGGTAGCAGGTGAGATCGATGCCAGTTCTCGAGATGCACATAACGGTGTATACGTGGCTACTCTATAGAGATTGCTGAAAGCTTCTACATCCCTCTCTCTGCCTCTCTCGCCCGCCATCTTGCTTGTTCTTGCAACCACCAGCTCTCTTTCTTGCGGATAAATCGACGGCGGAGTGCTCTCTCTGGAAGATCTGTTGAACGACTTTCGAACGATCGGATAAATCATTCATATGCTCGCGTTTGTCCGGAAACACGACAGCCTCCTCTGGAGAAAAAGGGGGAGGGATTGGTAGGAGGGATCGACTCGAAGGTGGATCGATCCGTGGTTCCTCGTCCTCGACGAAGTGTGTTCGAACGTTGTTCGCGCAAACGGTTGCGTTTGTTGTCGCTCGCGCGGAAAAGCAAACCTTCCCCCAACTCCCCTCCCATGCGGCGCGCCGATGTTCTCCAGCCTCTTTATGCTCATATTTCACACTTGACAACACTGATAATTCTCCCGCCTTTCTGGGACAGCATTTCGCGAAAAATACGGATCCTCTGCTCCTGCTAACGAACGAAACCGCGTGCGAGATTCGAGTGCAAATTTGAACGAGTTCGGTGACTCGGCTGCCGAGTTAACGAGGGAGAACCCGGGTATACTGTTCTTCCCACGTGATTTTTCTTTTGAAATTCGCGAAAATTTTAATTGGAAGTGAGAATGTAACATTAAATCTAGAATTAACAATAATATAAAATCTAAAGAATAAAAGTATTGGCACACCTGGTTGTTTTGGCGATATATTTACGAGTTATATTTATAGTAGTAATTTTTAATAACAAGTTGTACAATAGCAATAGAAGAAATGTAAAAATTTTGTCTATACAAAGTTTGTACAGACAAAAATGGCAGACATGTTGGAATACGAATACTGCGCCATCTTCTGACGATTACCACAACGCAAACATTGCTAATTTGTTCGTACTTTTTACGTAGTAACGCACTGTTATCCATCGTCCATTCTACATTTCATTTTGCCGTTACAATTCAAGGCTATATAATTATTGTTACAATTGAAGGCTATATATAAAGTCATGTAACAATGCCTACAAGCGTTATATGTTTGACTTATAGAATACCGTTTGTTCAGAAAAACCTGAAACACCCAGTATATAATTCATATTCTATTTTCCTCTCAAATCGAATTCTGTGTAATTCCATATTATATCGTTACGTTAATCTATATTATTATTAATCTTCATTTGCATCTAACGTGGCGAAAAGTTATCAAAAATAATACAAAATATTCTTTTGTAAGTGTTGGAACGTTGTCGAACGACATCGTGCTTGTTTTCAAATCGTTAAAAATACTATATTCTGTTGAAACACAACGCATAACAAAAAAAAATAGCCAATATCAATATTTCTTCTTTTTTCGATTCTTGAATTTTGATATCACTTCTATTATTATTCTTATCTGTCATGTATTCTGTTATTATAAGTCATTATTGAAAATTGCTACTGCATATGTTGCTTTTGTACACAAAGAACTATTTACGAATACAGATTTTGCTAACGTTTTCACAGAATATCACAAACGAAACTAGGAGCGTGCCAACGTTCTCTTCGGATCCACTCGTTGCGTGTATTTTGCTCGAAAAAAATTGCTGAAAAATTCAGAAATCTCAGATAATCTTCGAATTACACTCGAAAATTTCTCCTCGACGCGATAAATTTCTAGTCAATTGAACGAGTTTCGTCCAGTTATCGCGCTTCTCGGTTCTTACCACTTTGGGAATCTCCAATTACCAAACAAGTGAAAATCCACTAAAAACGAAGACGACGGAGGCGTTCGATCGAGTAGCTCCTCGATTAAACCGCAAGTTCCGTGTATCGTGCGCGGACGATATCGAGTAGTTTCCCCCCTTCGGATCGTTATCAATTCCAGGTCCTAATTAGCGCAGATCTGATTCGAAGGCCAGCGCACAGGCATACTCGAGAAATAAACGGAGTTCTCGCGAGCGAGTGCGTTACGCCCGTCCTCCTCCTGTCTATGAAACATCGATCGTTTAACGGCAAAATCCCGATAATCCTGTTTGCTTTGATCTCAACGTCCACGATGGACGCGAAGCGACAGATCGGCGATTCTAGCCGTAAACATCTGACGAATTCTGTTTCCCCAGCTCCCATAACTCTACGCGTGCATTATCGCCACCACGCAGACGGTGCTCGCGTCCGCTTGTTCGAGAGGGACTTTTACGTTTTTCTTTCTTTTTTTTACGACGCACGAATCGTCGAAATAAAGTCACTTTTCATTCGTGCGTATGTTTGAAAGCGTTGCGACAGGTTTGTTGCGTCAAACTCGAAGATTCGCAGCCTGCGAGCAATTGGGTTTATTAGTTAGCTTCGAAACTAATTCGAAGCTTCCGTTTGTGTGTATTTGTGTGTGTATTTGTGTTTCGACCGCAGGCTGCGTTTTTCCCTCGAATTTTGGAAATTCTCATCTGCGTGCTCGCGTATTTTTGACACGCTTGGTTGATACGTGTTCGATATGATTTGATAACAGTTATACGAAACAAATACAATTTAAAGTAATTTCATAATTCAAAGTTTAATTTCATAATTCTT
Source organism: Melipona quadrifasciata (assembly GCA_001276565.1). NCBI lineage: Eukaryota > Metazoa > Arthropoda > Insecta > Hymenoptera > Apidae > Melipona > Melipona quadrifasciata. The sequence continues at coordinate 929,713 of KQ435759.1, read as the reverse complement.
GTCGCGTGTTTTTTTTCCTCTCTGTGTAAAACAGATATATTTGATGCGTGTTTGAATTTGACAACACTTTTCACGAAACAAATTCAATTCAAATTGATATACTTTCATAATTCGAGGTATAATTTCATAATTCTTGTCGTGTTTGTCAGAGGCTGTGGACCAGCTGAAGAAATTTTCGCGCATTTAGATATCGCGCGTGTGTGATGGTATCGAGAATCGCAAAGCGTTTTAAATTCAACGCTGGGCCGACCTGAAAAATTTTCATCGAACTTTTCTCTCTCGACCGCGCTGCCTATTTCGCTTTCAGTTTTCTACGCTTTTCGAATGTAAACTGCAATATCTTTCGCTCTTGTACAAAAAACGAAACCGAAAAGAATCGAAACAGCTATGACGCGCGCGATCGTTCAAGAAATTCGTTTCACCACCTCGATGAGTGTACTTTATGCCGGATATCGATACAATTGCGTGTTAAATTAGAAATTATTTGTGCTTGAAATTTTTATATGCATACTGTAAAATTATATTATGTGATGCATGTAACTCGCACATCTGAAATAACTTTTAATTTATGCGTCTGCTGAAAAATTTTAGAGCTCAATACAAAAGTTGTATGTATGAGCATTTTAAGGGGCAATTAGAATTCTGATTTTACGTATTTAAAAATAATATAGAAAATAATATAGGAAAGGGAATAAACGAATGAATATAAATAAAATGGAAACTAAAGTATCGATTAAGGAAAAATTAATTTCTATAATATCTCAGTATCGTTCGTTATCCCACGATAACGAAGTTTGCGTTCAGCGAATCTTTTTTCATTTAACTGACGGCAACTAACGTACCAGATACAAATTTCGTAATTTCAACGGATTAAATTAATAATGTTAATATTTTCTTGTATTTCGATGTTTCATTTAAAAACTAGGTGAGAGGAAACTTTAGCCCACCCTATACATTAACGAAAGAAAATCGAACTCTCTTTAATTCACTCACCTCTCTCAAATCCTATTTCTAAATTCCACGGTGTTGCACGCGGGAAAGAAATTTCCTGGTTAGTACCAGCGCACGAAGGAGCTTTTGAAATTGCACTTTCTGAGCGTAGGTGTCAATATCGCTAATCTGGGTCAAGCTGGGAGTACTCCAAGCACGCGTGTACATTTCGTAAATAATACGCAGCATGGAAGACGACGGACAAGTCGACGGGGTTCTAACCGCAACGGGAAACCACGTTGCTCGTTCACTGAGGGTCTGCTGACCAAATTTTCCGCTACTGCACCGAGAACACCAGAGTCAGTTCGTTTCAAATATACCTTCTCTCCACGATGATCGTTACTTTCGACTTTTTTTTTCGATAAAAGGAGGAAACTCGATCAGATTGCAATTAAAATTGTTAAAGAAACTTGGAACACGATCGTCCCTCTTTTGTTGTGCATCGTTTCGCGAGAACGAAAAAGCTAAGACAAGTTTGTGTGCAGGAACGACGAACGAGCGCTGCTAATAACGACTCATTACAATTATTGTTTACTACGACGAAGATACTTCAAACCGCGGGTTTTATGAATAGTCGACAAATTATTCCTCCTGGTCCTGGTACTTCTTCCTCGCCACGGGCTCTACGATCATTCAGTCTGGCGATTCCTCTATCATGAAAATTAGTTTCCACTCTGTGCATTCCTTCTCGCCGCAGCGGGTCATCACATCGCAAGCAGCTTCTTCAATCTTCCTCTAATTTAGCTATGTGAGCTAAAGCCAAAGTGGGGACACTGGGATCGCCAGTTCGCCATCTCTAACTTAGATCATTCTTTATTAATAACGCATTATTGTTATCGTCAAGCTAGAGTTTGATAGTTGCTCGCTGTCGGCAAGTTCGTTGATTAATACTGACGAATATAATAATAGTAATTGCGCAAGATATTTATTGACAAAGGTTAGCTTGTCAAATTATCTGTCGCGTGTAGATAATTTGGAGAATTTACAATCAGGTCAATCTCAATTAATTTCGATTACGAGAAGTTTCTTTCAAAAGATAATGATTCGTAAACCAAAGACGCACCATCAGAAGCATCATGCAGGGATGATTTACGTATAAGAAATATTTATTAGAATACGAACTTCGAGACGTGAAATCATTTTCATGCGCCTTGTGTGAAAATAGTAGGCGCAAACTCAGGTTTTCGTGACGCCGGCTGATAACCACTGGCGAAAAGAAGTCACGTGATGTGTTAAGTAAGCCAAAGAGCGGAGAGATCGACGCGATGGGGGAGGGGCTGACTAAAGAAGTAGGGCCGCGGGCCGCCAGTTCGCCACACATCTTTTTCCTAGCCGATTACGATTCGAATAACGCCACTTCTATTTGAAATTTACGAACGAATCACCCAAACAGTAATCGTATTACAAAAATAATTTTTTCATCTCTTGAAAATGAAGTGTGCTGTTATCAAATTCAATCAGAAATCTATGCCACAGTTTCTTTTTTCCCGTCTTTTCTGAAATATTAATTCTTTGCACTCGACCCTAAGAGAACCAACGTACTCAGATATAGCTAATAGCTCGGATTCATTATCATTTATTATCACAATTATAACGAACGTAAGCACACGTTTTAGTAATAATATAATACACTTGAGAACAAGGCATCTTGTGAAAAAAATTCTATTCTATATTTTCGCACGCGGAATAATTATTCCCTTCTATCAGGTACATTTTTTATCGAGCATAAGTTAATAAATTTTCAAACATGATCTTCCTGTTTGACATACTTTTTCACTCGCTAAGGACACCCTGTACAACAGACACAAACCGAAACTGAAAAATTCCGAAATCAAATTCAGCTGACAGTTACGTGATACTTAATCTCGTATACAGTGTAATATTGTCCGAGGCTTTCGATTGATAGACTCAAAGGATCAGAGGCATGTACGCGCGACGCGTGATACGATAACGTCAAAGACTCGAAATAAACCTAGTCCTTACGGCGGGATCAACGAGTAACTCCTTGGTCGGATGGCTGAGTCGATACGGGGATATCCACGGTACGGAAAAGCCATACGCTTTAGCATAAGCCGTTGCAAATCTGGGAAATATGAAAGCCGAAATTAATAGAGCTTACAAGGAATTCGCGGCGGACGTGCCGTGACTTTTATGAACGCGTTAGAGAGAGGTCGCGCGCGGATCTCGCCGATGGCCTGCCCCCTCCTCCCCGGGGGGGGGGGGAGGGAGGGGAAGTTATTTCGAACGTTATCTCGATTCCAATTATATTCACTCGCGAGACCGCTGCTGGCTCGTTTCTGCTTAATTAATTAATCCCTCCCCCTCCCCTCCCCCCTCCCCACACTCTGTGTAATTCGACAGCTCGTTTGAATCCGCGTCGCAAAAATGTTCTTGAAACTCGGCCAGTTGGACGGCTTAACAATAGGAATATCGATTTCTCATAAAGGGAAGTTTATTGTACCGTTCCCGACCGCGTGTAGCTCTCTCTCTCTCTCTCTCTCTCTCTCTTCCCGAGTTATTAGCAATTTAAATATTTCTCGAAAAAAAAAAAACAAGCAGTACAATTCGCGAACCACACTCCGGTGAACTTTGCACGCTCCTTTTCCCTTCCTACGGTCTTCTTTTTCCCCTCTTTTTTCTTCTTTCCCTCAATTAATACGCGTGCTTTCGATATCTACGTACAACACGTGCGCCCGTTGATGTATAAATCGAGGACTCACGCTGCAGCGTGTTGCGAACACCGCGAAATTAAAAATTCTTCCTCGAGGAAGCTCGAGCGCGGGCGGGTGGCGGCGAAGATTTTTCTGGAAAATGCCTCGCGAGGAATTACGTTCGACCGAGTACGAAGGCTCGCGACATTTTGTTCTTACGCTCGTTGCTGAATCTTCGAGCACGGAGAATCGGAAGAAGATGCCTTTTCGACGTAGATATGTTTAAAGAAGATTAACCCTTTCGCTACTTCGCGAAAGACTTTGATACGTACCGCACGTAGCATAAGTAGGTAGGAGTTCAATCGTAACCTATACTGAGAACGACGATTTTTCGTCATTAAAATAGTTAAAACATCGAAGCGATTAAAACACTACATTAAATCAATATTAACTTACTTGCTCGTATTTATTTCTTCTGTTTATTTATTTATTTATTTAATCCGTATTGAATTGTCAGTGCACGTACTAGAAATTTAACAGTATAACTTTGAGCAGTATAACTATATAACTTGTTAGATATATTACTCCGTAATATATCTAACAATCTAGCAAAGTGTGGTATAACTCGATCGTTCAATACATAAATCTGTCATCGTCATTGTGTCCAATTCAAGCGAGGTTGCAATATTATTGTCGATAACATTTGCCGGGCGCCTTTTGTAGGTTAGGTTTCCGTTTAATTCGAGCAACGTGAAGTGAGCACCTATGGGCACCTCTCGTTTCAGCGGACCGAAGTTAAGCGCCGATAGTACCTGGAAAGCAAGCAAATTTCAACAGCGCCTCTAGGCGTCAATATCGCTTTGTCGACGTTGTTCTGGTTTTATTGGCGAGAACGTAGAACGATTCGTCGCCGCGGTCTCTGCGCGGAGGTTGTTTTCAAATTTTTCGAAAATGTCGTGTCGGCGACGTCGCGGTGATTGCAAAAATTGTCCAAAGCAGACGCTTGAAACAGGGATTTCCTCGGGAACTGGTAATTATAAAAAGGGAGATGTCGCGTTGCGTCCGAAATAATAGTACGCGCGACTTGTAACGAAAGCCGGCAAACAACGATCG
>KQ435759.1:901267-914119 GCA_001276565.1 Melipona quadrifasciata | reverse complement strand
CCTGAAAGATTTCAGTGTTTTTCTTTTTTTTTAATACGTTCAAGTGCTCGTGCTTGATCGGTAGTAGATGCCTAACGATAGAAAAATAATTTTTATGTAATGTGAAAATATCATATATATGTATACAATAAATTAAATATTGAAATTAATTTATAAAATTAAAATTGTATTACTCTGTTAATAAAATAATTGAATATTCAAATTCTTAATATTTCAAATAAATTTGTTCAGTTGCATTGACATTTATAAATAATTTCATTACAAAATGAATGATTCGTGAATTTTTAATAATCTCGTTCCATTATTAAATATTACGGAAACGTTGATCAAAATAATTACGTATTATTTAATTTCAACGTCACTTATAGTCATTATTTATAATAGGATGTGGTCCAGAGAGTACCTAGTTCTCTTGCAATATTCCTGCAAAAACAATCTGTTTTCGTAAACAATTCACTGCACACGTGATATGGCAATTTCCAGTAATGAGTTGCACAACAATAAATTCAAGAATAATTGGAAAACGCTGTATCGTTGTCGACATGATTAAAACGAGGACATTGAAGGTAGTTTCATAACGTTAGAAGGCAATTTGAAGGTGTAACGCCACGAGATCGGACGTAACGCAGGAATCACATTTTTCTTTTCAGCGTGCGGAGAAAGAAAACTCTCTCTCGATCCCTGTCCCGGGGCGATATTCGATTAAAGCACCGGCAACGCTGGAATAAACAACGGCGGCGGTGCCTCGAATTCTCGCTGCGAAGCGAGTCGAATTAGTAACGCGAGACGGATCAGCGACGTGGATCGGTTCGACAACTCAAATAAATTCACCTCGACCGCAGACCTTCTATTTGCAAGCAACAAAATTTCTTCTCCTTTTTTCTTCTCCTCCCTCTCGATATCGCGGAATTCGCCGGTTCGAAACTCCCGCGTTTACCCGGTGAATTACGAGTCGAAATCTCTCTCGTGTTCGCGTGGAACTCGACAAAAACGAGATTCGAGCCACCCTTTCGGTAAATTGTACCACCGGCTTGCAAAAGTGTAAACAAAAGTGGTCGAAACGACCAATTTGCAGTCTCTCTTCTTAAAATTTTACAGAGCAGATAGAAAATGGTGTACAAATGCAATTTCTCTTTGAGATTTTTTTTAGACAGAGGACAGTGTATTTCTGGAGAAAGTTCAATTAGATTTTTGTATGTGAAAAGCTTCTATATTCCATTGTATATATTGTTCCTACGCTGGCAACTGGTTTGCGGACCATAACGAGTGACCAGACAATATATACAACAACTCGTCGCTTTCTTTTTTGAACTTGTTGGAATGATAGGAGTTACTAAGAAGCAATAAATTTATTATTTGTTTTGCCTGAGTCACATTTGGATATACTTGAAACTGAAGAAATATTGCAACTTTGGAACAAAAAATTGTCGATGTGCGTGGCGAGGGACTAAATATGAAGTTCCCTTATAGGGTACAATCGAGTGCAAAGGGTTAGGTTTAGGTTAGATTTTAGGTGAGGTTAGGTGAGGTTAGATTACAATTCAATTGACAGTTCAAATATTTTAGTTATCTCTGTAATTATTTCAGTTCAATTTTGTACCATTTAATATTTTAATTGTTTCTGTAATTCCTGGTTAAGCAACCTCATGAATCGCTGTGCGTTCTCTGCTCGCGGTTCAAGCTAGCTTTTAGTGCTTTGACTCGATTACGATTTAATTCCTCGTAACAATAATATCGAGCCAGCGCCACACAATGCACACACACACACACACGCGCGTGTAACACTCACTTTGCTTCTCTTTGATTTCGGATTAATAGTTGAGTTTCGCGCGCCCGTGTGCATCACTGTTATTGACAACATCTTATATCGCGTCGCTTTGTTGAAAGTTAATTAGCTCACCGGTTTCGATGTGTAATGAATTTGCAAGTAAAAAGCAGTGGTGCCGTCATTGTTCGCCGCGGACGCCGAGTTGCGCGGTTTTGTTTCCAGAGTTATGCGACACAATAAACGAGTTCCCCGTGAATTAATATTAATTAAATTCAGCCAGTTTGTCTATTGGTCAGCGTTAATGAGATTCCTCTGTGCGCGGCGGCATCTGGGGCGAAAGACATTCGTCGTTAATTATTATTATTATTAGCTGTTTGACAAATCTTCCCCTCGGTCTGTCAAAGTGACCGCAATTTGTATTTCGAATTGTTATAATTTCTGTCGAAACAATTTCGTAGGGAGAAAGAAAGTCGTACACAAACGATAAATTCACGTTGGTTGCACTCGAAGCACGAAGTGTTTATTTTCAAAACGCGTCGTTCATTTTGTTTAAAAATATTTTTCCATGCAACGAAGATACGTTGCTCCTCGAAAACTTTATAAATTCTGACTTCTTGAAATTTGGTGCAAAATTTTTGTTTCACCGCTTTATTGAACATTGGACATTGAGGTTGGTTGATGAAATGATTAAGATTTAATTTGAACTTTTGTCGTTTAATCCACGATACTCAAAGTTCAATGAAACGAAACGAAAAAGAAATCGTAAATCAAGCTTCAAAGAGAAAACTTCAATTTTCAGATTTGACCATGAGAAAAATTCTCCAATAATTTTACATATTTTCCTATGACAATTTGTAGCAAAAAATTTTCGAGAAAAAAAGTGTCTTCACTTTGCAATTTGTTCGTCACGAGGGCAAAATGAACGACGCATTTTGAAAACGTCGTTTAAACTTGAAAAGGGTTTCAATCTTGAAAATAATCCGAGAGCTCGTAACTCTACTTTCTTTTTTCTTTTTTATTTTTATTGTTAGAAAAACATAAACAACATAAACGTCGATATTAATGAAAGTCCACCGTGAATGATATTCGAACGTTTCAAGAAATTGAAGATCCAGATGTCGAAAATCTTCATTTACCAAACATGCTAACTAAGTACCGCTGAATCCATAAATATCCTCTTCGTCTGAGTGATCTTGCACCGATGAGAAAATTCAATTTCCCGGGAAAATCGTCGTAGCTGGCGCGCTGGATGTAATATTTGCAACCTCCCGCGAACTTCTTCGCTTCGCCGAGGGTTTTTGCGCAAACAAACTCGAACCCTCCGAGCTTAAACGCGGGTGATTAAAATACTTGATAAACCAGCATCGCATCGTCGTCTAATATTGGTTTTTAAATTTGAACTCGTAACATCCACCTCCCACTACCCCTCGTCTTCCAGTTAATTACTCACCCCCTAATTTTCCATCCAGAATTTTCACATTAGCACATCCGAGGTTTCCGATGCGACTGCCGCGAGGCAGCCGGAAACTTCATCCCGGGAACTTAATCTCAATCGCGCGGAACTTAATCGCCGACAGGTGGGAAATAATTTGCGTGATGATGGTGCTTGCGAGATGAGGCATTCTAAACTTTAGCATCAAGTTTGGCAAGCCAGACTTATTCTTGCGTTTGTTGCACGCTTGTTGAAGATGAAAAAAGCGCCCAATTTTCGACGACGGTCGAGCATGATATCCTTATTGTCCCAATAATCGTGGAAATTTGGAATGTAACTTATTAGAATGTTATTTTTTTCTTTTTTTTTAAGATTAAAAACAGTGACTCTCGTTAATATTGAAACTGTCATTCCATTTATTTTGTATAAAATACAAAACTTTTTTCTTTGCGTTATTTAACAGTGAAAATGAAATTTCATTTCACTGATATAGTTTCATTCAGAATATTCTTTTATTTATTAGAATGCTTTATTAATATTTGTTCAACAATGTTAACAAAATTCTACGTCGAATTGCAAATTGCTGTTTCAAACTCCGCAGTTCCGTTTCTTACGCGCGCATATTGTATACACAAGAAACATATAGACACAAATTCTAAAATGTCCAAGATTTGCAAATACGTTTTATTCAAGTAACCAATTGTAATTATTTTTCTGGCGCGACGAATACACTCGCCGTTACACGAAAAATTGCCATTTCTTCGCGACAAGTATACTCGTCACTCGCAGCTGAAATTGCAATTTCAAAACGAACGAGTGTAAAAGTCGAATAGCTGGCAACAAAGGTTAAGGTTGAACGTTTATGCGATCAAGAGCCTTGAAGGTTGGATTAAACGGCAATTTACGGCAGTGAATAGATTCGATTTTATATTTTCCTTGATAATTTGTCGATTATTAGTTTCCTGTGTACTTTGCTCAAGTAATTACTCTTGTAGATAAATGTTATTTCGCAGCATGTTCCGCGAAATAAGTGGATAATAAGGGGGAGTTACTTCGAATTTTATTCGGGGTAGAGTGTCAAATATTAGCCTTCTTTTTGTATGCAAATGAAAGGTGAATTTTTGTTGAGAAACAAAAAAAAAAAAAAAACTTTATTAGACAACATATTGACCATTTTGTTCAATTGTCTTCTGCCATCGTCCTTTTTGGCAACTTCACGATCCCGTGTTCAAAAAAGTTCTTATCTTCTATAAAAGACAGTTCGTAGGACGATTTGATGTCTTTGCCAACAGTGAAATTTAGTACACTCCTACTCGAGGTCTACCCCACGCCCCCTCGCGAATCACGTGACCCAAATCAACCAATCGCTAATTTTCGTTGCATTAGCGTTGCACTTGAGGAGGCCCGATTTTCTCAAAACGCAGCTACTTTTTGACCAACCTAATAAACACACTTGCAAACGGGGAAGTTGTTCATAAAATTGTTTATTTTCAATGTTTTGAAAGAAAAAATATACACTGCAAGAAAATAATGCTTTCGCATTTCTCGATCGATCATATTACATGTCTGCAAATTCTTCTTTTTTCACATTCCAGTTTCTTTTTATGTGATATTCGTACACATAAATGTAAATTTTTCAGTACACCAGTGAAATATGACGTTCCGTACGTTAGCGTTCGTTAAACATTCTTCCTTGATATCTGCAAATGAAAGGGCACCGGAAACAGAGCGAGAGAGAATAACAAAAATATTTCCAGTTTAAACACTGTCAAATATATCGCACGATGATACGTTGCAATATTCCCTCCCCTGGAAGCGACGAGCACCGAGTTATTTCCGAAAATACTCGTTGTTGCTCTGGCGCTCGGGCGACCGAAATCTCGTTGTAACGCGCGCGTGTTCCTAACTTTTAATTGTCGCCGACTCCCGCGACTATTTATCGCGCGCGAACTTTTCATTTTCCTCGGGCCGTCTCCTCCTGCGACGTGCATAAATTCAATCAGCCGTGTTAATTAGTGACGCGTTCCACGCTGGAGACGATTACAGAACGAATTTCGACGCGGGATTAATCATCCGGTAGCGAGCGGAGCGCGGTTCGAAGCGTGGACGCGACGATGATTGAAGATTCCGCGTTCGTGAAATTACCGCCGCTTTAATTCCGTCACCGGGACCCGGCTGACATTCCCAGCTAATCCGCCGAACGAGAATGTGACGAACGATCTTTTTTCGGTAATCGTGGATTACAGCGTTACTCGCGTTGTCGGACGACGTTACGAAGTGAGTGGCAAAGAAACGATCGTGGACAATGGAGTTCCTGTCGATGACGTTAGACGTACAATTAATCGTCATTCCACCTGAGTCAGTCACGTGAAATGAGAAATTCTAAAAGTCTGCTGATTGGTCTTAACGTGTCACCCCTTTTGGAAGGAAACACTGTTTCCCGAAAGAAGCTCCGAGGAGGAGAATGATTCAGGGCGATTCAGAACGACTCAAAGCGAGTTAGAGCAGTTCAGAGCAGTTCACAGCGACTTGTAGTGATTCAAAGCGCTTCAGAGTGATTCAGAGCGACTCAAACTAGTCTAGAAAGATTCAGAGCGATTGACAGTGACTCAGATCGATTCAGAGCGCATCAGAGTGACTCAGAGTGATTCAGAGCGACTCGGTATCAGCGGTCGTTGTAGGTTAGAGTTGTCAAGATTTCTCAGTTAACTGAGCAGAGTTAGTCGGAACCACTTCGCATCTTTAGCTTTGTTTGCTCAGACAAAATTAATTCTCACCTTCAGAGACCAGATCATCATTAGAGAGAGAGCAGTCGTGCTTCTATATCACCAAAAGTCAAATCGAATTATTCGGTCATTTCCCAAAACCAAAGGATGGTCCCTTCGACAGTGATCAAGTAAATTAGCGCGATTATCCAGTTCGCAAGAAAGTCAAACAGACCTTGTTTAGTGTTTGAGGGAAGGAGATAATTGGATAACACCACGAGGAAAAATTAATAATTGTCCATAGCGTGGCATGTCGATTAGTGAAATGTCACAGGCACTTAATTCCAGTCGAACAACTTGAACAGCTTTCTATATTTTCGCACGTTCCATCTCTTTCTGATCCACTGACGCTCGAAAGTGATCGACAATTCGCGCAGTTCGGATAAAGCTGATTTATATGAGAACCCGATCATTGTCTTTGGAGTTCTTCCCGAAGAGAGATTCTCCGTTCTCGGTTTAAAAACTGCGAGGTACAAGTTGCCGCGGAGAACAATGAGGACAGCCGCTGCGGTCTCGCGGATTCTCGTAGAATCCTCTTCAGCCTCTTTGTTTCAAGTAGAACGGGCCAGAAATTGAAAGTTGCCGGATCGGCGCGGCAAATTAGAATGGCCACAATAGAAAGCTCCTCTCGTCACTGAAGTTCTCTCCATCGGGGAGCGATTTCTTCTTCAATTTCCGAGACCCGAGGGAAACCCGAAGTTTTATCTATTTCTTCTCCGGAACCCATTGAGAAAGAGAGAGAGAGAGAGAGAGAGAGCAGTTCGTCGTTATTTCGCAACAGTCCGCGCGAAGTGACTTCGAGTCGGTGCATCCGTGTTTTATTTATTTCTCATTACGATCTTGACAAACGCGTTCGAATCGAACGGAAGAAAATTCATGTCCGGCTCTCGTGGATCTCTTCACGCTGGATCGATGCCCGATGCGGGGTTATTAAGTTCGAAGTGAAAAAAGAAGAAATTGAATGGCCGGGGCTAATAGGATTGCATCGACCTCTCTCTCTCGGGTTGTGTTGCGAAGGATCACGTGGCGATTAAGTCCTCGCCTGGCGAGGAAGGGAAGCTGAAAGCTAACGAAGCTGCGAGGCAGTCGATGCGCGAAGATGAAAAGGAAAACGAAGAAAGGAAATAAGGGCAGGCTGAGAAAAAGAGAAAAAACGACGAAGAAGAGAAGGAAATCTTCGGTTCGCGACGAAGTGAAGGGATCCTCTTCTGAGTCTCGCGAGTGGCAGGCTCGTGAACAGAGGAAGAAGCTAGGAAGGAAAAGTGAAAAACAAGAGGCAAAGAGGCAAGGAGGAGGGACGAGAGAGAAAAGAAATATGAAAAGGGGAGTGCACGGCTGTGCAGCGAGTGGATCTTAAGGATCGTGTTTGAATCCGATGGGATATATGTATAATAAAAAGGGAAGCTTCCTCCGCGAGAAAACGACCCGCGTCGTCGCGTTTGTTCGTTGTTGACGAAGAATGTTATTATGCTTCGACGCTTGAATCTCTCAAGCTCCCAGATCTATGGCGGTCGTTAACACGTTCCTCTTTGCCGGGCTGATTTTAAGTTACCTTCCCTTTGGATTAATAATTTTGCCTCTGAAGCGTGTCGTGCAATTTTTATAACAGTGCAAAAAACTTTGATGATCAAGAAAAGTGTTTGGAGTTTGGAGATGAGTTATCGCAGAAGAAAGCGATAAATTCCACTTCAAGGTATTATTTTAACAAACGATTTTCAAACGATGTCGAAATCAACTTGAAACGGAACATTTTGTTCCAAGTATTTTTAGTGTTATCGTTTATGTAAATATGTAACATTGTTCTCAGAATACTAATAAGTAATATTCACCTTATATTAACGTTACATAACTGTTCAATGTTATTTTGATAAAAAATTTTATGGCGTCTTCTTACTTCTCTTCGAATTCAGTTGAAAATCTTAATCTTTTTGTCGGCAATCGTTATTGTTGTTGAAAGCGAGTGAAAACTAATTGTTCAAATTATTGTTCAATTTTTTTGAACGACGAATTTCATGGTGTACATTATTTTGCAAAAGAAATTATTCGTTTGAAGAATATACTTTACGAATAATTTTTATAACTTTTTCCAAGTAAATGTTAAAATAAATTCTCTTGAATGTTGTTGAACGAAAACTCAAACACAAATTACAGACAAAAATATATTACGTTTCAAGTGAATTGACGGTGGACTTAGGGACGGAAGGATTTTTGGAATGAAGCTTTAGAGCAAGGACAACTGTATTCCTGCGTTTGATCGCGGAATGAGAATTTCAAGTCGAATTTCTGATTATTGTCTGACCGTCGTTGAGAGGCGTTCAGGATGGAGAGTTTCGAAACGAACGCTTGAAATTCGCCGGAATCAAATTCCGGTTTCGAGGCGGTGGAACGTGTCCACGACAACCACTTTCGTGCCAGCGAAAGTTCCCTCCTCGACGCTGACAAACGAGCGTTCTTTGTGATACGGGCAACGTTCGAATTTTTACGAGCGCAGCGCGCTCTCAACTCGAAGCAAACATCACGAACGTACGAATTTCGGAGAGCGTATTTAGACACACGCGAAATTTAGAATGTGTGCAACAACTCTGTCCGAGCTAATATTTGGCTGTACTGCCCGTTTCCATGTATCTTACGTGTTAATCAGTCTTACGATGTCCGAACAGCTACACAGGGTGTCCTAATATTGCTTCGTCCACGTTGAATATCTTCGTCGTTTCCGGAACACAAAAACATTTTATCAACAAAAGTTATTCAACACAGAGTGTTCCATAATATTTCATTAATAATTTGTTTGAGATTTTGTATGTTTTAAAGTGATCGACAAAAATTGACATTCTATTGTGAAAAGGTGTCAATCTATGTATGTCAGAAAAATTATTAACTCTTATTAATAATAACAAGATTCTATATTGAATGTAATTATGATTTTATACCTTGTTAATAACAATTGTTATTAAGTCCAAGTATCTATACAGGGTGTCTCAATAGGACATAAAAAGATGTTGTGAAGGAATATTAAACTTAATCGGGACACCCTGTGTATACCAGATCGTCGAGAAAAATCGTTTTTCGATTGTCATTTCTTGCAATCGCCATGTATGCAAACAGCACGCCAACTTAATTAATGATGCCGGCAAAAAATTAGCCACGCAACTGAGAATTCGCGGGATCGGAATAATGCGAATTTCGAGATGCCGACATTCCCGCGAACTTTTTCAATTTCAAGTTTCGAGCAGCGACGCAGGTTCTCTGTTGGCCGCTGCTGACACCGCGACGAAAGAACAACAATAAACGATAAGAGACGCCCTCGAACGAAATTAAACTTCACGCAGCTTTAGCCCTGTGTGTATCGTTGATCTCGGACGCGCGAACCTTCACACGTTCCAGCGAAACGAAATCGATGAACGTCCCCGACGTTTTCAAATTCCTGTCGAATTTTGAAGTTCCGTTTCCTAAATTCGAGAAGGTTGTGAAATTATCGTCGACTGAAGTTTCCTGTGGAATTCAACGATTAAATTAGGTTAGGTTAGGTTAGGTTAGGTTAGGTTTCTTTCGACGCCTCGCGCGTGACTTATCAACTCTTCGTACTGTTCTGACGTCGTCTTACCTAACCTAAACCTAATCTAATTTATTCGTTGTGAATAGAAATTCTTGCATTACGCTGAATTATTATTAGAGGTTATTCGAAATCCAAGGAAATCTCGAGTTTCGTGATTCGTTTCTTCGTGATTCGAAGCACAAGGAAAATATAAAATCAACGAACGAAATAGAGTATCATTTTCAGCGCGAATTGCAAATTACCAATTTGACTCATTCCTACTTGTCTAAAAGGTGTTCGAGATGTTTCGCAAACGAAATTAATGTTCGGTTTCTGCTTCTAACCTCTCCAGGGACGAATTTTCATTTTCAGTTTTAACGAAAAAGTTTCACTTAATTTCATTTCATTCTATTGCATGAAAAAAGTTCAGTTCACATTTCAGAATTTCAAAAAATAACTACTTTTGTGACGGTTTCGTGAATGGAAAGTAGCTTTTTTATAACTGTAAGATCAAATCTAAAGAATCTTATTAAAATGTCATCAATTTTAAGAGACATATGGACCGGCACTATAGTCGATTAAAAATGGAAGTAGGTCAGATTCGAAAAGAGATTCAGAAGCAAGAATCTGAATCAGATATTTTTATGTGTGCTCTTATTTAACTGTATCGTTACATTTCTGTTTAATTGTTTAACAATCCTAAAAAGGTTAATAAAAAGTTACACGAAAACCCAGCTCTCGAAGCAAGAAATTCCTCTCGCGAAACAAAATCGTCGTCTCAAGTTACGAGAGTTTCAAATTTCGTAATTTCAGCAAAGTTCCGGGGACTCCGGTTCCGTGAATTTCGAAGTTAATTTCGAAACCTCCGTTCCTAATTTTTACGGCTGCCGTTTATGTTCATCACGAAAGAGGTAGCGTCGAAACAATTTCAAAAGGCAAAAGACCAAAGTGTTCAAAAATAGTTCAGCCTTTCGCTCGACAATTATTATCATCGCGTAAACGCGAGTATGGGATACACGATCTTGCAAAACTTTGTCATCAACTTTTCGGCTTCGAGCTTCCACAAGCTCGGAGCTACGAAAGTTTCGAAAGATTCAAACTCGCAGGAAATTTCACTATACCGCTAACGAGCGACGAGGATAAAGTAAGAAGATGTGTAACACACGTAGAAAACACGTGCAAAATTTTCAATCTTTCCTCAATCGAGTGGTAGAGCGATCGTTTTCGTGACAATTCGGTAATTCAGACAGACCGATTTTCTCGTCGAATTGATCGCGCGATTCCGTTTGGATAGTTGGTAAACGTAAACACTTATTGATCGTATCGTCTATTCGCGTACGCGCGAATTCGCACACACGCGAGTGATTTATTCATAGATGCTGCGAGTCGCCTTCGTTGCCGCCTTGTTTATGCGCGATCATTAGACACGGGTCAACAAGCGTCGTTCAACGTTTTAATTAAACGCTTCTCCGAAAATTGCAGCCGGGACACGGCTCTCAGCCCGTGATGATAATTATGTGCATCCTGCGTTTTCAAAATGCACGCGGCAAACACGATGCGACGCGATACTCGTCCATCGAATCGTTGTACAGTATCAACGTTTGCGATGTAACGAGTTATCTTTAGCAGAAACTTGCCTTAATTTAAAAATCGTTCATTTTCGTCGATCACCCTTCGAATTTATTTATTCATTCATTTAACGCAGTATGACGCTTGTTCGCCATTTTATGGCGAAAGGTTGTCTCAATTTATAAATCGCTTCTTCGTATCGAGCCTCGCAGTTTTTGAGACTCTTTCGGGCAGTTTATTTAAATTTATTCGAATAAGGTAAAACAACACAGGACAAAGCAGCAAATGCAACCGAAAGCGCAAAAGAAAGAATCTCGTGTCATATTTGCAAAAGATGTTTCGTATTTAATCCGAGATTGAGATGGAAATCGAGATCGAAGTCTTGTACGTTAAAAACCCCGCACGTGGGATCCAACTGCTCGAGTTTGATCCATTTTTGTGAATCCTTGTGGATTCCAAAGAGAGAAAAATCTTCTGTTGGAAGACGCAGTCATATTCAATTCGTGTAGCGAAAGGAATGCAATCAACACATTTCAGAGAGGAAACTCATCGCGAATAAAATTAAAACTTTGCCCCTGGAACTGGAAAATTTGTTTCAATCGTCGCACATGAACTGCCATCTGCGATAGAACAACCCCTCTTCTATTTTTCTTTATTTTTCTTTATTTTTCTTCTAAAACCACAACGCGAAACCTTCTGCAGGAAACCAGTGGAACTGTTTGAATTGACGGAAGAGTTCAAACTTCCGACAAATTTCCGCCGGCAAACACGGAAGGAGAACGCGAAAGGCTGGCTCTGATCAGAGAGGCCGGGATAGCCGATTGGCCGTGGAATGAACACCAGAGGATCCAGATATCCTCGGTGGTATTTACGATCGTGAATTTCGGATTTTGTTGAGTTAAGCGTATCAAGTTTTGCGCGGGACAAATCGGCTTTCGCGAATGAATGTGCAATAATGCCGTCCAACTGACGCGCCCGGCCAAATTTGTACACGGTATAATTTATTGTCACTTTATTACTACCGTCCCTAATCCCGCTCTCGGAAACGGTTTATTCTCTCCGCCCAACCCCCGCCCCTCGGGACTGCGACTTCGAATATCGTAATTCATACGTTACAGACGATTTATCAAAATCATTCTCAACGAGGTTTATCACCGTGGAGCCGAAATTTGCCGCGTTGCTTTTCAAATTTCACGTGGATACACGTTCTCGCTAAAGGAAAATTTACATCGCGAAAAAAAAAAAAAAAAGAAGAATCAGACACCAAGTGTTTCGATCTCTGTAAAAGAGGTTCCACGTGACGCGAAAAGATTTTAAAATAACACAGACGATACAGGTTTGCTGCTGCACAATCGTTTTCAACGTCAGTTTTCTTTTTTTACAACAGATTTTTACAAATTTTCAATAACGCCGGTCGCTGCGTCTATAAAAACTCTCGGCCGGTAAATTGGCAGGAATTTCACTGTTTCCTCTTTTTTCTTTTTTCAGTTTCTTCTGAACGCAACGGAAAATAAATCAAGTTAAGCGTGGGATTACTTTCAACGATCACACCGCGCGCATGAACCGTTGTTTTGCATAAATCTGCATTCGCGTTGCGCGAGGCTTGCACGAAATTCCAACGAAACCGCGCCGTTTTTCTCGCGGCCTGTTCACTTGGCACGTCTCGGATAACAGGTCCCTCTTCTAACCGCGGAGATTTAATCTCCCTCAAAAATAATCGAATCTCCAGCGAGCTGTGTCAATATTTACGTTGCGCAAAACACACGATGCCAGATCGTCGTTG
>KQ435759.1:886077-901194 GCA_001276565.1 Melipona quadrifasciata | reverse complement strand
CGAGGCTGTAACCTCCTCGAAAGAGAAAGGGTCGCCGATCTCGTTAAAACGAGCTTCACGCAAATCATTTTTCAGCAGCTCGCGAACAAACTCGCGCGATATCGTTATCGCGTGTCTTCTAGAAAGAAACGCGTGTCGGTGACAGTGTCAATCGATACGTATCGATCACGTCGCGTCTAATAAATGACACACACACGCGCGGTGGATCAAAAAAGTATCGGCGCGCCTAGTTCTCTTGCAAATGATACATCGACAACGTCTGTCTCCGTAAATATGCAGCGGAGTACAAAGTGACGCGCGCGTTAGCAGTTTCCGATAACGACTTGTGACAATGATAATAAAAATTCCAGAATCGCAATGGTATTGATATACGTGTACGAGAGTTTTATTTCTTGCAGTGTAAAGTACTTTTTCGATGGTTCAAAGACGAGAATGTTGGCGCGATATCGTTCACTAACTTGTAAAAGGATATTTTGCCATTCAAGTTACTTTTCAAAGAACATTGTTCTACTTCTACGAGCGACCAATCTTTCGAACAATGTTTTCGTTGAATAGACGAAGATATAGATGGTATTGTAAGACGATGACATCAATAAGCTCATCGAATCTCTAAAGGACAATTTTCTTTAATTTGTCGAGCCTCTACGCAAAACTCTGTACGAAGCTTTGTCACTTAAATTCGGTGCAATTCCATTTGTTCCATCCCGTTACTCGACACACTATCCGACTAGGTATAGTAATGATCGACGACAGATCGAAACAGAAGTTGATTCAGCTTTTCTTTCTTTTTTTTTTTTTTTACTATTACGCGCAACAAAGAGGTCAAACTTTTTCCCGAAAAAGGGCCACTCAACGGCCTGTGAATTTCAAACGCAACACTTTGAGGTCTCGCGCCTCTGGTGTATCGATCGAGACACATCGATTCGAAACGGTTCCCCTCTGTCTTTTCAGTTCATTCACTTAACTAGGATCGTGTCTCTTTCATCTGGCAGAACGAACGAAATAAATACGTAACGGGAGAAGTAAATACGAGGTCGTAAATTTTTCAAGAGAGAGAGAGAGAGAGAGAGAGATGAACCGAGGAAAAATGGCTGCTCGGGGGAAGCGCCGTTTCAGTTTGGACGGATTTGGGCAAATAAATCAGAGTTTGGGTAAATCGGATGGAACGTCGTCACGACGGCGATCGGCCGCAATGAAACCGTCAAAGGAAAAAGACACGTCTGCTGATAAATCAGGTCGCGTGCACGGGCCAAGAATAACGATTCCATTGGCGTCGCGTGGAATATTAATGATCTAGATTTGTATCGATCTTTGCATCAACCACCGCCACGGGAGCCACTTGCTCCCGGCAATTTTTCACGCTGTTTTACCACGATCCGTCTCTCCTCCCGCAAATCCGCCGGATATTACTCAATTACTCAAACGTCCCGCATAATGTTTATTCCCTGCGAGAAGGAATATTAATTTTTTCACTTGTCAACCTCTTGCCACGCACGTCGAGAATTTTTGTCCCAAAATTGCAATATTTTCTCAGTTTTAAGTATATTTAAGTATAACCCAAAACAAGTAATAAATTTATTACTTTTTTCAATAATTTCTGTCCAGCGATATCATACCGACGAGTTGAGAAAGAAAGCAACGAATTATATTGTATACGGTTTGGTCACTCGTTATGGTCCGCAATCAGTTGCCAACCACCAAGTGGTTAAATGTGGTACAGGACGAAGCAAGAAATTCAAACCAAGGAAAATATGTATATGTTTCAAAGGAAAATCGCGTGATTTTCAGTTTCCTGAGGGCGTTTATTCAATTTTCTAAGTGAAACGATATGATTCTTTCATCCAGCTGTCGATGAGAAATATATACACAGGGTGAGTCTCGTGACGACTTGAAGTAACTCGTAAAGTATTTCAAATAAAAATTGCGTGATTTCTAAAAGACAATAATAAAGGTCAATTTTGTTAATGAAATGATATATATATTTTTTTATACAGATACAAACAGCGAGTTATTTCAAGTCGTCGTTACGAAACATACAGTTTAGTAGAGGGAAAAATCGTTGAAACTATGAAAAGTTTACAGTAACAGAATATTAGAAGATTTATTAAATCTCGTTCGCCGCGCTAGCACCACCGGGATAATTAACAGAGCTATTTCCACGAAAAGGTGCGTAACTGTGAAACCGAATAATCAGAGGCGGCGAATTATAATTCTGGGGGTGACAACGCGCGGAACGTAGTTCTCCAAGACTGAAATCCTTAATTATCTTCTTTGATATATCTGCCGAGAGTGGAGGGAAACAACCATAAGCCGGATGTGGGAGTACGTGGCTGCGCTTCCTCGTACTTTCTGCCCATCCGACCGGCTTTTTCGAGTGTAATTTATAGGAAATTTCCCGCGAAGCGAAGGGCTTCACACGGTGTATTTTACTGCAGTTTCCTTCGGTAAATTGCCGCGTATCCGCGGCTCAATCTCCAAATGCCACAGAGTCCTCCCTCCAAAAATAACCGCAGTTAATGAATTTCTTTGTCTTCGAGTTGATCGTTTTTATTCCAAATAACGAATCAATGAAGATCGAACTTGCTTCAACAGTAAAAAAATACGAAAGCAACAGTAGAAATTTCCATTTTGTTATTTTTTCCCAGTGATCAGTAACTATTATTTATAATTGGAATGAAAAAAAAAAAAAAACAATTGCAGAATAAAGACCACTTTTTTGATTGAAATGCTTTCAATTTCGTCACAAGCGCCCACGAGCGCCCGAGAAATGTTTTTGTTGCTATTATAGTAACCATTATTGACGCGAAAAATTTATTTATTTATTTATTTGGTTATTTGTAACAGCGTGTATTGAGAGAAGTTTATTTTGGTTTTCTTTCTTTACGGTTTTTAAAACGTTTCAACGCTGCAACGATTGTTCCGGTTGCAAAATAATACTTTGTGCTATGAGTTTTCCTCGTCAATAGTGGTTATCAATAACCAAAAAAAAAAATTTCGATTATTTACAAAGAAAATTCTTAATTTTTTTGATCAAACGGCTCAATTTTCTTTAGAAAAATTGCCTTCACATTTTCAGGTCAAGATTCGCTCGACTTAAAGATAACAGAGTTTCAATTATCGACTCTTTTCACTTTTCAAAATTTTTCCGGCCCCTTTGTTTCTTCCTAATTTCGAAAGTTCAGCAAGCAAAGTGTCAGGTCGCCGTACGAAGCTGTACGCCGAACGATGTGAATTCACAGTCACGTCCCTTCGTTGTTGGCTGTCAGCTCTCGGAGATTTCGAGACACCGCACCGTGTGTAGCTGCTATCGTGCTTGGAAATACGTCGGTAATCGTGTTTCTCGCACGGTCGTTTGATCGTTTTATTGACAGGCATGCACGCGCGAACCGCACGCTGGAGGATCCGACGTAAATCGTCGATAATCAACAAGCGAGAAAGCTTTAATTTCTGTCTGTTAATTTAGCGGGCTCGCAATTCCTTTGAGACGCGAATTACCAAGATTTGTTTAATCGACGTTTCATCCGTCACTGTGGGATTTCGCTCGTGTGTGTGTGTGTGTGTGTGTGTTTGAAATGCACATATTTCGCCCGTGCACTAAACTCGTATCGTTGATAGTTCACGTGCCTCTATGAGACTCGCGTATGTCGCGAACGCTTATCCGCGTGACGCGGTAATTATAATCTTGTTTGAGCAAGGATTAGGAGTTGATTGCTTTGACGTGTATTTTTGTTTCCGGCTGCGAAGGCCAGACAGATCGCGTCGAGCAGATTTCAAAACTGCGAGATTGTGAAAGTGAACGTGTGAGGGTGAAGTGTCGTTTCGCTTGCAACTTTATTCGACTGGAACTCACACGTCAGTAAACGCAAACAAACGGGGAATTAAAATCGATCAACACCACGGATAACTAAGATCCTGGTCGATTTCGTTTAATTGCATTTAATTTATTCAAATGTACGGAGTAAAATCTTACATGAAGAATGAGGAAAGAGAAAGTCAAGAACAGTATTCATAAAATACGTAAGACGAACGTAGGACAGATAAACATGGTGCTCGCAGAAACGGGCAAAAAATAAAGACAAAAATGTCAGGTGTAGTTAAAGGTAAATTGAGAGAGTAAATACGTTGTATTGTAAATAAATGCAGCAAACTGCACAACAAACTGTGCTACTTAGTGGATAAAGAGGACGAATGTGACGAGAACTTTCACAATCTTGAGATGGCGAGGAAGATGATTTCGTGTAACATTACTTTTATTAAAACACCTTTCTGGAAATTCTGAAAGCCCCTCGAGATACACACAGACTGAATTAAACTTTTCGCGCAATTAGAATCGAAACGCGACACCTGCGTGAGACGCGATAACGAGTCAAGAGTCGACATCTGTGCGTTGGTTACTTAAATAACTAAACGCTCTCCAGTTACGTTAAGAGAAAGGGGGATAGACAGATTTGCGCGATTCCCCTCCGTCTGTGCACACACACACGCGGGAGAGAGAATCTCAGTTTCACGTGGCGCCAGACACCGCCACGTCGAACTGTTTGAAAGCGTCTTAACTATTCCGGAAAGGCGCGTGGCCTTCCAGTTGTTGGCTCGGCTCATTATCATATGTATTGCGTTGGTTCAAACCAACAGGAAATAGCGAACGCGAGCTGATAGTAATTTTCGCGAACTCGCCGGTCGACGGAAATGTTTGTGCGCACCGCGTACATTCTGCAACACGGCTGACGAGTTTACGTACTCATCACTCGCCGATCGGACAAATCTACTTACCTAGCGGGTTCTTGGCAAGAACTTCTTACTCGCGTCTCGCGAGTTCCTAACCTAACTGGGGGATCTCGAGGATCCTGGCCGTTGATAATTCTGGGTCCGAGGTGCAAAGGAAATTTTAACTTTCTACGGACCTGTCTCGCTGTCGAATCGATCTTTCGTGGAATTTTCGAAATTTCACGGAGCTAGTGCTTTGTCAGATGGTGGATTTGGGGATGGAGTTTAACTTTGAAATAAATCGACTTGCCGAGCCTTCGCTTTTCTTAGTGTTCGTTTACGGGAAGTTAAAAATGGCACGAAGTTTCCTCCTTCTGATTACCTCCTACTGAAGTATACAGAAATAGCTGGCAATTTTAATATTTTTCATTATACTCTTCTAAACTTTCTAAAATATTTGTAGAAATGCAATTTCCTTCCGTCACAACGTTAAAATAGCTAACAGACAAGAAGTTGAATACTGTTTTTTCACGCGTGTTCTTTTCTTTCTTTCTTTTTTTTTTTTAAATTCTAATAGAAACGAAACGCGCCCGGATCATTCTACGTTCACACAATCGATCATTCTTTGACACGGGCGTCAGGGATTCGCTTCAAAATAAAATACGATACGCGTGATATTAGAACAGAGTTTAAGTGAACATTTTTGTGATTTAGAGTCCATTCGAAAAATATTGAATGAAACTTCGAATTCCGAAGGAAAAATGAACTTTCTTCGACGTTCGCTTCATCAGATGTAGCTAGTTTGGCAAATTGTCTTCGGTTCAGTGACAAAATAGCGTTACGAATGCAGAATAATAGCGTTATGAATAGTAACGTGAAGTATGACGTTTCAAGCATTCGGAAGGAGTTGGAGGAAGCACCGTCTTCGTAGTTTTATCAACGAATCATATTTTATTCATTCAGACGCGCTTCAACATCCAGACCCGTGAATTACGACGGTCGAAAGATTCGAGTTTCCTGTTTGCAACTTCGTTACACCCCGGTTACGGAGCAAACAAATTTATTAACTTTATCATGCCCGCGAAAAGTTTACGAAGATGGAATTCCTAGCAAATGAATTTAGTTGAACTCAGTTTCCAAAATAATTTCATCTCTATCTCCTGAAATAATCTTCCTGGTGCGTCAACGAGTGTGAGATCATTATTAACGGCGCCGTTGTGAAATTATCATACTCGTGCGCTTTCCGCGCCGCGGAATTCTACGTTAAACGTGCGAAACTTTTTTCCTTTCCGTTTTTATTTACTATCGCTCTCGATCGCTCGTCCAGGTTTTATGTAAATGTTTCACTTTTAAAAAACCATATTTTATCCGGCGCTTCCCGGAACAATGGAAGATGATTCACTTTCGCGCGGGTAATTCGTCTCGTGAAAAGACGCATCCAGTTTGCTTTACATGTGTATACATATACATGTATCCCCGCGAGCACGATCAACGCGGAATGCATGAACGACGGGTCGAATAAAAAAGCACTGCTGTAAAAACGACACTGCAATTACACGTGAATTGTGATTGATGGAGGCACTGGAAAGCTTTGCAATGTAAATTTCAAGTCGTTCGCCGTTGATCGATGGGTAAACCAGCAGGATATAGTAATTTACTCACGTTCGTTTATCGGGTCGCGACGCTGCGGTCTTTTCGCAAAATCTCGAACCAAAACGCTTTAACGTTAAACGTCCGAAGCGTAAAATTTTTCTATTAAAAAGTCAGCGAAACGAGAAAACTTTGTGATACAATAGTACGCAGATTTTATCTCGTATATACATGAAAAGATTTTGTTTGGTATGTTTTTTCACGAAATCCCCGAAAGTTGTTTTACCTTTGTAAAATTCCCAAGAAAACTTATAAACCGATCATTTCGATCCCTTCGCTAGTTCTAACGTTAAGTTTTGATTTTTTGATCTTTCCCTTACAAGCAATTGTTATTAACTTTACGAAAAATCATTTAAATCTCTAAAGATACGTTGTTTCGCATCTATAAAATTTCTAACAATAATTGTAAATTGATCGTTTTGATCATTTTGCCGACAATTTGACAAAAAAATTATCTAAATCTCTCAAAAGAAATGTTGTTGTTTCGCATTTGTAAAATTCATCTTCTATATAGTTTTATAATTATCGTTAATAAATCAGTAATAAACAAGAAACGAAACGGACACAGTGAAAACGAGTTGCTGCCTATTTGCTAAACGTCTCCGTGTCGATACGACCAATCACGAGATTTTCGATTTCGAAGTTTTCTCTGTATGCACTTTGCTCCCTTGCTGAATAACAATCAGCCTCGGAATTAAAAGCGCTCGGTCAGCTTATTTGCCTTTACCTACTTCGACGAGTAAGGGTTCACGGTGGCCAGTGTCGAACTAGTTTGCATGTTGACAACCCCATAACCAGGA
The DNA here is from genome assembly GCA_001276565.1 of Melipona quadrifasciata. Taxonomy (NCBI): domain Eukaryota; kingdom Metazoa; phylum Arthropoda; class Insecta; order Hymenoptera; family Apidae; genus Melipona; species Melipona quadrifasciata. The sequence continues at coordinate 894,040 of KQ435759.1, read as the reverse complement.
TGGATGAAACAGCCCCCAGAGCAGCGTCTCTGAATAGCACGGCAACTCGAAAACCCGCGGCACTTTGATCTTCAAGCCGAACAACAGTCAGCTAGTAACCTGAACTTTTCTACGAAATAATTAATGACGAGACGTCTCGAGCGAATGGAGTAAACGAGTAAACTTGCTCGCCGGGTCGATCAACTCGAACGATCAAGCGAGAACAAATTCCGTTGTCGAACCGTGGATAACGAAATAATCGATTACACTCGCTTTGTTTTAACGACCGTTTTAACGGTGCTCAAATAAATGAAATGCGATCGATCGATTGTTGTTCCGTTTAAAATTCACTTTACCACGGAGACGCGTTTCAGCAACGGAAACTTTTGATTAGATTGAAAGCTTCGCGCGACAACTCGAAAAGAGAATACTTCGACGAACAGACGAACGTAGATTGAAAGTTCTCTCTTTTTCTCTCTCGCTCTCATCGTTGTTAGAATCTTGAAATGTTGAAGAACGGCGGTGCTTATTAGCAGGAAAAAGTTTAAGGCGAAGAAAACATACATTGAGAATTTTCAGCTTTAAAATGAAAATGCAGACATGGAAACGCTATATATTGTGCTTTTTAGTCCTTTCGATACTAATGACGACTATAGTCGTTCATCGTTAAATGCTTGTTGTAAACTAACGACGACTATAGTCGCATCAATTCACAGTTGATAAAAGTGAGGTTATGGTCATAAATGGCGTCTACAAGTAACTGTAGTCGCGTTAATTCATGGTTCGTAAAAGTGAGGTTATGGTCATAAGTGGTATCGAATCTACAAGAAAAATTTACAAGGAACTATAGTCGTATCAATTCACAGTTGACAAAAGTGAGGTTATGGTCACAAGTGATATCGAATTTGTAAGGAAAATCATCAAAAAATTTCTCTTTCGTATAGATGTATCAATTTGGAATTCATGTTGTTCCCATAAATTCAAAACAAAGGAAAACATTTCAATTGCCGACGTTAATAAGACAATTTTGTTGAAATTATTATCAAGTCTTCGGATAAAAATTCTCTCAGTTTGTACTAGTGATAGTAATTAAAAAAGCGCGGTAAGAAAATGACAGACGACGACAAAGTCACCATTATCGTTCAATGTTTGCGTGTCTATCCCCGTTTTGAAATATTTCGTACAAAATTATATCAAACATTTTTCATAAAGTGTTACTACTGTTAAAGTATGATTTCTTCTCACCAATTAATCACGTTGCACGGCAAAATTTGATCGTATTCACATAGTAATCATATCGAGCGAGTCAACTCCAACGAGCTTCGTAACCGAAAACATTCGTCCAAATTTTCACGAGTGTCTTATTTAGCATTCGCCTTGTCGAAGGAATTCGCCGGCGCCGGCGCTGGCTTGATAAAAAGCGCAACTGCTAGCAACTTTCGCGGAAGCTTCGTCCGGGGGACTAAAAATCTAGTCGTCGACGTTAGACCCCTTCAAAAGACGGTCGTTCTCGCGAATACATTAGCCGGGCGTAATGTCTTCCTCTTCTCGCGGTCGAGAAGTGGATGCGACAGTTTCGCCCCTCTTAAAACTTGCCAGCCGCTTGGTAATTCCCTTTTCTTGTTCCTTCCGCTTCCTAGAACGAACGAGCCTTTGGGGGAGGGGGAGAATCCCCTCGGCGAGGAGACGTAAATTTCTCATCGTTGTCAGACGATAACGCGAGCTGGACGGTGTAACAAAGATACGCGACAGCGGTTTGCGGTTTTCCGGTTAATTCGCAGAGAATTTCGAGGACACCGTAGAACGTCTTGGTCACCACCGGTTTCCGGTTCTGGCTCTTTCCAATTTCCTGCCGGCTGCGGGATGGAAACAAAAGTTACGCAGTTTCCTCGCCGTACTTGAAGCACGTCCAGCACGGTTTCCGCTCTGCCGGGAGAGCTTCGACTCTCGTCGATAGATCGATAAGCGTAACAACTTGATCGTTCTGCGGCCAAGTTCATCGAGTGCGTGTTTCGCTGACGTCTCGAGTATCATAAATTCTTATTTAAAGTATTATTACTTGAACTTGGGCATTATTTGAGTCAAACATTCAAAAGACGATTATTTAAATAATCCGTGCTCGATGTTATCTTTAATATAATCTAAAATTAGTTTGTTCGACCAAGCAAATGATTTTTCTAGAGTATAAATTTTCATTTAAAGAATAAAAAGATATTTATCTAGGCTTGGGCATTATATTTGAATAAAATAATAATTTAAACGATAGCGATGATTTAACAGTTTATTTTACAAATGATTTTTGTTTGGTTGTTGAATAAAATATTTTGCATTTTGCATTTGTTTTCAGAAATCGTTCCTCAAATATAACAGTTTCTAATTCTATCGTGTAAACTTTGGCGTTTACTGAGATTTACTTATCATTTCGTTTCAACGAATTCATTCGACTGAAAGGAATTTAACTCGGACCCAAAATAAAGTTACTCTTCAAGTGAGAATAATAAATTAATTGAAATGATATATCAAGGTCATATATTTTTGCATACGTTGATCGATGCAATTCGACTCTTTGTGAAAAGGTATCAATTTAGGTACGCCGAAACATTATCAGTTTGTGAAACGTTATCACTTTAATTTCGTAAAATTTATCGCATCGCGGTATCACATGCAACAATGTGTAACAAGTTTATTGTAAATGTTGGTGAAATCTCCCTCGTCGCGATACCGATAAATGAAATAATTCGTCAGATTCCGCAGAATTGGGGAGAAAATTAGATTGGGCTACTCTTGGAACGCAGAGTAGAGAAACATCAACAACCAAAGTCAATAATTCTCCGAATTGGAAGTCAAATATGCGACGTCCATATTTGAGAGGAAAATACATTTTCATGCCATCCCAGAAACGTTAACTTCTTCTTCTTCTTGATGGTTTAAGAGTCGGGATGGTAGTTCTCGGGACGAGGGATAGTATCCAGATATAAACTTGAATAGCCTTATATTACCAACTTGCTTCCGGATCGATAAGTTTCGGCGAAACTTGATGCTTCCACGATACGGAGAAACTAGTTGCCGAGTTTGAGAAACTACACGCCTCATTCCAATACTTGTTGGCTAACCCTCGGTTAATTGCTACGGATAGTTTGATTCATAGGATAAGAGAAATCTCGATTCTGTAATGGTAAAATAAATGATAAATTAATAGACTCGACGCGAATGAGGACTGTTCTCTTTTTCATCGATTAAAGAATTAAAAATTCGGGTATTTCGGTATTTTTCCACAATTGTTACAAAAAATTAGATTTTGCAACAATACGGACAAATAAACGGATTCGTACGAAGACTGTTTTCCTTTTCCCTCGATTCTTTTCGGTAACTGCGAGGATTGAGAAATCGGGACATTCGAGCATTTTTTTCCACAATCATTACGGACATTCTAGCATAACTTCTTAACCTGGTTTCCAAAGCGTTTAATTTTCGCTTGGCCTGGAACATATTAAGAAGAAGTCCTTAACTTCGTTTCCCGCGTGCAGAGAAGATTGCAATTTTCACAGAAAGTTTCTCGCCATTGGATTTTTAACTTTAAACATTACAAAGGTCTCTCTCTTTCTCTCCCGTCGAAATTCCATATGCAACTATAGCACGGTGGCACGTGTTCCCTCCTTCGTGTACCTCTATATTTAAACAAAACCTTTCCACGAATGTTGTGCGCTACGAGATGTGAAAACCTCCCGTAAGAAGAGAGTTCAAGAGCCCGAAGGAAATAATTGCTCAAACAGGAAAAACAGTTTCGTCAACTCGACTCGTTCTTAATCGTCGCTCGTGATTTCGAAGCACTTGTTTTCCGCCCCCCCCCCCCCACTGATAATGAGTCTTAGGCAGCTTTGACTCCGAGACGAAATGCAAACCTTTCTCTCTCTTTCTCATCTACCTCTCCTTCCATCCATCCTTCCATAACGCATCTTTACCGACTATACAAACATTACGTTCCCTTTCATATATGTATGTAGGTACTGTGATGATAATTATTTCAATCACAGTACTACAAGTAAATAACAATGATAATAATAATAATAATGATGATGATAACTATATTAACATAACACAGTTTTCTTGATGAATGTTAACTAAATAATGCTTAACAACTGTTTTCTTATGACTATATATATATAATGGTATAAACATTTAAATTCATTATGACAACGAAATAAATTGAAATATCAATTTACAAATTTTTGCTATTTTACAAGTTGGCGCTGCTCAATATCTCGAAATCGTACCTCTCTACGGAACGACCGAACGAACATAGGTGGCGCTGACTTCTCTTTTGATGAGAGAAACTTCATTTCAAACCGCAGATTCATCGTATAGTCTGATTATTTACTTGTTTGTTTGGCGTCGATCATAAAAAGGAACACTGTGCAGGCTCCTGAAAAATTATCTTTTGTTTGGCGTCGATCATAAAAAGGAACACTGTGCAGGCTCATGAAAAATTATCTGACGTCTATAAAACTTCTGCAAGAATTGGTTTGCTAAATTTCACTACTGACGATGAGAGTATCGAGTCGTTTCTGGGAATTCTTTTTTTCTGTCGAAAAAGATAAATACTTCGAAGTTGAAAGATGGCAAGAAAATGATCGATGCATCAATAAGGCCGTTGTTTCTCGTGAAAAATTTCTTTTTCACCGATCGGACATTTGCACAAATTATGCTTTGGATCCCGTGATTTTTAAATTCGCGCAAATTCAATTCTCATCGTGACTAAGCACGGAACGGGAATGTGCAAACACGAACTTGGACGATCGGGACAAACTGTCGTTCGCATTGGCGTAACGTCGAACAACTTTCACGAGCGAGATCCCTCGTTTCTTCCTTCCTTCCTCCCTTCCTCTCGCCCCTCTAAGTCCCTCGCGAAACTCGACTCGCGTCGGCGCATTCGTTGCACGTTCACGGAAACTACATTTTTCACGGGTGCATTATCTTGTTACTCCGTCTTCGAGGGATCGAGTCGAAAAGTCCTTAATAATACTCTCTTACGGGGTATCATTTCCAACGATGGCTCAACATCCGACACTCGACAAACTGAAAGAGCCCCTTCCCTTCCTTCGTTCTCATCCTGGCTCGATCGACGAGGGGCTTGTTGAATATTGTACGACAGATTCGAAGAACAGCTGTAACGCATTGGCGCCATTAAAACCTGACGACCACGCTCACCCATTTTTTTTCCATTTTCCTTTGTAATTTCATTTCGAGATGAACAACGTCACGCTGATAGCTTAATAGCAATAACTTCGTTTCTCTCGGTTTTTTAAAAATTCGTATATTCATTATGTACAAATTGACATTATACGAATTTAAATGTATTAATATAAAATTATTAATGAAATATTAATACATTTCGATATAATCGCGAAAAGTTTTTGCAGAAAGTTGCGTGATTTGATACGAGCTCATGAATTTATTCATCTAAAAATTATATATTACGAATAATAATCTCTCTCTCTCTCTCTCTTTCTCTTTCTCTCATATACATTTTTACTCAATTTTTTTGTTTTTCGCTTGTACTTTACGCAGTATCGTTGTCAATAACGTCGTACTGAAACCGACAAACTCGAGAATTCATCTAAATATAAACCACCTCATTATCGATTATGGAACGTTATTATACAAACTATCTTCAACATATTCCGTTATTATTCGAAGCCGTTAGAATTTCGATTGAAGGACACTTGGATTCTTTTGAATTCTAATGAATTTTCGTGAATAGATGAAAGAGAGTCTCTCTCTTTCTCTTGCAAACTCATTTCCTCGATGCACGCGGAATTTTTTCGACGAAATTCAGAGACCGTAGGAGAGGATTGAAAAGACGAGCAGAAATGAGTATTTCTTCTTTTTTTCTTTTTCGTTGAATATCTTTGATCTAGCTTTTTGCTCGCGTTGTCTGCAGCCAATCAACCTTCTGTTCTTAGTAAACTGTCGCTTCATCCGTCAACGAATCAAACAAAAGTAGCTCGCACTTTTCGAAACGTTCTCGAGAAAGTATCGCCAGTATGTAAAAATAGCGAGTTTGTTTAATTGATCAAGGTCTCTGACAGCTACTCTTTGTAAATTAAATTTCTAAATTTCTGAATTCGCAAGTTCAATTCTTCAATTTCGTACACTTGCAAACGTTTGTAAACCGGGGTCCTTCAGTTGCAGAAATTTGTCATCCAACGAGAGTAAAGTGAGAGTTAGGAAAGCTCGAACAACGACTGTTGATTTGCTGTTTCAACGAAGAAACTGCGACGAAGTTTTCAGGGAACAAACGTGCTTGTTCGACTGTGCGATTGGATTTGAAAATATTCCCCTCCCAGTGGATAAACATTAAAGGATTCGCTAGGAATGCAAATGAGTGGACGTATGTCAATCACGGGATTAATGCCAGTCCAAATGAACATTATTGTTGCATGTGATCAAACGCCGCGTCGCGAAATACGATGCTCGACGGGCAGATTGAAAAAGTATCTTATCGTTGATGAAATTACAATGTTTCGCGATATTATGGGATACAACATGTCGACAGATGAGGTTTGATTGAACGATCAAATATTTGCGGTTTCGTTGCGTTGCCCCGAACGTTTATCACTTTTGGAATTTATTTCACGACTGATTCATTTACAGCGAAGGGCGCAACCGAGTTTCGTCCAAAAAATTCTCGGCAGTTCAAACTGTTTTCAGTTTGTAAAAGTAAATCATCGCAATCCGACTCGTGTCGAAGTGCAAAATTTCTGCTTCGAGTTCGTTTCTTCTTTCAGAGATAATTTTACATCGCCTTCTCGAAAATTGTGAAAATTTAAAAAGCTTTCCCACGACTCGAGTCATCGTTTTTCAAAGAATGACTATACGATTGACTGTACGATTTTTATCGAACTTTGAATGGTACGACAAGAAGTTCCAACTTTCGCAATTTAAAATAAAAATTGAAAATTTCGTAATTCAATCTTGTGTTCGATAAAATTGGCAAGTCGTTAGATTTCCGTAGAGGGAAGATAAAAATGTTTCGCTGTTTCCAGAGACGTTTGAATTTTAACAATCTTCGAGAAAAAGAACGTCTCCTCATCGATCGAGTTACGCTCGCCGATGAGTGCCAATTCGCGCGAAGAGGTTTTTACGGCATCGAAATTCGAGAGAATCAGTTTCCTCGGTGAAACGTAACGGAACCAATTGTAACATTCGGAAAAACGTCGATCGAGGCAACGTCGTCACGGACTTGCCACCTTTCACGCGTGAGTCAACTTCTAAGTAAAAACTCTCGTTCTCTCCGCCGTCTTTTGCCCTTAAAGAACGCACGCTGGAATTTTTATCGATCTCTCTCTCTCTCTCTCTCTCTCGATTGGACTGCGAGGAAAGTAGATTCACAGTACCCAGAGCGCGAAGCTCGTTCTCTACCGTTGCACCCTGTAATATAACTCTCATCGCCTAGCCTCGGAGAACGTTCCACTTCTATATTCCTTCGAATTGTCGGGCAATATCGTTAAAAGCGTCGTTTAAGAAAGTTCGCGATCGGATCATCGGAGAGAGTTGCCCCCCCCCCCCCTCTCTCTCTCTCTCTTTTTAGTAAACTGACCTGTCGCTCTAAATCGCGAGAAAGGAAATTTTAATATCCTCGTGCCCCGGACGGAGGAGGAAGTTTGTAAAAAGCCTGGCGACAAAGTTTCGTTGGGTTGGCCGGCGGGTTTAAGGAGTTTCTCCGAGGGGAACAAGGAACCCCTGGAAGGCCAAAAAGACACGTCGAGCTATCGACGCGTGGCCAGACCGTGCCGCGTCTGGTCTCGTTCGATATTAATGGCCGATCGATAATCCCGCGGAGGTTTGACGCGGAGGCGGCGGCACAATTTACCTTGTTTAGTTAACACCGGGGTTTGCTTACCCCGCCGGTCAAAGGGGCAAATTCCTGGATACTGATAATTACTGCAATTAGCGCGGCGCTTGCCCCTGTAATGAGTTTCGC
>KQ435759.1:867802-884794 GCA_001276565.1 Melipona quadrifasciata | reverse complement strand
ATTATGTGCCATTGTTACCGGCAATAACGTAAATCCATTGTTTCCCCGTTTGAGTAATACGCGTATGAAATCCGAAGCGATTAATTCGAAAATTGGATTGCTTTGTTCGAAATGAAACGGATTCGTTTTATTTCACGAAATGATCGAGGCAGTTTTTTTTCTTTCGTTTTGGACATTTTGCGGCCACCGATGAAAAGTAAATTTAACTTTGACAAACCGAATAACGAGTTCCTTCCAAATGTTATTGTGGAAATATCTAAATTTTCGAATTCGAAAGGAGTAAAAGGGAGGAAGCGGCACGTAAGGAAAAGAAGCGCAGAGTCCGGGCCGGGAGAGACGAATCGATTCTTTGCCAAACTCAATTTTAGGCTTCGCTCCCTCCAATTACAAAGCAATTCACAGCAACCGCCGCCGCCGCCGCCGCCGCATTCGGCTCAATATCTCGTATTATCAAGTTTCTCGTCCCTCGTCAAAACGAATCCCGTTAAATCCCGTGAAATTCTACTTTCTATTTTCCGCGTCGAACCTCGTTACCAGCCCGCCTCGGAACTAATTAATTTCGACTTTCTTTTTTCCCGCCGACGCCCGGGAACCGAGGAGGATCCAGCTCCCGTCCCTGGCTAACGAGACACGACTTGATCAGCGATTCTTCGACTCCGAGACGTAGTAGTTGGAATTTCGTCGTGTTTGCCCCGCATTCCTTCCCCGTCCCCCTCGCGTTCTTCGTTCCCCCTTGCTTTCGGATGTACGACGCGTGATTTACGAGAGCCATACGTCGGGATAGTCGACGAGAACTCGACCGATAAATCCACAAACTGGCGTACTTTTATAGCTGCGGGGGTTGTACGAGTTGTAACTGTTTGTTTGCCTGTTTCGTCCATTCGATTCGAGCGATAAAATCCCTAAGATTTTAACAGAACAGATCGAGGTTTGGTGGAACCAAGGGGATTTCGAAAGAATATCTCGTTCAGTCTGCGAAATGTGTAAGATACCGTTCTTAGAGCGAGTATCTTATTTAAGTAGAGCTTGTAACGTCGTAAGCTTTGTGATAATGCAAATACAAAGAGACGAGAACGCGTACAGGACGTGATATTTTTAGAGAAAAGTGACGTCGAAGGAACGCAACTAATAAAGAGAAAGGAGAGCCAACTTTGCGCGCGAGCCTTTGCATTCGCAAGAACGGAAATATCCGAAAAGTGTCGAATTTCGAAAAACTAAAACTCACTCGCGCAGTCGCGACGCAAATGTTGCAGATTCACCGAGCTCGACGAGTTTTTAGCGCAAAAACGTTGTGACGAAATTCGCGAATTTTGTGGAAATTCTGACGAGGACAAGCCTCTCGCCGCGACGAAAAATTTACGGAACAAAGGTGGAGAGTTCAGAGCCGATGCAATCGCCTTGGAAAAATACTGAAGATTTTATTACAAATTTAAACAACGTTCAGACGCGATACTTTTCTCAAACTAAACGCCCGAAAGATCGAGAGATAAAGCTCTGTCGATTGTTTGTTAAACGGAACGTTTGTTTCGTTCCAAAGTTTCCTCCTTGTCTTTTCAAAAGTTCACTCCTTCGTAGAAGTAGCGCTGGCTCTCCCGATAAAGTAACAGTCGTTTAAAACCAGTTTACGTTGCCTGCAAGTAATTGTTTACTATTTCCGGTTCGTTACCAGATCAGCTCGCCGATTTCCCCGGTAAAGTACGAGAATGCAGCTCGGCGCAGCTGATTTTAATGACCTCGTTCAAGAGACAAACTCGTCGCTCGAACGAGGACTATCCAGCGAATCGCGAACAGGCGTGGTTCGAAGATCGTCGGGTTTTACGTGTGTATCTGAGAAATTTTGGCGAGAAACGAACCATCGGTCCTCCTCCACAAATATCCACGATGCCAAGCTTCACTTTTGGATTTGAAAATAAAAAGTGTATGGTAATAACTGTACCAGTGAATTTGAACTGATTGTAAAGAAAGAAAAATCGTATGACGATCCACCTGGTCTCATTTGTGACCTCTGTTTCGACAGTCGTGAGTTGGCTTCTTCTTTTTAAAGGCGAGTTTACATTATGTAAATAAGTAATAAAAAAGTGGGTGCTTTTTCTTCGAAAATTATAAAGATTCAAACTTGAAGAGTGCAATCTGAATTCATTCGAATTAAAAAATTCAAATGTATGTAAAATATGCAATCACAAAAATATAAAATGGTATACCGAAATTGTACATTACCTTATTGTATTTTTAAATACACGACAAGTTAGTTTTGGCTGTGTAGAAAATTTTCCACCGTCGTTTCGAAGATTCTCCCCTTTACAACGACTCCTTAAAATCCAATTTTTAATCATCTTGCTAAACTTTGAACAAAGTTTGGGCACAACGAAATTTCCTGAATTTTTGTCGTTAAACTCTGATGTTCAAAGTTTCGATAAAATTGGCGGGAAAAAATCGCGCGGCAAGTTTTAAGGTAAACTTAATCGTGAAAAGATTTTTTAATATTTTTACACGGGTTTGAGTTTTGATAATCGTCGACAAAAAAAAAAGTATCCTCACTTTTCTAGAATCATCTTGAAGAAAAGAACGAACTGTCAAAGTCAAAGTTTCACGCTTTAAAATCAAATGAAGTGGATCTCTTATACGATCTCTTTTTACGAAGTTACATCAGTTGAGATTGTAGAGAATTCTTCATTGTCACAGAGTCGTATTGTCCGCCGTGATGATTCGTTCCTAAATAATTTTCCATTTTTTCTAGTTCCTCTATATTTACATAGACTGAAACAATAACGCATCGTTCGGAGGGAATATCCCCGTTATTTTTAGAGATATGAGAAAGCTTTGTTTACAAAAATTCTACGGCTCCCTATGGTGCCATACTGTATCTTCCGCCATTGTTGGTTCTTTTTTTTTTTAATGAATAGAATCTTGCCGAATCGATAGAGGCAGGATGTGGCGAGGCAATTTCATCGCAGTGTCTGCTTTCGACAGGTCACTTTCCCGTGAAACGTTACAAAATATAATGTAGATGTTGAAACATCGAAAAATACCAAGTAAAGATTACAGAAAATTATGAAACATATTAATCGCGAGTGATTCACACACGCTAACCTCATCGACTCTGCGAAATTATACAGTCATTGCCGATACTGTAAAATTTATTTCCGTTACAATTAATTCAGAGTGAAACTGGGGACAATTGTCTGTTTACTCATACCGGGGCAAAGGCTTCGCAATTAATTTTCGCAAGACGCAACGTAATGAGTTAACGACGAAATTAATATACGTCTGCGGTTTACAGTGAATCGCGAACAGGCGTGGCCGAGGAACATCTCGACGAATGGCCTCGAGAATTTGATATATCGCCAACGTTTCCGCTAGGTTTCCGCTCAACTCTTTCGCAGTTCTTCCGCGAACCGCTTCCCCCTTCTCTCTTGAACTCTTCAACTCTTCTACCCACGGTCAAAACCGCGTCTAAACACATACAAGGTGGAAAGAAAAGTTTGTCATCGGGTGAATTCTACACTTTCGATTCGATGGAAACACCTGCCACAAAATTGATCCTTTTGCATTGTATTCTACTAATCGCTAACGCGATTAGTTTCCAAGGAGCTATAGATATTTTGAAAAACAGCAAGAAAGTTTCATAATCATTGAACGTCGAGGATACGTGCGTGCTAACAGCGACTTTACGGTTCCAGATGCGTGGATGTTTATTTTACGTAATTAGATTCCACCAACATTTGATTTGTCACAGTTGATTTATCAGTGTGGGTCTAAATAAACAACTAACTGTTAACATTATTCGAAATATAAACATTATGTAACATGGACGCATCCGAAACCATAAAGTCGCTGTTAGCGCGTACCTAAAATGATCAAAGGCACCATTTCTCAAGACGACTTAATCTAATGTTGCGACCCATGATCTCTTGGGAAAGTTTTATCTTCACGACGAGCAGAATACAATGCGAGAAAAGGAAAAAATTTTCTCGACCTTCAATTTTGCGGTAGATTCTTTACGCGCATTTCCATCAGAATCGAAGAATTCTAAGATCCATCCATGATAGACGAGCTTTCCTTTCCACCCTGCGCAAAGATTTACGCTCCCTGATCAGCAGCAACGCGACGCGAGCAGTTCATTTTCATATTGCTGCCAGCATCGGTTGACGTGCGCTCGCGGCTGAACGCCGACGCTCGGCATGACAAATTGCAATAAAGTGGCATTAAGCTCGCTGGTTAATAACGATAAGGTTAAACGCCCCGTAGAGAGATCGAGGATAAAGGACGAGCGTTTCTTGCGGCCAAATCCCGTCGCCCCGACGATATATATATATCAGCCAACGTCACAAACGTTACATACTTCTCGGCAAACGACGATCGTCTTGACGATCCGGCTACCACCGAGATTTATCGTCCGAATTTCGCCGCTTCATATTAATTGAAGCTTACGACGTGTCACCAGAAATTGCGCGTGGATCTTCCTTTACGGGGAACGTCCGAGGTTAGCGGGTGAGAAAGAAAACGGTTGTTTATGAGAACCGTGGCCGGATTACGAAATTTCTTTTTCCCGCCGGTACGTTTATCACCGATAACGGATGGTCGACGCTCGCGCGAGTTACGATTCCCCCAGGAACGATTTCTCATTAACGCCGAGGTGTTCCTTATTAGCGCGTTGAGCAGAGGAGGAAAAAACCAAAGGAAGAGAATCGGTCGCGTTGTTTATTCGCTGGATATTAGATTGTAGTGGGTCATTTGTTTTTGGTGTGAATTTTAATAATTTTTTGACAAATGGAGCTATATTTTTGAACCTAACCCAAACCTAGCCTAAACTTCTTTTCTTTCAAACGAAATGGATACCTCTTCAGATACCTAAACGTAACTTATTGAATAATTGATTGATATTTGTTGAATATTGAAACTGTTACAATTTTGTGAAAGGCAACGAACGTGGACTCATTTTAGAGGCCTCAAGCCTCTACTTTGAAGAGATATCGTTCATTTCATTCTGAAATGTTTTTTTTATACATCAGCGGACTGGTGAGTGAAGATATTGTATCTTCTTCTCGAAAGTGCTATTATCGTAACTTTCACAGTACGTGAAAACGTTGAGAAATTTTTTCCACGAATAAATCAGACACACTTGAAGATTAAAGCCTCTCGAATCTTGACGTTCGATGTTTTCCACCGTTTCATTGAACTTTGAATGTTAGCCTCGGGTGACAAAAATTCAGCAAATCGCAACGTTTTCGTCTGACGTTCGACACAATAAAGTGGCGAATAAAAATCGCAAAAATCGGTCTTCGAATTCGTTGTTGAAAAATTTTCAATGCTTTCACGCACTATGATAATTCGTGGTATTTTCGGAGAGAAATAGTATTTTCTTCATATTGCCATTTTAAAATAAAACGAACGACGCACGTACTTCCAAAGTAGAGACTTCAGGTTTTAAAGTGAACTTTATGAGGTTTATCGTTGTATATCGATTTTCATTTACAAAATTACAACAGTTTAAACTGTCGGTGTTCGAATACTGTATAACGCGTCAGTTTCTTCATGCTATTATCAGAATTTATTGACAGAAGTATCAAAAAGTTGTCTCTGGCCAGAGATAATTTTTCTTTCTCGTGGTACAATAATTTATCATTCTGTCATACTCAAGATTAAACACACTCCCGATACGCGGAATCAAAAGAAAAATGTTTATACAAATTATGTTCATCCGTGGCTTCTTTTCCTGTGATCGAACAATTCATTTATATACTTGCGCGTAAATTATTTATTTGTCGTATAATTATTCCAATTGTCAAATTGTCAAAAAATTTTACTCGCAATTATTTCAATGATTCATCAAGCCTTATTAATAAAAATAATTATAAATAAAATATAGTATGCTTCGATATATACTCGATATTTAATCAAAGTACACGCGTATGTAAAGTTGTTCTGGCTGTTTTACTTTTCAATAAATTCAATTAACTTTTCGCCAGTTCACGTTTCATCGAATAACACGATATTTGGAACACAACGAATGATTGTTTGCTCGATAAGACAAGGCCATTAATAACGTTCCATTATTACACCGTTAGTGCGTCGTGTTATTTTGCATTATTAATAAACAGAGAATGTTATCAGTAACCCGAGAATATTATTTGCGAAAAGTGCAATGTTGACAATCATAACAATCAGTCGCTGCAGTTAGGATACTCACAGCTCGTCTTGCCGTTATTTGATCATTAATTATAATCGACGTTGATTCAAGTTTTCTCTCAAAAAGAGAAACACAGTACGCTCGAATTCCTTTTGCGAGTTTCGTCGAAACTTTTTTCTCTCTTTCCTTTCCTTCCAGATTTTTGAAACTTCGCTCCTCTCGTTGGTTGTACCAATACCGAATAGCAAGTTACGCGGCCGCGAAATTGCGGCAAGAGTTAATAACTTCGACAGGCGGTCCCTTTTAAATACGCGATTCAAACTAATATAGAGCAAACTTTCATTACCGCCGCGTCGAGTAAACACTCGTTAAAGATTAAAGCTTTTGATCCTCCGCGAGAAATTAATTCCACGATGACAAAAACGGAAAGTGTGACAGAGAAACGGAAGAGGGGGGAACGTGTTGTATATTTCTCTCGCGGCAACAACGTGCTCATTTTCACATTGAACGGAGCAACGCGAATAACCACTGCAGGAACGATGGATTATTATTACTTTTTAATAGCGCGCGACAAAAATCCCGAGGACTTTCATCCGACAATTATATTACTTTACATTACTTTTATCAACCTGTTTCTATTTCGCGATATTAAGTTTGAAGCAACAAATTGGCATCCGAAAAATATAAATAAATTTACACTTCTCGTTACAATACTTACACTTGCGTTATAATAAATTTTCCATCTCCTTCTCGCGTTCTTTCAGATTTGCTTGCGACGCTACGTTCCTCGAACCATCAGAAATATTTAATATTTTCTTAACGTCGATATTTCTTTTTTCTGATTCTCGAATTTTTACGTCACTTGCATTGTTGTCGTGTAGCTCGTTACTGGAAATTACCACCGTACGTAGACCGAACTATTTACGAAGGCGGATCTTGTTAATTTATTAATTATTTCGTTTGTTTTCACAAAGACGTTGCCAGGCGCGCCGATCCTCTCTCGATCCGCTGCATCCAAGGTGGCGAATAAAAATTTCAAACGTCCGCCTTTCCGCCCCCCGGTGCGTTTCTCTGTCGACGCTGCCTCGATATTTTTATTCTCCTTCGTCCTTTTGAATTAATCGGGGCTGTTTAACATTAACGAACATCGCCGTCTGGAGAGTACAAAGAGTCCTTCTCGCTCCCGTACATTGTCCGACGTGACTGGCGTCGTCTTCTTCTTCTTTGCTTCCTTTTCTCTGTTTCCCAAACGGAATGCAGAAGATGAAGGCGACCGATGGACGCAGCGGATAGAAAAGTCCGTTCCATTTGAGCAACGCCGCATGGTTTTCATTTCTGTTGGAGTTTGTGGCGCCATAGATATTCATAAGCCGACCGCCGAAATTGGCCGGCCCAGCTGTAACTGTAAATTATCGCCGGTCACACGATAACAAATTTCCACGTTGGTCCCCAGCCACCTTCTCGCGTGCGTTCTCCTCTGATCGCGTTTTCCAAGGATCAGTTTTTAGTCACATCTTCACTTGTTCTTGTAACATTATTCCGTCTATTGCCGAATAGTTCAGTGAAGCTCGATCTCGAAAATCTTCTCCTATTGGAAATTAACGTTTCTAGTTGTACAAATATGCGATAAACGTGCAAAATGTGCATTTAAGCGTGTTAAACATATGGAATAATTAACAATGTATCAATCAACATATGTGCATGCATTTAACAATACCTTGAAGTCGTTGTTGTACACTATATTGGTATTTGATATTAAAATATTAAAAAAGTCTTCCCCACGACTAGATGAAAACCATAAAATTTTCTCTTTACAACAATTTTGCCTTTAAAACGATTTTTCCCCTGCGCCATTTTATTGAACTTTGAATATCAGGGGAAAAAACCAAGAAATCTCTTAACACTTCGTCATCTAACCTAACCTAAACCTAACCTAAACCTAACCTCGAAGAAAAATCGTTGCAGCTTCGAGTTCCAAGGGAGATTTCAATCTTCAAATGATACAGTCACGGAAAAAAAAACTGTGTTTTTACAAAACTGTGTTTGAATTTTGAGAAACAGAGTATCACTTTCCCCAGCTTATTGCACGACTCGAACTCATTTTCGAGAAGAAAACGAGTTCACTTCTGCTGTCAAAGCAAAAGCTACGCGCTTTGAAACGAGATCAATTTCGATCGTCGCACGATCCTCTTTCACGGAGTTACATACTAGTTGAAATTATCGATAATTGTCATTGATACAGTTGTGCGTGTAATCAGAGCCTCAAGAGTCGTTACTGCGCAATTACGAGGGAATGAAGTTTCGTTTGAAGCGAACACTGTCGCGTCACTTCGTTTCACGCTTTCCCTCATCCTTTCCGTTGAAGCACGCGCGTCCCGTTTTCCACGACACCAGCTGGAAAAATTCTCTCAAGCCCGGAACGTCTCTCGGCGAACGAGCGCTCGCAGTTTCCGCTAATTGTGGACCAATTAATCAACGACGATGGCAATCCAGACGGTCGGTGAAAGCCGGGTTCGGCTTAATTGGCCGGATCTTGCGTTTTGCCAGGCCGGTGACAAAGCCTGATGTGACTGAATTCAAGTCACCCG
This sequence comes from Melipona quadrifasciata, assembly GCA_001276565.1. Lineage (NCBI taxonomy): Eukaryota > Metazoa > Arthropoda > Insecta > Hymenoptera > Apidae > Melipona > Melipona quadrifasciata. The sequence continues at coordinate 876,076 of KQ435759.1, read as the reverse complement.
GTAAATTGCTAATTCAAATTCCCGCTTACTTTCTTCGGGGGTTTGAATCGTGCTTTTCGCGCCTTTTCGAGCCCTCCCTTCTCTCCGCGTCGGCTCTCGTCTGCTCGCCACCGTGATTTTTTTAATCGCCAGTTTAACCGTTCCTCCAGCCCCCTCTCTGACGCCTCTGCTTCTATTTTTTTCTCCTTCGTGACGACGAACTACGACGATTCGTTGCTCCGTCGCGCGTTTTCTAAAGGTGGATTTTAACGATAAACTTGCCGAATGATCAAAATTTTGCGATTCTTCGCTGCGACACGCGCTCATTCTTGTACCAAAAATATATCAGAAAATTACAAACTTCGACATATTATTATGCAGCGAAGAGTACATGTAAATGTTTTCACTAGTCTTGGGTCTACTACTCAAACTATAAGCTGATAATATTTAATCATATCGAATAACACAACTCTACGTCCGACAATGCGAAGAAACAACACAATTAATCCCGAATTTTAACGATTAAAAGATCACTTAATAATTACAAATTACAAATATCAATCGAGATTATTGATTTATTTTAGCGGCGATTAATTCATTAACGATTACGACTGCCGTCAACGATCACAATTTAGTAACTGATTATAGAAATTGTAAAGTTCAATTCAACGTGAGAGAAACGTACGATCTTTTTCGGGCTAGCGGCACAAAAATGCGAGAGTGGAACGAACGTCATTGTACTGAAAGTTGGCGAGAGGATCGTTAAAGCTGCCGTAAAGAACTTCGTGCCTGCAACGGGACTGTGTCAACACGCAGAAATAAGTAGACGAATGGTTAAAACGAAATTACCAAATTTCTCTCAGAAATGCGGGGCGGCAGCCATTGTTTCAGCATCGCCATTGTTTTCATTTCTTCGCCGCGCAGTGGACTCGACGGGGGGGGGAGATCTTTCCACGGCGTAGTTCTTCATCGATGGACAGGCGGCGGCGGCAAAAATCTCGCGAGCATCCGGGAAAAAGCTCTGGCGACGCCTTGATTTCTTGCGTGACCCCCTTCCGTGGAAAGCGGCGCAAACACCGGAGACATAAACAAATGAAGTCGGGACAAAAAAAGGGGAAGAAATCCGCACCGTGGCGCGAAAGGATTTTCCGGCGCGAAACGCGTTTACCTGACATTTAATTTTCCTGGCGACGCAGCCCGGTCCCCTCTCCTTCCCTTCCCCCCTTTCTCCCGTTTTTCTCTTCTTTTTCCTCCTCTTTTCTTCTTTCAACCCTCCTTCGTTTTTCCGCCGCGCGCGGAACTGTTTCCCTCGAATAAGACCGAGCCACCGAGACGCGTAGACGCTCGGCGATGAGCCTTTTAAAATCGCTCGTCTGAGGGATGATGGGGGATCGTTGGGCGAACACGTAGCCGTGTAACACACGTGTGACCAGACGCGTGGAAAATAAACGGAGGGTATTAATATCTTAATCGGCTGATTCGACGCGTCGTTACCAACAACGATTTCGTTCTTCCGTTGTTTACACGATTAATTTAGAATCTGACGGGCGGGTGTCATGTAAAACAGAAAAAGAAAGACATTCAGAAATAACATGCAATAAAATGTCATAAAAATATTATAAGGAATAAACCTAGAAATCGCTTTGACCCTGACAAATCGTGCTAAAAAAAACAATAATCGACGGAAATAGCTAATACAAGATTTTGCTATGCCAATGTTTTTGGCGATTTCGAAACAAAATATGCACTAGGAGAGAAATTCGCGACGTTCGATGGCTCCGCGAGCTCATTGTTGCTACGAAACTCTATAAACCAGTCGGCCAATTCTTTTCCTCGCTTTCCAAAGAAAAGAAGAAGAAGAAGAAGAAGAAGAAGAAAACCCACTGTCGAACGGCGAGCGATTCGAGGCAGACGGGTTTCAGCACGGCGACAAACTTTTTCTTTCGAGTCGTTCAATGATAAAAAAAGAAAGGAAAAAATGTTAGAGAGGAGGTAGTAATGGGGCGAGGGAAAAGAGAAGAATGGGGCTAAACGCTGGAGCACGTTCCCTTCCTCATTAATGCCAACGGCGCATTCTGCCGCGGGCTAACCTTTGGAATTGATTAAGATCTCCCTGGGAAGGTACGCGGTATTATCTCCCGAACTATTTCCAGTAAATAATCGGTTTTATTTCCAGTCCTTCGATACCATCCGGTTACAGCATAAAGGAACAGTGTCTTTATATTTTTAACGAAGTCCTCTGCGAACGTGAGAATTAGAAACGGCAAGATAATTTACTATTATAGATTGGCCAAAAACGAACTTTTTTTTCTTTTGTACGTGCAAATGAAAAACGAATTTTTTTCGAGAAACAAAAGCTTCGTTAGACAAATATATCGTCCGTTTTGTTCGATTACCTTTTGCCATCTTTTGGGCGCGTTCAAAAAAATTCTTATTTCCTTCGACAAAAGACAAACGTTCCAAGAACGATTTGATATCCTCATCGGCAGTGAAATTTACCCATCAGATAATTTTTTATGAGCTTGCATCGTCTCTTTCCTTTTCGAAAGTAGTATAGCTAAATATGACGAAAGTGTTCCATCTTGAGATCGAAATGTCGAACGAACAATTTAACGAGATCTTTGTCTTCGAGATTTTCTTTATCTAAAATAAGATTGAACAATCACGTATCACGTTACATAAAAATGGTTTAAAATGAAGTTAGTTACATTTTAACATAAACATTAGAAAAAAAAAAAACGTCACTTCTACTCGAAGTCTACCCCACGCCCCCTCACGTGACCCAAATCAACCAATCGCTAATTTTCGTTGCATTAGCGTTGCACCTCAAGAGGCCCGATTTTCTGGGTTACCTCCGCTAAAATCACTTTCAGTGATAAAACGCAATTCGATCGCATTTGTCGCGAAAAGGTATGTGAAAATTGTGCGAAGCTTTAACCTCTTGCGCTGGAACGACGTGCCACGAACGTTGAGAAATTTTTGCTCCAAAATTGCAATATTTTCTCAGTTTTAAGTATAGTTGAATATAAATATATACGAGCAAAATAAATAATAAATTTATTACTTCTTAGTAATTTCTGTCCAATGATATTATTCTAGCCTGGAGTTTAAAAAGAAAACGACAAGTTATTGTACACGATTTGGTCACTCGTTATGGTCCGTGAATTATAATAGTTGCCAGCGCAAGGGGTTAAATATCGACGTACGTTTCCCAGATAGAAACTATGTCGTTTCTGTGCCGCTAATTTCAGCAGTAGTTGTACAAAAACGTAAATTCGTGTTAGCAGCTTTTAAAACTTCGAGCAACCGAATCCGGAATGAAACTACCGCGCGTTGCATATCGCGTATTTGCGAGAGGACAGGCGAGAACTTTTTCAGAAACTTATGAAATAAAACAGAGCCGCTTTTCCGGGCAAGGAAAAGCGCTTTAATTTCGGGAGTTTTTCCGAAATAACACGGTGCAACGTCGCGAACGAGGTAAAAAAAGCAGTAAAACGTCGCATAAACAATGAAACTCCCGTAGCCAATTTACGATACGATATCGTTACATGTTTAGCAGCGAGTTAGAACTGTTTATCTTAAACGGCCTTGCAATAATTGTACGGCCTGATTTCCCGTTTCCGGAGTTTAATTAAATGTCATGTTGAAAATTTCATCCCGTATTTTCTGTCTTCCTGTAATAGCGGGATCGTGGAATTTGAGCACAGCGGACAAGTTTCACTTGTTTCTCTGTATAACGAGCAAACCTCCGCGTACTCGATTCATTGTAGCGCGTCTCTCGGTAACAAGTCACAACTGCGCCATGATACCATTGCCAGCGCCTCGGTGTCAAAATCTCGAATTAATGATTTTGTACCGAATACGTATCTGTAATAATGTTCAACACTCTCGACCGTTCGAACATTGGAGATTAAGATGAGGTTATTGCAAGTAGTCGTAGACGGGAGGGGAACGAATGATTTATTACATCATTTATTATGAATGAGTCATCAATTTTCTCTAGAGAAACCCCTGTAAATGGAATTTCAATGGCGAGGGAAACACCGACAATTTACGAAGGTAAATACGGAAGTAATACCGTTGGAAGACACAACCTATGTCGCTTCTTTTGAGAAACAAGTGTACGTCTCTCTCAGTTGATACATTAAACTGTTTCACTGTACCTGGTAAACAAGTGGAGAGATGGATTTTCGAAAGAAAGCAGATTTATTATCGAAGCGAGAAGCACTAAGGGAAATTGGCGTAAGACAACCATACTGAGCAAAAGTAATTTGTCTTGTTTTTTATTTTAAATTTTTATTCTAAAATACATTACCTTTATTTCTGGTTTGAAAATAAGTGTAATTTGTTATTTTTACTTTTTAACAAAACAGTCTTACACGCGTTGGAAACAAAAATATGTATCCAAAAAAATTTTATTCTTTTATTATTTGTTAAACTTGTAAGTAAATTTGTGAGTAAATTTTATTTGACTATTGCGATTTTATTAAGATTGCAATTTTGGCATGTGAATTAGCCAACTCCTTGATATTTAGTGCGAGAGTCGTACCATTAATTTAAACATTTAAAACATTGTGTCAAATTCTCCAAAGGAGGATCTGCATACGTCTCATCATATTTTGGACAAGTTGATCCTGACACCAAACTCGTCTATTTGATTTTTTAATATAATTTCATGGCATTTTACAATTATGTTAAAAAGTAACTGCATGTAAATTATAGAGCAAATGAATATTACATGTACGTTTTTGAGAATACTAAAATGAAGAATGTACATGATACTATTCACATATAATATGGATAAATGTTGCTTGTAATTGTAAATAAAAAGAAAATGAACGCTAGAAATATTTCCAGTACAGTATGAAATTGAAAATATAGCATGTAATATTTAAAATATTGAAAGAATTATTATTACAGAAAATGTTGGAGTTGTGATTGACTGACGATATAAGTTTATTGAAATATTTACTATGTCATTAACATTGGAATGCCAAGCATTTCAACACAATAAAGATGTTCTTTGCAAGTAATAAATGTATAATTCAGAGGACGTAGAAAACAAAGAAAACTATGTTTAGGTGCATTTTTGGATAAAAAGAAAATGGGACTTTCAAAGAATCAATCATATAATACACATTAATTTCATTGTTCGTTATTACACAACCTGTAATAATATCAAATAATAAAATTGAGACATCAAATTTCTTTTAAACAACTATGTGATATTCTTTCTACAAGTGCCAAAATTAATTGCCTGTAAAAAAACTTACTTCCAGTTGAACTTTTCTTCACTAGTTTGTAATATCGAGTTCTTATAAGACACATTGCTTGCTTTATCTTGAGCATGTTAAACTATATTACTGACCCTTGTACCAGAGAAAATCGACCTGTGTTCACCAACAGATGTAAAAAAATAACATCTTACTCCAATCTCCTCTAATTAAGAATAATCGTATTTTGGAAGATAAGCTACGAGCAAAGTTGATTTTAATTTCATGTTTGCATTACCGAAAATATGAGAACTTCATTCATATCCAAACGGCGACGTTACAAAGTAAACTTCAGCGTTATCTGGAAGCTCCCGTGGTGCTCTCTAAATTACCAAGAATTCAACCGGTCTATGAAACGTCAATTTACACAAAGGCCACTCGATTTATCGTGAAACTTAGTAAATGGAGAGGAAACTTGGGTACGAACCGGGTTCCAAACGGATTTTCATTGACATTCTCGCGTACATTTGCGAAAACATCGCCCGCGCAAATAGGAAAGAAACGTTGCGTTCCAGTTTGAAACGGGGACGCTCGAAACGATCGGCGAATAACATTGAAACATCGGCGAATAACATTGAATTCCCTCCTGGAAAGATTCTCCCGTGATTCTCGTGGGTATCTTCGACCGGTTCAACTTGAACGAATTAACATGCAACGCTCGTTGGGCGTAACAGTCCGAACGCTTTACGTGCAAGCTTCGCGTGGACGAACGTGCGTGCATCTGGTGAGTCCAAATAAAATTATTAGGCCGATTAAAAAGTTTGAAAGAGACCACCGCTGAGAAAGAAATTCCCGTTTCTTCAAGATGACTTTATTTGTACTTTGACTTTAATTTCGAAATATTAGCAAATGCAGGCCAAGGATCGAAATTAACAGGTTCTTATTTTTAAAAGAAATTCGAATTTATATATTTCCTGTGAAAAGATATTTGTTCTTGTGGAATTTTTATAGAAAGAAGTGTTACACTTGGTGTTCTGGCGAAACAGATATTTTGTAATAAAAGCTCCACGGAGACAAGTTATTTTAGAATATTTAATTAAAAATCCATTTTTCCATTCGAGTGCTATTCGTTGAATAACATTGTCGTCGTTCGCTACGAAAATTGAAAACTTTTTCAATCTTGACGAACAAAGATTATCTGTTCCTCCGATAGAGAAATTTTTATTTTTATGTGTTTGCGAGTTTTATTCTGTCTGAAAGCTGTATTCTTAAGAACATTTAATTATCTGTCCTCGTCGTGGACTCGTAATGTAAGAGTATCTTTCGAGAAAGTTCCACGATCCACCTTTTCGAGTATAACCTACTTAAAAGTTCTTTAACTTTTTCGATTCCTGCTAGGGAGCCGTTAGTTCATTTCAATTTTCAAACGGAGTATCGTCCCAACAGCGTCGTAGAATCTCCATTAGACGTTTTTGCGAGGTTCGAGCATGCTTGCGGACAAGTTTCCATCAAGCTCCTCCCACGACAGCTCGTCGGGTCAGTTCGTGTTTATCAAAATTTCTTCACCTCCCTTTCCTCTCGAATATCCACCGCGCAGCTTGAAAGGCTGACTCAGAGTCATTGTCCGGTAGCGTGATAAATTCGAAAGCAAAAGTATTTCCGCAAATTCCCAATTAGCGCGAGCAATTTTCAACCCTTCACCAACAGTGTATGTCGCGCGACGAGGGAAAAGAATCAGCGTGTTCGGGACGATTCGGACGTTCTCAGACAGGCAGTTCGAAGACGATTCTACTTAATACGTAATTTCGCGTCGAAGCTCGAAATGGCAGCTAGAATTCCCCGAGATGTGAAAGCTCTTTAAAGGATTGCAATATCGAAAGTTGCGACGACGGCCTCGAAAAGATGGAAAGTCCTCGAAGTGTTTAATAGGATGAGGGATCTCGAACGTCTTGAAACCCTGGCGAATAAAGTAAAAGGCAATCATAGAGGACTCGAAGCCAGCTAATGCTCGGTTGCTCGTCTCTTTTCGCTCGAACTTTTCGGGGATCGTTAAAAAATCTCGAAAGTTTCGGAACCGAACGCGTTGAGGATCGGGGACTCGCCGCGCCCCGCTGGATTTAATTTTCTGAGAGTGCTTTATGGCGCTGCTCTCTTTCCACGCATTAAAGAAAAAAAAAATAAAAAAATAAAAAAATAAAGAAATTCTTCCTTTAGAATGCTTTTTATGGCCATTTTACGCTCTCCTTTGGTCGTCAAGCTGCAGAAGCTTTTAATTTAATTCGGTGAAACGAGTGCGCACGATAACGACGATGGGAACAGTGAAACTTTTCTTTTTCTCCTTTTAAACGATTAAACCGCGCCTTTCTACGTATGAACGATTACGCGACGTGGTGGAGAAGACTCTGTCAAGGATTTGTCTTGATGTTTTTTCTAAGAGTGAAGTTTTTTCAAGTGTTTTAAGAATTTTCAAACATTTCTGAAGTACCGACGGTCGATCCAGAAGGAATTTACCTCACGTGGTAATTATTGAAGATCGTTTTGGTTCAACAAACAACACTTTCATACATAGCATCGTAAACATATTACATCGTTGATACCGTCGAATCAAGCTTTATTTTATCGAATAAAGTGTAAAACTTTAGCAGTTTTATTTTATCGAATAAAAAAGCAAGGCGGAAACCGCTGAAAATTGAATGATCATCGCTCGTTGGTTTCATCGGTTTCGTTCTTCTTGCTGCAACGTTCAACGAAAGAGGAGAAAAAACGAAAAAAGAAAGAGAAAGGGAATAATCGAATGGACTTTAATTCTCGCGGTAAACAGAAATTATTGATAAAACTATCTGTACGCGTGTCCTCTGTAGCGTGTTCGACGACTGCGCCGACTAACGGTCATAGGAGGGGGGGGATTCGGTGAAAACGTTTTCCCCTCGAAATTGGGATCGATGCTCAATATTGACTATCTCCGTGGCCTTTGTGCCTCTGCCGACAAATATAACCAGATTACAGGGCACCGATCTGCAAATAAAATACGTTATCGAATAAGATTTACACTCGTTTGTCGAAATTCCACGCGCGAGGACTC
>KQ435759.1:856174-867727 GCA_001276565.1 Melipona quadrifasciata | reverse complement strand
TTTTCATTTCGTTTCGCTTCGTTTGATTTGGGTTTTTCCCTTTTTTCCCTCGTTTTCCCTCGTTTTTCCATTTTCCCGAAAATCTGCGATCTTTGACGGGGAATGAACCGGAAAGTGACATGCTCGCCGGTCGATTTAATTTACAGCGACGTAATCGACGCTTTTAATGACACTTCGAAATGAAACGTCGCTGCGGGGGAAATTTCGAGGAATTGTAAACAATGATCCCGGCACGAGCCGCGAATTTCCAGGCTTTACGGGAACGGGACATCGATTTTACTTGGCGTGGTTATTGCGCGCGTATATCAGAGTGAGTGTGTATCTACGAGGCCAGATAATTCAGATTCACGCGCATAGCTAAAGCAGGGGATCTTAGATTCATGCGTAAGCACGGTCGAAGATTCGGTGAAAATTGGTAAATTTTCGGTTACTGCGATCAGCAATTTGGGCAAAACGCAGTCTTACAATGATTAACGATTATAATTAACGTGGAATCAGAATTACTTAATCAGTGATTACTGGTTGCCAGATAATCAGCAATCGCTGATTAATAAGGGAAGTAATCGAAATCGTTGATCACACTTTCGATCATGCCAGTAGTTTACTTCTATCGACAATACTGTGTAATACATTTTATTATTTTTGCATCGTTTCGGAAGGTGCACAGCTCTGCAATTTTATCAGGATGCGTTCAAAAAATTTTCTCATCTACACAGTTCTTGATTGATAGTTATTGGCACGATCTTTTATGTGAGTTGATAAAGATGGACTTTACGTAAACTTGCCGAGTGATCAAAATTTTGAGATTCTTTACTGTGACACTCATTCATTATATTAAAAATATATCGGAGAATTAATTAATTAATAAACTTAAAAAATTATTCTATTCTATATAGCAAAGAGATACTGTTATACGTTAATCGAGATTACTGATTTATTTTAGCAATGATTAATTGATTAATAATTATTAAAATTATTATAATTATTCATTAATAATGCTAAAGAAACGACAAAGAAATTACTATATCGCAGTCGGAATTGCGAAAGAAAATCGCGACAAATGACATAAATAAATAAAACCTAAGATTTCACATTTTTAGATAAAAGAATTGAAGACCAAAGATCTGAGACTCTGATCGCTATATTTTCTCTCATTTTGCGAGAACGGTGGTTAAAGTGAAGTTTATGAATATAATACATCCTTAAACGAGTTGGTATTGTTGCACTGTGAATGGAATCGCAAAAATGCGGCCGATTCGTTGGTCGTTTCCCAGTCCGGCAAGATCATGAATTATTCGAGAAAGTACTTTGTAAATGGCAAAGAGATTTGAAATTGAATTCCCCGCCGTTTAAAGGTTAAGTCGAAATACCGTATAACACCGCGTAGAGGTTCATCTTTTATTCGTAACTCCTGGAACTGTACTTTCGCGGACATTGAAGAGCATTAAGCCGAAATGAAATGTACCTTTCCTTGAATTTTTTAACGCCTTTTATACCTTCCGCCGTGACACGGTGGCCCTCCAACTTTTCGAACGTTACTTTACTAATAAAGAAACTTTTGCCCGGGGAGAAGAGTAACGAAACTGCTCGTTTCTCAATATTTAATTTCCTTTCTAGTCTTAAGAAAGAGATAAAATAATTGCAAGTAGCTCGAAAGGACAATGGTAGAAATTGGCCAATTTTGAACAACTTTCCATACATTTGGAGGGATTCGAAATTCGTGATACAGCCATTTATAAAACGTCTGATGAAAAATTGTCGATATTTTAAATTGTTGTCATATCAACATCAAGTATGAAATCTTTATCATTTAACCCAAACCTAACCTAACCTAAACCTAACCTAACCTAATATTCCAAAATGGCGAGAAAAGATCGTACAGCAAGTTGCGAAGGAGAGACTTCTGTTTTCAAAACCATCGCGAATCTGATTGTGAAAAAATTTTTTCAATAATTTCACAGACCGTTTTCTCACCGTTTTCGAGGACAAAACTGTCTTTACTTGAAAATATCTCTAAAATAAAAAGAAACGAACTTAAAGTGGACACTTCGTGCTTCAATATGAAGTTATTTCCTTTCATGGATTTTTGTACAATCTTCTTTCACGAAATTGCGACGATTTAAAGTACAGCTTTAAACGGAAAGTTATAAAAGACAATTGCAAACTTTGGATTATCGCCGTTAGTAAAATAGCTTTCTTCTAAGATATACAGATTCGTTGAATTGTTGATCCAAATCGTAAAATTTTATTGGAATTGTGCATTTCCGATTCCTTAAAATCATACCTTGCGAAGAAAGACAGGTCAAATTTGGGCAAATTTATGTCACTCCTCTGCAGGAAGGAAACAAATTTAATCATTTAATGGACTCGTTAAGTAGCATCGAATACGGCGAGGACTTGGAGCGATGCTAACGCCGCGATTGCAATTTCATGGAAGAAGCGATCATCTGCCGTAGGTGTAATTATTCCGAGCGTGTAGCACAACAGATTAGCTGCTTCCTATTTATGCCATGTCGCAGATAAACACGATTAACCCCGCCTGCAACAAAGAACCGTTAGTCGTTCTTTATCCGCGTAAGACTTGCTTCAGCTGTTTATCCATTATCCGTGTCATTTCACGATCCCACGAGCACGTGTATCCTGTAATTAAAAAGATAACGAGATCGCGATTTATCTGGAAACGGACGGCCCGACCCTGATGGAATTGAGAGTTTTCGCAGAAATAGAAAACTGAACGTAAATAAAAAATGAAAGAAATAGGAAAGGTGTAAAAAAATAGCTCATGAATAGCATAACGTTAATATTAATATTAATTTATAATATTATGTACTATGATAATGTGAGCGATAATACGAGTGTTATAATCTCAGGGATTTTCTTCACTTAGGATTTACAAGAAGAATTAGAACTCGAGCAATTTGACCCCAGGTTTATTTCTGATATAGTCAGCAAAATGATCAAACACTTTGATGAGGTTATGTTCGATCTGTGATCACAGATCGAACATAACCTCTTTTGCAAACGCGACGCAATATTGTTTCATTCACATTTACATTTTCGTCACTGTCGCATTTATTGCTATTTTATCATCATGTATCCTATTCCTTAATAGACTTTCCCAATCGTTAAATAAATAACTAAACGAATGAATAAATGTTTAAACAGTTCCACTAGATGAGAGATAGGGTTGTAACAAGTTGGACCCGATCTACGAAGATTAACGTTTTGTCGTCAGCTGCTTGCCAGAGACGAAGGAAAGGCTTTTGCTCTCTCTCTTTTTGGGGAAAGTGTCGCAGTTGCTTCAAATTTGTGCCGATTCGACAATAGGAAATACGCAACGTAAAATAGCCGAGAGAGGGGGTGGAAAATTACAGGGGGAATAATATTACGCGCCGTACAGCGAGAACGGACGTAATAGAAGCTCATACGCGATCAGAGAAAAGCCGTTGCCAATATTGGTTTCGAGATCGAACATTTTATTCGAAGCTTCTTAGCAGCGAAAACGGATATATCGAAACAGCTTTCCGTCCGAAAGCTCCTATTTCCCCTGGTGATGCTCGTGTCTTGAAGAGAATTCCCCTGCCGATAGTGTGCGTGCGACCGCGTGGCTATTTCCTCGATTAGAATGCGAATGTCTCTGCGGTATCTAACATCGAGTCGAACGTTCCTTCCTCTCTCCTGCAACTTCATTCTTGCCACGCGAAGTTTCGCGAAATTGTGTCGCACGCAGCGATGAAAAATGATCGATACTTGAAACTGTTTGAACTTCGGCGAAACGAAATCGAACCGGCAATTCGGTTGGCCTCGTTTTAATTGAAACTGTTTGAACTTCGGCGAAACGAAATCGAACCGGCAATTCAGTTGGCCTCGTTTCAGATCGCGAAACGTTTACTTTATCGACTTCGAGATCGTCTTCTTCTTCAACTGCTTTCACGTCATGCAGCGCGTAGAAAAGCAAGGATACTTTTCTTTTCTTGGAAATTTGAACACTTTCGTATTATCATTGAAGAACTTTTTTCCTACCATAATTTTGAAGACTAAAGTCTTCCCTTAAAACTTGCTGTACGATCTTCTTTTCGAACCTTGAACACTATTGTTGAACGACAAAAATTCAAGAAGCCATTTAACTCTAAAAAATAATTAGCTTCTAATTTATAAATTTCTAGTTTAGCGACTTTTCCCACTTTTGACAATTTGCTCTCTTTTTGCTATTTCTTTTTTTTTTTTTTTTCAAGTAACAAGAACTTGTATATAACTTTTTCGACTTCCTCCTCAGTGATAAAATGAACCTGTTGTACAAATTTTATTTTAAATTTTTTAAATATTTTGCTTTTGTCCATTTCTGTATATTTCCTTCAGTCAACAAATTTTCGTCTTTAGCAACCGACTCCCCTTTGCTTCCTCGCTCCTCATACTCTCCATTTTCTCGGCATCATTTCCCTTCCGTCGAACGGCTGAACGAGACTCGATTGTTCCTCGCTTCCCGTAGAATTTCGTGCAAAAATAATACGAATCAATTGAACCGGGAAGATGCAACGAGGCGCTGGGAGGTTTATTTACCGGGTATTTAGCGCTTCTACAAACAAGCAGAAGCATTTGAAAGGGTTAGAGACAAAGAGCAGCAAGGGTGCTCGTAACCGGTTCTTAGACCTTTCGTTTTATTACTTCCGAGTGCTCATCCATTTCCGGCAAAAACATACCCGGGTAAACAACCAGTCCCCCGTCCTTTCTTCTCGACTTCATTCCGAGAGACAGAGACGGATAGTCGATCCGTACACCTCGTCCCTTCGGCAATCGGAGTAGCCCGATAAAAACGTGCCTGGAGGGGCTCATCGATGGACCTCCTCGTCGTTGATAGACAAACGTAAGTGCATACGCCTTTTACTACTAAAGGAGTTAACAACGGCACCAGGAGGGTCCCTCTCCGAGTCAATTTTTCTTCTCTCTTTCATCCTTTCTCCCCTCCTGCCCCTTCCCCCCCCGCCACCGTACCCTTTTCACTCCAGTTCTTTGATATCTCTACCCATTCTCCGCTCGCTCATCTTCTTCTCTTCTCCCGCCTTTTTTCCCCCTTCCTTCCTTTTCCACTTCTCGCACTTTTGCTCTTCTTCCACGGCTGCGTTTCCCCGCCCCCTCCCCTCTATTCACGAATATTCCGGAGAATACGCCATCCGCCGAGTGAATCCGGATTTGAGGTCAGTGCAGTGATCATAAATCTCGAGTTGGCCCGACTCCTTTCGGGAGTATCGTTTAAAATTCCAGATTGGTCCCGTTAAAAAGTTTGCAAGGGAGTGTCGGTAACCGCCGCGAGTTGGAACTCTCTCCCCCCTCTGTCCTTTCGTCCCCTTCTCAGATTCAAATTCGCCTCACGACAGCGCGCCCCGTTGACACTTTTACAGTGTCCTAATTCATTGGATCAATGCGCCGGTAATTAGGCGCCATTATGCGGCGAGATGAGTCGTCAAGTTTTCGAGTTGAACCCCCGACCTGGTTCGCCGGCGACGCGAAAGAGTCGAGCCAGCCAGCCAACCGGTTGGGGGTTGGGATACACACGAAGTTGCGGAGGCGGAGACCGAGAGCTTCGAACTTGTGAAAGTGGATCCCGAAGGAGATTGATGGCACACGCTCGGGAAATTCAACGAGGCGAGCCACCAACGAGAATCGTCGACGACGATCTTTGTCGCGCGATTCACGAGCTGAATAAATAATCGCCTCGTGAACGAGCTGGCCGCCGGCTCCGTTTAATCAAACCGACTTTTTGCCCCTGCTTCTCGAACTCCTCCCCTCCTCCGGCGTGTCTCTTATTCATGGCGTGTCTCTCGGGTTGACCGGTATTACCGCGACATGATTTTAAACAGGCAGCTTCTCTTCTTTGTCGCGCCGCCGCGTACGATGGAACACGGCCGTCCTGAATGCTTCTTTCACGTCAGAAAGCGCCCCCCCCCCCTGGCAATGTTATCTAAAGCGTAACTGTGTATCAAAGTAACGCGACAACAGTTAGGATCGTCGATAATCTCCAACGATGTAATTTCGTAAAGAAGTATATAGATCGTCTGACGATCCACTTGATCTCGTTTCGATGTACGAAGCCTCCGCTTTGACAGTAATGAATTTTTTTTCGAGAATGACTTTGCACCATACAGCGAACGGAAAAGCGAGGATACTACTTTCTCTTTCTCGTACCTTTATAAACATTTAACTTGAAACACTTCGAACCTTGAATTTGTCAGAATTCAACGAAAATTCGAGAAATTCTAACTCTAACGTTCGAAGATCAATGAAATGATGAAAAAAAGGTTATACAGCGATTTTCAAGGGATCGTAAGGAAAAATATTTCAATCTTCAAGACCATGAATGCATTTGAATTTTGACAATTCTCGAGAAAGAAGTATCCTCGATTTCCCTAAAATCATATTTAACGATTGATTTCGTCGGACGAAGTCAAAATCACGTTGCGCGATCCCCTTTCACGAAATTGCATCAGCTCGAATCGTCAACAATTTTTCATTATCATTTGCACGTTAATCCTCCGTACGCTGTACGTATTAAACTGCAATTATTTTTGAATATTTGGAACGTATTTGGAATTTAATTAAACCGAGAAATTTCATAAAGGTGCATTTATATCGTCGAGCAGAACGATTGCATCTCTCGAAACGTGTATCGATAGTGTTTTATCATTATTTCTATAATTATTCATTAACGTGTATGCGAATATTTTCCGCACGATTGCGCTATCGTTTCGAAAAATTAAAGGCCTGGATTTGTTGGCCTGCGAATTTCCAAAGTGCTTGTCCAGCGTTCACGCTATTGGAAAATAAAATTTTTTGTATCTAATGATTGGTTGTGTAGAGAAAACTCTATCGCATCTAAATTCAAAAAAAAAAAAAAAAGAAAAAATGAAAATGCTTCGTTTCTTTTAGCGATCGTGATATTAAAATTATTCGCGTACGAACGAATGAAGCAGTAATTAAAAACTGCACGACTTGTACCCCAGTTCGATTCGTCTCACTGAGAGACGCAACTGTTCTGACTCTGAGAAAATGAAGACGACTCTTTTGCCATAAAATTTTATTGATACGCAAACATTTGAATCCATACAAAACAAATTATAGACAACGCCACTCCTACTCGAGGTCTACTCCACGCCCCCTCACGAATCACGTGACCCAAATCGACCAATCGCTAATTTTCGTTGCATCAGCGTTGCACCTGAAGAGGCCCGATTTTCCGGGTTACCCCCGCTAAAATCACTTTCAATACAGTGTTTCGACTATGAATTCATTCCGGTATCAGCTTTTCGATCGTCTAAATAGACCTTTTTGCCGTTCGTATGGCTCGTTTATTCGCGTTTATTTGTCCAATTGCACGATGCCCGGTAAAATATCATCCGCCATCCGAGAGGCGAAACAAATTACACGATGCACGCGAAAATAAATCATTACCATGACAGGAACTTTAAGGGCGCGTTGCCTCGTAACGAAACGCAGCGTGAGCTTTAGCTTTCCTTGAAAGTGCCCGTTCATAAATTGTCCCGTTACTGTACTCAACACCTTAATTACGACACTAAGCTCGAAATTGTGTCTCGGCGCAGTGTTCCTGCCGCTCTACGTTACATCAGTTAACTCGGATGACTTTCCATTAAATCGCAATTCCCGTCAAAATTTCGTTCAGTGTCCCCGTGTCGCGGATGCTTTTCGCCTTCTCGCAATTTCGAATCCACTCTCCATTGTCAGTGTCGAATTAAAGAAAGGCAAACAACTTTCTTTGCCGCGCTATTCCCCCCCCCCCATCCCCTCTGTCGACGTCGTTCCAGCGAGATCGCGACACGAAGCCAATCTTCGCGCGCGAACATCGTGACGTGATGGAACTGTGTGTAACCCGAGGCGAAAAATTGCTCGAGAAATATGGGGATCTTGCGAAAGTTGGCAGGAATGACGCGGGATTCCGGGATTTCCGACAATTCCTCGCGCGAAATGTTACCTAGACAGCGAAGACATTCCGCTCCTATTCCAGAACCTATTATGTACTATTAAGTGCTATTACTATTATAATGTACTATTATTAACCCTTTGACTACGGGACTTTGAGACGTACCAGCCGTACCATACGGTAGGAATTCAGTCGCAACCTACATCGAGAACGGCGAAATTTTTCGTTGGACGTGCATTTCTGAGAAAGTATATTAAAATAATCAAAACACCGAATTCCACTACATTAAACCAATATTATTATCACTGAAAGTGATAATAATAATGAATCATTTGTGTTGTGTCATGTTTGCATGTACTCTTTCTGACCATTTTATTATCCCAATTTTTCGTTTTAAGAATATAAAAAAAAAAAACTGTAAAGTAAACATACTTAAATAACGTATGACTAACGGAATATGTAATTGTTGAATTAACATTCACTTACGTCTGGTTCAAATGGATGGTCGATAAAATTTCCCGGACGCCTATAGACGCCTCTTGTGTCAGCGGATCTAAGTAGGTTAAGCGCCTACAGTATCGCAAGTGCAATTTTTTAAGCGCCTTTGGGTGCCAACAGTAGTCAAAGGGTTAAAAAGGAACGAATATTCTTTCGACGCGATCTTACTAATATTTCAGTGGAAAAGCGCGAAGCCAATCTTCGTGCGCGAAGGTCGTAACGTGGCGAAAAACTGCTCGAGAAATGCGAGGAAATTTTACGAAACATCGAGGCTCCAGAATTTTCAATTTCTCGCGCAAAATGCTATTATTCGAGAAGAACCGCCATTGTTAAACTAGAGTCAAAGAGCTCGGATCCATCTCAACGCCGAAATAAAAGAGAGGCTCAACATTCTTACCAACGCAACGCAACCGCCAATCTTGTATAACTGCATACAGTCGGAGAGAAGAATTCCTCGAAGAGACATGGAGATTTTGCGAGATTTCGCGGATTCCGGGATTTCCGATGGCTCCTCGCGGAAAATGAGCCGCCAGCGGCTGCAGAGGAACCACCGCCGGCTGTGTGTGTCAAAATGGTCAGAGGGTTCGAGTTTCGCGTTCTCGACACTCGGCTCGGTGGAAGCTTTGCCCAATGCCGCAGATTCCGAGCAAATTCCTGACATACGGCGGTGTGTTGCTGCGAGTTCTAGTTAGCGATTCCACGATCCGCCTCGGGATCAGCTCTCTCTCTTTCTCTCGGGCTAATTTCGTCGTACCGTGATGACTCGCGAGAGCGCGAATTCCTTCGTGCAGGCGCGCGCGCATTAAAGTTGTTGGATTTGAATTTTTCTGCAATTTGAATTTCAAAAGAATGGAACAGGGCCGACCAGGCAATGGGATGCAAAATCTTGCATGCAACTTTATTAGCTCTGCGCGAATACTTTATGACGTTACCACCGGAGATGAGTCGCCGTATAATGATCAAAATGAATGTTCTTCCATGAATATTAAATGAGTTTCGCAATTTTCTTTTTTTTTTTTTTTTCGAAAGAGGGACAGGTATTACGCGCTTTGTGCGTGGAACACGGGTACGCTTGATGAATTAATGATACAAAAGAAGTCCATCAAGCGAGATTACTCGACGTTGACGCAAAGAAACGTAATATTTCACGACGCGTACAGGGCGGAATGAAAGGTTTGTCCGTGGCTATCATAGATGAATTCTACGCCTCTGATTTGATGCCTTGAATTTCAAGGTCAACATTTTTCTCCTCTTTCGCTTTGCATTCTACTCATTTCCAAGCAACTTAATGGTTTTTCCCTTGAAAACTGGCAGAAAGATTTCTCAATCATTTGACGTGCTAACAGCGACTTTATGTTCTGACCGTGTGGATATCTGTATCGCGTAATGTTTATATTTCAAATAATGTCAACAGTTGGTTTTATCATTTGATTGCTTAGATTCACACTGATGTTACGACTATGATAAATCAAATGTTAGTGAAACTTAATCCAGAACCATAAAGTCGCTGTTAGAACGCAAGCGTGTTTGATTAAGAAACTTTTTGGCCATTTTTCAAAACAACTATTAGGTTGCTATGGTTCCTTGGAAAAGTTTTACCTTCCTGATGAGTGGAATATGCAAAAAAGAAACAATTTTTTTAAATCTTAAAATTCAAAATCAAAATCAATATTAATCTGTAATTCCGATTGTGTAAAAGAAAACACGCGCCAGCGAGACGTTTTTCTTCTTTTTTATGTATCGACGATGTTCCACCGAAATTAAAGCGCAACAGATCCCCGAATGATTAGACAAATTAGACGTGAACAAAGGGCAAATATTTCTTGTACAAGGGAAATGACTATTTCGCTGAAACACGAAATAATTAAAAAGAGACGGCGAACGAGACTCTGATTGAAGTCCCCAGGGGGAAAACAAGAGTAACTTTATCACGAAGTCCCTTTTATTTCTGCATATTTTCATGTAAATTTGACGGACGAGTGCAACACCGAGCCGTACCTTTCGTTTCATTTGGAGGGAATTCATAAAAAATTTATTTCCGTCTGAAAACTTGTTTATCCACCGTGGAAAATTTCGCGGTAAATTTCGAGATGGCCGTGGAATTTTTTTTTTTTAATTAAAGAACTCGATGCTGTTAGCTTCGAGAGGACGACGGTGAAAACTGTTCGAAGAAAATGGAGATACTTTTCTACGATAGAGATCGTAATTTCGGGGGAACAGATATCACCCGATATAAGACACGTTCCGCTCTAGCTCGAAAGTTTTATCTAATTTATTGGAATACTTTGTGGAAGTTTCGAATGTGGACTTCATTATATAGGAATCTGGAAGGAGAGTTTTGATGCTAGTAAGATCGAAGTGGTTCGATAAGACGCATTAACTCGCGAGCTGGAGGCAAAGTTTCTGCACGAGGATGTAGATCGAGAAGGAGAAGTTTCCATCCTTTTATTTACTTTTTCTTGTAAATCCTCCGAATTTGCAACTGTGCTGTCTCAAATAGGAGAGCCGCTCCGTCCGTTCGCAGACTGATATTGATCGAAATGTCGATTGATTCGCCAAGTTTCGAGTAACGTTCGTGAAATTATTACGGGAGCATTAAAATGAAACAAACTGTTGGCTTTAAAATTTCGAGAATACAGCGTGGCGTGTTACGTTGATGTGTGTATATTTTTCTGAATATTTTCATGCCGTATCTCGTAATGGAGAGACGGTACCTTTTATCCTAAATATCGTCTCTCCTATCTCGCAACGCGTAGTATTAACCAAATCCATTCTGTATGAAATCTTCGATATCGCGAACGTTTCCCCGTTTGCACTCTGAGCCTGGATGTTTGCAATGCAACAAGAAATAATCTAACTTGGTTCGAATCACGTAGAAACTATTTAGCATCCCGGTGTTTCGTTGCACGTACTTGCTTCGAGGGCAAACAAAGCAAGTAAACGGGGCGATTCGCGTTAATAAATGTGACGACAAAAATTAAGCTGAATAATGAAATGTCAATTATGTGCAAGGGAGTTTAGAATCATTATATCCGCGCCGAGACAATTCGTCTCTGAATATTTATTTATAAATTTTATAATTATGTATATAATAATTAATGTTTTTGGGCAGAGGCTCACTT
>KQ435759.1:822797-838674 GCA_001276565.1 Melipona quadrifasciata | reverse complement strand
ATCTATGGTTGGATAAAATATTATATCTTCAATCCAGCAGCAATTCTTTGAGCTGAAGATTTTCTTCTTCTAATTTCGCGGAGTGAAATAGGTGAAGAAGAAAGAGAGAGAAAAAGAAAGAGCTCGACTGACCGCAGCCTGCGATTTCATGATAAATCAGCACCCGTTGCTGCTTCCATAATGAACTTCTGTCTTCGTTTAACCGTTTTATCGCGAAGATCGATTCCGGGTTCCTCAAATCTTTCCCGAACCGCAACGGGAACTAATAAATTACCGAACATGAATTTTCCATTAAATTATCTGCATAAATTAACCGTGAAATATCAAGTTCTTGGAACAAGTGAGGAACGCCGCCCGATCTTGTTCGTACCTAAATGAAAATCGACAAGTAGGAAATTTCACTCTCGCATACATATATATATGCGCGTCTCGCTGACCTACTCATCCGCAATAGTTAAAAGATCTGTTTTTTTTTTCTTCCGTAAATTTGAATTTACAAAATTTACGAAATTACAAAAATTATCAGTTTCAATATAAATTAAATTAATTGAATAAAATAATCCAGAAGAAGTAAATTTATGACCAATTATCATAAAATGAAGTCTGTTTTCCGAAATAAGCAAAAAAAGAACACACCAAACACACAGTTCGGTAAAGTTATTCGGTTTCCTCTTGACAAGCGTAATCTCTGTATGCAAATCTTGAACCGCATAACAAACACTTTTTTAACAAGAACAGCAAAGCAGTGTCATCGCCGTTTACGACACGGGGAAAGATAGAGAAGTCATCGGTCGAAAAATGCTCCGCGAGTATCCTCGTAATAAACATGGGAATTACTCGTGAATTTTTGAGACAGGCGTCCACGTAGCGCGATTTCGTCCGACGGACAAAATTCCGCTCGATTGTTCGTCAGTTTTTTTATCCGCGGTGCGACATAAGCCCTCGCAATTGATATCGCGGGACTCGGACAAATCATGGCTGAAAATGAATTTGCGTTATCGCGGGGAAACACGAGCGAATCTTCTTCGTGCTCGCTGGCATTTCGTGTGGAGTGGAATTTAACGGTGTATTTTCTGCCTTTTGTCTGTTACAGTGACGAAATTCATCCGTATTGGAATAGCCGACAAGAACGACAATCCGCCTTACTTCGACAAGGGCCTCTACGAGGCTGAGGTAGACGAAAATGAGGATATCCAGCACACGGTACTCACTGTCACCGCCAAAGATCACGACGAGTGTAAGTAGTATATGTCAGATACGCCACGACTTTGACACTACGGCGAACCATCGAACCAAGCGAAACGTTGATATTGAAGCTCTTTTTTTTTTCTTCGAAGAAAAACGCGACGAATAATTAATCAATTACCGAATCGTTCCAAAGATTCGCCGGTTTCAAATAACACGGGAAAAATTTATTTGTCTAGAGTCGAAAAATTCCTGTTGCAATGCAGGATGTTGCAGTTTCCATTTGCATCACGATTAAGTAATTGATTAAAACTTTGTACTTTATCAGTGTTCGATATACTGGTATCTCACTCTAATAAGACTGCGGGTGTTTGTGCAAACGTTTGTACAAACGTTTGAAAATGTAACGAGAGAACGATTTCTTAAAATTTTCTATAAATCCATAAAATAGTAATCAATTAATATTATAACGACAAACGATAACAAATGTTTCGATCAAATTGTGAACGATTTGATGATTAATTAATCGTTTAGATGATAATTAATAACTGGATCGTGTAACATAATCGATCGTATAAACTTCGACGGAAATTCAAGTCGTGATGCAAGTGGTTTAGGGAAATTCCAAGTTGGTGTTTATAAAGTAGAACGGGATAACCAGAGACGAGACCATTCTTTTAATAAATGAACAGCATAGTTCCCAGTTTTCCTACTTACTACAATGCAGTATGTATAGCATCAGTTCTCGGCGAAGCTCATGTCTTAACCCCTACTCCTGATAATGATTTTACACTTCGTTTCGAAAGTTGCGTATCCGTAACCTGGCTAACAAGTTTCGCTAAAATCCATCCGGCTCTCCGCGACTCCGGGCTCCAAAGGCACATAAACTGCTTACGAAACTTTAAATACCGGATGGCCGGGGTAAAGTCACGAAACATATTTATCCGGTGGACCTCAATTAAGAACTTGGACGCCTTAATCTCACGGATTTATTACGTCCTGATAGAGATTGTTTAAGGGAACAGCCTCGGCTTCCTTACTTCGCCTTGAACCAACATGCGTCTTTGCCCCTTTTTCTTCTCGTTTCTTGCGTACCTGAGTGAAAAAAAAAAAAAAAAAGAAGTCAGAGGACGGAGAAAACTAAATTCATTACTGCTTGTAATTAAGTACGTTCGCCGGTGAAAATTTCAAGAGCGAGAGCAAGAGTCTCGTTTTTAATAAATTTTACTTGGAAGTTGCCCGTAAGTCGCTTGTGAAACATGCAAAACGTTTTATCTTTGCGGCTGTATCAACTTCGGCAAAGAGAAGAGATCCTCTTTAATTATTCTTCGTGGAATACGCGACACCGAAATTGGCCCAATTCCTCGAGATTAAACCTTCTCCCGTCCGTCTTGGTAACTATTTTTTAAAAATTCATGCTGTCGTTGTTCAGGTGCCTGGTACTTTTTCCCCGTGTGCCGATGATGATGAAAAGTTGTCGATACTTTGTAAACGATCTACATTTTGAGATTTTTATTTAAAGCATTTTTTTTTTTTTTTTTTTTTTTTGAAGATGATTTTACATCATGTAGCGAGTAAAGTACTTTTTCTCGAAAACTGGCGTGGAAACGTTGAAAATTTTTTTTCACGACCAAGTCCGCCATAATCTGGAAATTTGCCTGTACAAATTTTTATTGAACTCGAATGAAATCCTAGCATTTCGAGTTAAATAGAAAAACTCGTGCAGAGAAATTTTATAAAATTTGAGTCTTCGAAGCAAACATTGGATCTAGTTAAGAAAAAAAAAAAAAAAAATCTCCCAATGTTTTTACGTTCGTTTGAATTTCCGCAATTTTCGAAAACAACGAAACGTGCCCTCGCGTTTTCGAAAATCACCTCCGCGAAGCTGCAGAAGTCAATTATAATTCAAATTCTTACAAGTCAATATCATCAATTTAAATCGTCGACAAGTTTTTCCGCTCTCATTGTACAGAGTGGGCCAAAAATCACTCCCTAGTGAAATTTTAAATTTAATTTCGAATTAACATAACCAGTTTTTCCCCTCATATTTTGATGTTTTATTTAAAAAAAGAAAAAAAAATAGACGAGTTTGGCCCATCCTGTGTATTCCTTCTTCCCTTCCCCTCCTCCCACGCAAATTCGTCGTTCGTTCATTCGAGTCGCAGAAACAGAAAAGTTTATTGAAAGATATTTCCGTCTATGAAGTTTCACAAGCGACGCACGAGCGACACGGCAAAAGTGGGTAAAAGAGCCATCGCAATTTCCCACGGAAAGAAAAGAACTCCATCTGAAGAAGATCTTTCTTTGCATTTTACAGCCTCGCGTATTCGATATGAGATTACGAGCGGTAACATAGGCGGTGCGTTCGCCGTGAAGAATATGACTGGCGCCATCTACGTCGCAGGTGCATTAGATTACGAGACGAGGAAAAGGGTTAGTGCATCACGGTATTACCACAAGCAAAAGACCACAAACACTGACAGCGGCCAGGAGAAGTGTGGAATGAAGAAAAGAAAAAAAAAAGGGGGGGGGGAGAAACAACGAAGGGGAACAGAGAAATATAAAAGGGAGAAAAAGAACGGGAGAGTCTCCTGAATAGGTTGTCGGTTAATCCTTTTAGCGCAAGCCTCGCGCGTTTTATCGCTCGCGGCCCGATAAAACTGTGAAATAGTGCGAGAACTTCCGCGCCACTTCGGTTACGGTTACTCACTGTGTTTTGATAAGTCTCTCGTCGGAATGGTATTATCGTAAATTTTTGTCGAGAAGTCGAGTTTCACTCCGTTTCTGTTTCTCCAAATTCTCGCATAACTCTCGCTCCACGTTCGAAGCGGAAGTAATTCTTCTCCTCGCGAGGATCAAAGGATTCAATTTACTTGATTAATCTTTTACCCTGTTTCGTTAAAACGGAAGGTTGTTCGGCCAGGGAAAAGCTTCGTTCGCTGCGAAAAGATTGGACCTTCGTGCTCTAAAAACGGTCCATTGTTTCTTTCTTTAACTTTCTTTAAAAAAAAAAAGAAAAAACGAGAAACGAACGCAAGTTTCTCGCGCGTGCCATTCATTTCCGATTTACGAAGACAAACGAAGGGGAATAAATTTTTTCGCTGACGGTCGAGCTCGTTCGACTTTATCTCGACCCTTCGTTGTTTCCAGAATCAACCGCCTTTTCTCCCCTTTCTTTGCTTTCCTTCACGATCGGCGAATCGTCGCCCGGGAAGGACCCACCTTCCATTATTCCCAGAAACAGAACCGGTGCTGGCTGTCGGTGGGGCAACTCGCAGGGGTCAGCTGCACACACTGCGTTATCCACTTGTCCCGCTTTTTTAATCTTGCAGTACGAGCTTCGCCTCACCGCGTCCGACAACCTGAAAGAAAATTACACGACAGTCGTGATACACGTGAAGGACGTGAACGATAATCCGCCTGTCTTCGAACGACCAACTTACAAAACACAGATCACAGAGGAAGACGACAGGACCCTGCCTAAACGCGTCCTCGGGGTAATTATTCATCCCTTCTGCTCCGTTCTGGAACTCTAATTTGCGCTCTAACTTTCGTCGAGTGATTTTCGATAATTACGTCGAAATGCTTTGAGAATAGCGGAAGACTCGGAAGGATAAGTATTTTTTTGTTTTCTTTTTTTTTTTGTGTGTGTGTTACGTTGCGTTGCGTTGATCTACAATTCAAACAAATTCGTTGCATTTCACATTGGTCCCTGTTCGACTTTTCTCTCGAGAGAAATATATTCAATCCTCAAGGTATCGGATAATAATTCTTTTTCATTCCAACAGTGGAAAATTTGCTTGGCAGAAAATTTGGAATTTCGACTGATTCAACAACTTACATTCCACTCATCTTTGAGTTCTGCGTCGGATAAAAAAAGAAAGAAAGGATAGCAGTAGGGGGATAATCTCATTGCCGAAAATTACGAGCGAGAAAAAGGAAACTGTGAAAATCGTTGACAATACAGATTCGACTGTTTCGAAGTTAATCCAAAGCTGTGTGAAAGATGTCGTTGCGTCACTTGTTACAAATCCTTCGCAGCGAACTTCCGGATAAACCGAAATTATAGTACGCACTTGAAAGTACGGGCGTTATATCCACCAGCTGATATAAAATTCAGAACGTAAAATCCGGAATATGAAACAAGTAATATGAAACATAAAGTATGGATCGTACAATATAGAATACGTAGCGCGGGATATGAAATATGCAGGCGTGGAGTATGGTACGCGTTGTACGGGTTATAACGTAAAATTCGTAATTTATGGCCCGTGATCAGAGCTTATACAAAGCTTGACGAATGAATGAATTGTAAATGAATTTATGGGAAAACAAAGGGGGACGTTGAAGTTTTTCGTTGAGAGTCGCCCGTTTTAAACAGCGCGCGCGTGTTAAATCATTTCGCAAATGACGGCGAAAATATCGAAAACGCGAGACGAAATGCGAGTTTGAAAATAGTACAAACGGAGTTGATGTTGCAATTGGGATGTTGAATTTGTTAATTTTAATATTAATCAATTGGATAAATTTATCATCCTTAATAACCTTCGATAACGCAGGTCACAGCGACTGACGGCGACAAAGACAGGCCGCAGGATATCGTCTACTTTTTAACCGGCCAGGGCATCGATCCTGACAATCCAGCGAATAGTAAATTCGACATCAACCGCACCAGCGGTGAAATTTACGTTCTAAAGGTTTGTTACATCCTGTTGCACCCTGATACAATGTTCGGTGATTCCGCAAACACGTTTATCTTCTTCAACCGCTTATCCGTTGCAAATAATATTTCAATACAATACTTATTGCGTAATAAGAAATTCTTCGTCAACGCGGAAATATCCGTTAATAAGTAGCAGAACTATAGATTTCTGCCTGATTAAACGTATATTCCTACTTCGTACAATTCCACCAGAGTTTCTCTCTCACTCTGAGAGATTCCGTTTCAAGTAGATTGGCGCTGCTTTTACCGAGGATTTAATGTTTAATGTTTGAAAAAAAAACGGCGGAACAACGTTACGTCCGGGGAACGAGTTAAACCTTGGACGATAAATCGCTTATTTAATTCACAGCCCCGCTGAGAAACGCGAGAGCTTCTCGTCTCTGTGATAACGCAGAAAGAGTAGACACAGAGGAGGATTCTGTTTCTTTTATTAAATTTGTTTCGGATCCCGAGCTATTTAAAACCGGGTAATCCGGCGCTCTTTTTCTCTCCCCACGCAGCCGCTGGACAGGGATCAGCCAAATGGGAGGCCGCAGTGGCGATTCACTGTATTTGCTCAAGACGAGGGCGGGGAGGGTTTGGTTGGATATGCCGACGTTCAGGTGAACCTAAAGGACATCAACGACAATGCGCCCACGTTCCCACAAGGCATTTATTTCGGGAACGTCACGGAAAATGGAACGGCAGGTAACGCCGGATTACTTTTTCACTACCAAGGAAATATCGCCTTTTTCCTTCCACGAACTGCGCCACGACAAGCGCGATGGTTATTTATAAAATATCGCTCAAAGTACGGCAACGGATGGAAACGGACTTGTCTCTATCGAAATAACATTTAACAACGATCTGATGATCAAACTGACTGGTTGATTTTTTTACAAAAATATTGTTTTCTTCCGAAAGCGTGATTTTTATACTTTCGATCTTTTAATCCTGATCAAAGTCCGGACACAGACGAGGTATATGAGTTCATTTTCAACGAGTGACATCGTACTATAGAAAAGGGAACATGCGTATGGTATCGTTTAAGAAAATAAATTCGATTTCGAAACATTTTTAATGATTTTTCGCGAAGTTTGCTAAAATACAATGAGTTACGTGAATATAGAGAAGATCGTGTCAAAGGAATGTGGCCTGAATTAATGAAGAAAAAAAGAAGAAAAGAAAGTGCGTGATATATTCTGATATATTTTGTACATCTTTAATCATAATCATGAAATTTTCAGAAATGTCGTATTTCGGAAATTATTGTTTAAAAAAACTGAGAATTTACATTCGTAAATTTTAAAAATTTATCGAATTCGACTGTTTTTATTGCAAAACCTACAATATTGAACCCACTCTGATGAAATTCCATACCATTTTCATGACCATATAACGAAAATAAAACAAATTTTGCGAGCTCAAATCGATATAATCTGCTTGAAGAAACGCAGAAAAATATTTTCTTCATTCTATACGTTATGTAAATTTCATAGTAAATATTGTAGATTTATCAAAAACAGGTATAATATTTCTTAAGTTAAAAGCTCAGAGATTCTTGATTCTTGAATCTGAAAAAGGGATTAATTAAATATTCTAAAAAAAGTTGATTGAAATTTAAAAAATTTCGCTGAAAATATCTCGCTTCATCGTATTCGTGCGGCAAATATTCGACAACGCGCCAAAAAATATTTACTCGGTATCTCCATCTGTTCCTGTTTGCCACCAGGCATGGTTGTGATGACCATGACAGCGGTGGATTACGATGACCCAAGCGAGGGCACAAACGCCAAACTGATTTACTCGATCGAGAAGAACGTCATCGAGGAGGAGACTGGTTCGCCAATCTTCGAGATCGAATCGGAAACCGGCGTGATAAAGACGGCGGTATGCTGCTTGGACAGAGAACGTACACCGGATTATTCTATACAGGTGGTAGCAATGGATGGAGGGGGGTTAAAGGGTAAGTTGAGAAGCGGAAAACACCCGAGTCCTTGGTGGTCCTTGCCTGAGAATTTTCACATTTTATTCGTGCCAATCGTTCGCGATACTTTTCCGGAATAATTAGGGACGGGGACGGCGTCTATACGAGTGAAAGATATAAACGACATGCCGCCGCAATTCACGAAGGAGGAGTGGTTCACCGAAGTGGATGAAACGGAGGGTCCAGATCTGCCGGAAATGCCGATTCTCACGGTCACCGTGCACGACGAGGACGAGACCAACAAATTCCAGTACAAGGTACCTCTCGCCGCTCGAAACCACAAGGAGGCAGTTTGTAATTTTAAAAAAATTTGAATGCAACAGGTGATTGAAAGTAGCGGTTACGGTGCTGATAAATTCACCATGGTGAGGAACAACGACGGCACAGGCTCGTTGAAGATCGTGCAGTCGTTGGACTACGAGGACCAATTGCAGAGCAACGGTTTCAGATTTAGGATACAAGTGAACGACAAGGTGTCCAGATTCTCGTTTTTTTGTGTATTTCAATTCTATATTCGGTTTAACAAACAAAGATGATTTGTAATACGTAAATTAGCAAGAATTTAAATGTTTAAAATTCTTGAGATGATTCTTCAATTTTCGAGAAACGTGGGTGAGTCGAGTATGACCGGCAGACGTGATTTTATAGGGCGAAGACAACGACAACGACAAGTACCACGTCGCGTATTCGTGGGTGGTGGTGAAGCTGCGTGATATAAACGATAATCAGCCCCAGTTCGAGAAGGCGAATATCGAGGCTACGGTGCCGGAGAATGCTCGTATTGGAAGCAGCCTGCAGACGTTCACAGCCACGGACCCTGATCAGGGCGGCAAGAGCAAGGTGTTCTACTCGATCGATAGGAGTTCCGATCGTAAGAGGCAATTTTCCATCAACGAAAACGGCACGGTGTCCATCCAAAGGAGCCTCGACCGGGAGGAGACCCCCAGGCATCAGGTAGACTGCTTTTGAGAATTGATAACTAACGATTAAAAATTGTAATTAATTGACTTGAGTTGAAATTATATTATAAGTTGAATTAAGTTGTAATTAATTGACTTCTTCTTTTCCCTCGAACGTGTTTAAAGCTTCTTTAACCAGAGGGAAATTGTACCTTGAGTAAGCAATCCAGGGTTAATTTCGAAGGTTTGGAAGGGCTCTATTTAGAGTCAATTGCTGTCGAGTTTCTATTTGAGAAACAAGATGTCGTAATTGACTTTGCGTATGTGTGCATCTGGCCCCCACAGGCATCGCGGATTGAGATACGCATCCATCTATAGATATTACAGATCAGAACCTTCGTTCCGGTCCTGAAAGTGGACCGTCACAGGTGGGACGAGACCACTTTCAGAGAACAATTAGTGCTCAAATTTGAACTTTTGGAGCCATTGCTCACTGAGACGTGCATAGCCCACTGTTGTCATTGGAGCACTTAAACCACAAGGAAGAGATACTGATCCCTGAAGAAATCATCGTATTTTACCTGTGTCACTCTTATCTCGCTAGATTGAAACCTATGCACGTCATAAGAAATTTTATTATCAGGCACCTTGCAGAAGCTACGCACAGACAATTTGTCAGGAAACTCACCAGTCCCTAATTCACGACAGTCATTCAACGAATTATCGTCGTTCGTTCCAGGTGAAAATTTTGGCCATCGACGATGGAATCCCGCCAAAGACAGCAACGGCCACGTTGACGGTGATCGTGCACGACATAAACGACAATCCACCGCGATTCCTGAAGGACTACAGGCCAGTGTTGCAGGAACACTCGCAACAGAAGAAAGTAGTTGAGATCTCAGCGACGGACGACGACGATCGATCAAAGAGCAACGGTCCACCGTTCACTTTCAGAATGGACCCAAAGGCGGACGACGTGATTCGTGCCAGTTTCAAAGTTGAGAGCGACAACAGTGAGTATTATCGCGTTTGTTGGCCGTAGTTGGCGGGATAGCTAACAAACTGCTGGCTTTTTATTTCATTGCAGAGGGAGCGAACGGGGATGGCATGGCCATTGTGTCGTCGTTACTGTCGTTCAATAGAGAACAACAAAAGGAATATTTGATACCGATCGTTATCAAGGATACGGGCACACCGTCGATGTCTGGGACAAGTACTTTAACGGTTATCATCGGAGATATTAACGACAACAAAATGCAGCCCGGCTCGAAGGACATTTTTGTATATAACTATGCAGTACGTATTTCGATTTGTCCTTTAATTCGTTTTCATCGCAAAATGAACTGTTATACAAACATTACATGGAAACCCTTAAATATTAAATTATAAATAATGTAATATATAATATAATAAAAATATTTAAAATATTAAATAATATTCGAGCACTATAGTTTATATTTTTTGCGAAGAAAAATTTACTTTCCTTGAAAAAGATAAAATTAACAATTCATTTTATGATAGTAAAAGCCTTCAAGCTTTGAAATGCGATTTCTTTTCATGAAATTATAACAGTTTCAATGTTTAATGAGAGTTTCGAGATCGAATCTAGACTAAATATCTGAGAATTTTTTTCGAGATAAAGAATTTTGATGTTAAGTAAGGTTCATAATATGAGCAGTAGATGACTAGGAATTGTCAAAGATCGATTAGAAACTAAGAAAGCGGTTAAATATCGACGACCAATTCTTAAAACTACACGTCTTACTCTAATTTCTTCAACATTGATGCCAACTCGATTTTTACAGGGACAATCACCGGACACAGAGATAGGCAGAGTTTACGTGTTCGATTTGGACGACTGGGACCTGCCGGACAAAAAGTTCTACTGGGAGGGTTTGGAACATCCGCAGTTCAAGCTGGACGAGGACACCGGTATGATTTACATGAAATCGGGCACTCACGACGGTAGATACCATCTGCGTTTCAAAGTCTACGATCGGAAACACACGCAAACCGACGTCCAGGCGAACGTGACGGTCACAGTGAAAACGATTCCTCACGAAGCAGTGTTAAATTCCGGATCGGTTCGAATATCCGGCATAACCGACGAAGATTTCATTCGCGTTTGGGATTACAAAGTAAGTGTCTGGGTTCGTTCTTTTTTCTCTCTCTCTCTCTCTCTCTAACGTTCGTTCAATCTTTCAAATCGTTTCCTCGTTCCAGTCACAGACAATATCGCGTAGCAAGGCGGAACTGTTTAGAGACAAATTGGCGCATCTGTTGAATATCGATAGAGAGAACGTGGACGTGTTTAGCGTTCAGTTGCGCAGGATGCATCCGCCGTTGACAGACGTCAGATTCGCGGCGCATGGGTCGCCGTATTACAAGCCTGTGAGACTGAATGGAATCGTGCTGATGCATCGTGAAGAGGTAAATCAACATAAATTAGATTAAAACTAGGAACAGAACGTATTCGAAAATTTCGAATAGTGCCCTGATTTGTGACACGTAAGGGACTCACATTGTCTTCGAAGAGAGAAATCTGGTTTCTTTTGTGCGACGCTTGAACAATTTAATTTGATTTTAAAAAAAAAACAACTTGCGGAGATACTCGAGCAATTCAATTTTTGATTGAGAAATAATTCCAATCCGTATAGATCGAGAAGGAAGTCGGCATCAACATAACGATGGTGGGCATCGACGAGTGTTACTACGAGAACGAGGTGTGCGAGGGCAGTTGCACAAACACGTTGGACATCAGCAGCTTGCCGTACATGGTCAATGCGAACAGAACCGCCCTGGTTGGCGTACGAGTGGACGTGATCGCTGAATGTACGTGCGGCGCGCGGAACTTCAGCAAAGGGGAATCCTGCAGAAGCAGCCCCTGTTACAACGGCGGTCGTTGCGTGGAGGGTCGATTTGGATTATCGTAAGTTCTGACGAATTTGACACATTGTATATTATGACGCTACGAGATATTCTTCCATTTCGCAGGTGTCAATGTCCTGCTGGATACAATGGCCCGAGATGTCAACAAACGGCAAGAAGCTTCCGTGGGAATGGATGGGCTTGGTACCCAGCGCTGGAGATGTGTGACAACAGCCACCTGAGCTTCGAGTTCATTACTAAAAAACCCGACGGGTTGCTGCTGTACAACGGCCCTATTGTTCCTCCGGAGGCTGACGAAATTATGGTTTCCGGTAAGAGACTGTTTAAATTTTCCATGGTAATAAATAAGATGGGTGAATTATTGCAATTACAATTACAATTATTCTGTAATTGCAGATTTTATATCCGTCGAACTGGAACGTGGAATACCTCGACTACTGATAGACTTCGGTTCCGGTACCTTGGAGCTGAAAGTAAAACCGAAACGAACGTTGGACGACGGAGAGTGGCACAGACTCGACATCTTTTGGAACACGGAGGTTAGAATTTAAACGAAAGAACGCGATAAAACAAAGAGGGAAGTATACCTAAGAGCAACTGTTCTATCTTCGCAGACTGTAAAACTGATAATCGACTACTGCAAATCCGCGGACATCTCGGAACCGGAGGACGGCACCCCGCCGGAATTCAACGACACCAGCTGCCAGGCCCAGGGCACAATACCGCCATTCAACGAGTATCTAAACGTAAACGCGCCGCTTCAAATCGGCGGCTTGTACGTCGAGCAATTCGACCCGACCCACTACAAGTGGAAGCACATGCCAGTTGGCAAGGGTTTCGACGGTTGCATCAAGAATCTGTTCCACAACAGCAAGCTTTACGACCTGGCTCATCCCGGTTTGTCGAGAAACAGCGTGGCCGGCTGCCCTCAGACCGAGGAGATCTGCAACAACCAGGAGTCCACATTCCGTTGTTGGGAGCACGGCACCTGCGTGGGAAGCTTCACCGAGGCCAGATGTCAGTGCAATCCGGGCTGGACCGGTCCAGGGTGCATGACGCCCACTATACCGACGACTTTCAAGCCACAGAGTTACGTGAAATACGCGTTGTCGTTCGAGCCGGACAAATATTCCACGCAGGTGCAGCTGAGGTTCCGCACCCGAGAGGTCCATGGCGAGTTGTTCAGAGTTAGCGACCAGCATAACAGAGAGTACGCCATCTTGGAGGTAAAGTAACGTTACAAATTAAAATTACAAATATTAGAGCTTGTGGTAATGTTGTAAATAATGTCATAAAAAAAGTGGAATTATGTTTAATCGCAAAGACGAAATGCTTTTAATTTTTAGATCAAGGACAGTAGACTGCACTTCCGATACAATTTGAACAGCCTGAGAACCGAGGAACGAGATATATGGCTAACTGCGATAGCCGTCGACGACGGACAGTGGCATACAGTTAGAGTATCAAGATACGGATCGGCTGCGACCTTGGAGTTAGACGGTGGTGAAGGGAGAAGATTCAACGAGACGTTTTCGTTCGAGGGACATCAGTGGTTATTGGTTGACAAACAGGAAGGAGTTTTCGCGGGTGGCAAAGCTGAGTACACTGGGGTTCGGACATTCGAGGTGTATGCAGATTATCAAAAAGGCAAATGTTTTACCAGATGATATAATTAATTCCGTTAATTAAAAAGTTAAAATAATTGATACATAATTACTCTAACAATGCGATTTTTTGTTTAAACAGGATGTCTGGATGACATAAGGCTAGAGGGCAAGCATCTTCCGTTACCACCAGCCATGAACGGAACGCAATGGGGTCAGGCAACCATGGCGAGAAACTTGGAGAGGAACTGCCCCTCGAACAAACCTTGCGCCAATGTCATTTGTCCAGAACCATTCGAATGCATCGATCTTTGGAACGAGTACGATTGCACGTGAGTATTGTGAAAATTGTGGAACACGATCTTTATGTCCTAGGGCAAATATTTTGAAAGATATTTAAAAAAAAGGCAATAAATCATGTTGTTGATTTTGCGATAATCTTGAAAAAACATTACAAAAAGTCAGTGTTGAATTTTTAAATTGAAACTTGTATCTTTCATTGTATATTATGTTATATTATATAATGTTTTCAAAACATTATCCATATGTACTTTTTGCACAAGTTATTCTCGAGATACAAACTCTTAAATCTTTTCCCCTCAATAACATACAACTTACATACGTGTAATTTGAAAAATTATGATTATGTAAATTCTCAGATGTGGAGAAGGAAGGATTCCATCGCCTGATAACAAAGGATGCATGGACAAGAACGAGTGCATAGATTACCCTTGCTTGAACGGCGGTAGATGTATCAATCAGGATCCCCACTTCAGATACAGATGTATCTGCCCCGACGGTTTCTGGGGTGAGAACTGCGAGCTTGTTCAAGAGGGACAGACGCTGAAACTCAGTATGGGAGCTTTGGCAGCTATCTTGGTTTGCCTTTTGATCATTCTTGGTAAGTATCTGTAACTTTATGTGTATGAATGCGAGTGTAGCCTGTGGTGTAGATGTATGATATGTATATGTGTGTCGTGTCTGATGTGTCGTGTTTTGTTTCTGGACTGCCGGGGAGGATTCATTCGTCGAGAAAGAATCATGATGTGAGGATCTGAGAAAAGAGAATAGCGAGTTCGGACGAATGAAGAGAGTGTATGATTGAGAGTGTGAGGATTCTGAAGCTTTACTGTTTTGTATCTAATTGTATTTATTCAATATATATTCTTTTAATATTACGTCGTCCCTTATTCCATTCACAATAAACTAGATGCATTAAGAAAAAAAGAGGAGACTCAAGAAAGACTAATGACATCCATCTTGCGTTGTAGTTCTCGTGTTAGTATTTGTCGTCTACAACAGAAGAAGAGAATCTCACATCAAGTATCCTGGGCCCGACGACGACGTGAGAGAAAATATCATCAACTACGACGACGAGGGCGGCGGAGAGGATGACATGACCGCGTTCGACATTACCCCGCTTCAAATTCCCATCGGTGGCCCGATACCAGAAATGGGTGGCAAGCTACCACCATGTAAAATACCCTGTAAGCAACACTACGTTCTCACGCGTTATATACTTTCTTCTACATTGTCTCGTAGGGTCTAATATCTTCAGATGCTGGTCATTTGATTGCAAATGCAATTTGCAGATACACTAGGACCGGAGCCAAACGTGGGCATCTTCATAGAAGACCATAAAAAGAGAGCTGACAGTGATCCAAACGCGCCACCGTTCGACGATCTACGAAATTACGCATACGAGGGTGGCGGAAGTATCGCAGGCTCGTTGTCATCGTTAGCTTCCGGTATGCGTTTCTGCTCGAGTCTCTCGAGTGAACCAATGCGTTATTTACGAGTCGTTGTTTTTAAAAATCAACAGGGACAGACGACGAGCAGCACGAGTACGAGTACTTGGGCGCTTGGGGGCCGAGATTCGACAAGCTGGCCGACATGTACGGGCCGGCAGAGGAGAGCGAAGAGGAGGACTAAGGAAACAGAGTCGCGAAGAATTCCTACGACCCTTAAGCTCGTACGATCCGTACGCTCTCGGTGGTAGGGGCAGTGTTCGCGCGAGCTTGAAATAAAAGGAAAAAAGGAAAAAGAGAAGAACGAGAAAAAGAGACTATCCTCTCGCGAGAAACGTGTGCACGAGAACGAATTTTCTACAAAGAAGAAAAGGGGGGGAAAACGAAGAGATCGTAGAGATCGTAAAAACCAAAGTTTTCTATGTTACTCGAAGGAAGAAAGACGTTGCGTTCTGTTGAACCAAGCAAGTGCACAATGCGAAGTTTCCGGACGCGCAGCGCATATTTTTCGCGATTTGCACACGCGAGGCATTCCACGCGCGGTGTGCGTGGTTATCAACAATGAACATCCTCTCTGGCCAAAATTTTACAAAAAGAACGAAGCACAACCGCTCGTCGGTTCGCCGCGATCTCGCGAAAAGAGCTTTCTATTCATTTCCCTATCCACGGGTAAAGAAAAGAAAAAAAAAGAAACGGACGTTATTGCAATAAGGAGATGTCCGTCGAGTCACGGCCAGTCGAGTCAGGGCACACCGTAGGTGGCGCATGGCCCTCGAAGGGTGTAATACCTATCTGTATAGCACGTTACGCGTATACGTAGTGAATTCGCGTGTGTCAGCCTGCACGCGAGACTTTTCTATTAT
>KQ435759.1:793080-821587 GCA_001276565.1 Melipona quadrifasciata | reverse complement strand
AAAAAAAAAAAAAAAAAAAAAAAAAAAAAAAAAAAAAAAAAAAAAAAAAAAAAAAAAAAAAAAAAAAAAAAAAAAAAAAAAGAAAGAAAAAGAAAAAAAGAGAGAAAAGAGAAAACCGGAGAAAGAACAGAAGAAACGAATGATCGTGGATTGACGCGAGATACGAAGGCCGGTTGTCGAGAAAAGCTCACGATTCAAATCTCGACGTAGCGTTGACATTTATTTTCTGCCTGCTGCGACTCTGAACCGGTCGGCGAGTTCCAACCTCGCGAGAAGAATCGATGGAGAAAAGCCAAGAGAAAAAAAAAGAAAGAAGAAGGATGAAATGAAAGATGGAGACGAGGAACGAACAATCGGCGAGCGCGCGAACGAAGTGACGCGAAAGGTGCTTCCTACGTCGCAGCATCGTTTCGCGAGTGACTCGATCGCTGATCGAATTGTCGAATTGATCTTCTCGCGAACGAGAAAGGCAAAAAGAGGTCGCTGATGCTACGACGATAGTAAGGATAGAGAGCGTCGACTCGGTGCATCACCGGTGCACGTGTCTCGACTGATTTGTAAAATTCTCTACGGAAATATTAATAGTCAATTTATCGGTTAGGTGAAGAAGCCCCGTCGGATCGAGCGAGACCGGTCCGGGCAGTAGTATTTAAGCACTTGTACGAATATTGTAATTAACTAAGTCGTGTATTTCGGTGTTCCGGTGCCGCTCGTAAACGCGCCGCGACCGGTACCGGGCATTCTCTCTGTATGATTGTCCTACCAGGATTCGTCGTCTTGCGTATCGTTTCCCGGCGATGTTTGTGATATTTACGTTTCCCGCGTCCTCTGATCGAGCCTTGAGACTATCGAGAAACATATCGAACCTCCCCTTGGCTCTTCTGTTCACGTTGCCCGAAAAATCTCAAAGACTTGCAAGACTTGTTTGCTTCGAGGATCAACTCCTTCGACCGCTGAATCAAGCTCAGAGAGAGATCAGGAAATTTCAACTTCTTCGTATCGGGAAAAGACTTTATCCTTCCATACCAAGATGCGAGTTTCTAGTTTTCGAGTTTCTCGAACAGGTCGATAGGTTCTCACCGTATCGAATTACCGTTGTTTTATCGTCTCACTACCGTCCTCCTTCGTAGTTCTCACAGCATTTCGTTTCTCCCATTCCGGCCATTCCTATCGTCGATTTCGCCCCGCCAAGTAGTTTCTAAGCAGAGACACAGTATTCGACGGACTGGCGTTACTGACAGGAGGACGAACGGTTTATCGGTTGAGTAACTGACAATGAGTTGAGAAGTCGAGTGTGTGTGCAGTGGCAAAAAAAAAAAAGAAAAAAGAAGAAAAAGAGAAAAGACGAAAGAGAGAGTGCGGTTGTCGCGCGATAAATCCCGCGAGATATCAGAACGACCCTCCTTCGATTCCTTGGAGATTGGCTTTGCAAGAAGAAATTAACAAGCCCTCTGAAATCAAGTTGGAACAGTTTACAGTTTGTCTTTTCCTAATTTCTCGTAGACATATCCCGACGAAAAGTTTCATCCGTCGATGTGTAAAATATCCTCGGTCTCAAAATGTCTGAAAAATCTCTTTCAAATTCATAATAGGCATGTTGAGAGAGTGAACGTATAGGAAATACGCACGTGTCACGTTCATTTCCAGAATATCGTCCAACACGTATCAACCTCAAGCAGTAGAAACGTGGGTTGTAAAATCAGTAAGAGCTCGGTTGTTCGTTAAAGCGAAGATTCGAATTATCGTGTGCATCTAAATGTTAGTGAAATCGACTATCGCAGTGCTCGAGTTTCAGCGTGATTCAACGATCTCTCTCCGTTCGCCTGACCTAGGCACAACTCGAAAAACTTGCACGACACCACACCGGACGCAGATCGACACCTTACGAACCGCGAAGATCAGTGAAAAGTTTCGTTCATTCTCCGTAGAAAAGTTTCGTCTCCTTTTTATTAGGTATAAATTTATGTGGAAAATAATCACCTTAACTATACGAGGAACATCTTATACTGTTGACGAGTTGTTTTATCGTAAGGTCAAACCTTCATCAGGCAGAAATTTTTAATACTGAATATGTGTGTGTGTGTGTATTTTTATCTAACAGTTCGTAAGGTGCAGAAGAAGTATGGTTAAGAACATTCCAACCATCCAAAAAGGCAAAGATAGCGGGTCAAACAAACATTATTGGCACACATGGTTTTTTGACGACACATTGGCAAATTATATAAATAGTTTACTGTAGCAATTTCCAATAATGAGTCATGCAATAATGATACAAGTAATATAAAAATTTGAGAATCTAAAAGTTATTGACACATCTTTCAGGTTTTTTTTTTTTTTTTAAGCTATGCCACGTATTTGAGAACATAGAATATTTTAAGCGTCCTTTCCAGTACTCGTGTAATATAAAATATTTTCACAATTTTTCCACTACTGTATGCAGATCAATTACTGCAATTACTTGTTCGACTCTTGCATTATTAATGTATAAGTCGTTAATGAAAATTGCCACTGTGCGTATTTACTTTCGTACGTAGTGCAAACTAGGCGTGTCAACACTTTCTTCGCTCTAATCTTGCGGAGGACTAGTAAAATGTATCAGACTTATCGGGGAAAGTACGCGTTACGATTTTATTTGTCATTGATCGAGCGTATTTAATTGCGAAGGAAAGGAGGAGCTGATAACACGAAATTGTAGAACGATCGAGTAAAAGGTAAAAGTCCCTTATTCTCATTCCACGAGATCGTTCTCGATGGCTGGTCGAAAACAATCTCTTAAAAAACTTTTTAAGAACCTAAGAGACTCAATCTTCAAATTCCCTCGCCGATGGATACTTGTAAATTCTTTTACAACGAACTTTCCTTCCTATTTATATTTCTATTTTCTCGGTTTATATCTATAAATTGTAACAACGATCAGCGACATATCCTGAATTCCGAGTGAAACAGCAATAACCGAGTTACTTTTTTCAAGTACGCTGTAAATGTTCGAAGCGTGTCGCCGAATGACGGGTAAATGAGTCTGGGAAAGCGGAACCTGTACATTTTGTAGAATAATTGTGAATATTTGTCGTTTTCGTTGCGCGTACGTACGTACAATTGCCGACACATGTACAACCCTGTTGCACCGATCGTAAACGATCATTTTCTTACCCGCGAAAAAACGGTGACTTAATTTCCGTCGTAATGTAGCATATCTTTCTGTACGAAAAGGGACGACTTCCTTTTCTCAGCAATATATCGTTTGCACCGTGTTTCGAGAGCGACACTTTGCCAGCGTCGACGCGTCGACCGGTCGATATTAAGTTAGGGTACCAAACTTCGAGGCACACGCGGCTCAACTTTTTTTTTACCAGGAACGAGCTGGCACGCGGACAAGTGCAAACCGATCGAGAAGTGAACTGAGAGAGGCGAAAAGAAAAATGGAGAAACAAAAAAAAAAGAGAAAGAAAGGAAAGAGCGAAGCTCGGGGTGTTGAAGTCGCGAAAAAGTCGAGTTGCCCGTGAAAAGAGAACAAACAAAAGACGAAGAACGTGGAGACGTAAGAGAGAGGGAGAGAGACGAACGACAGCCACGCGAAGCTCATTTTACATATCTGCGAAACTTTCTCCAAGCACTGCCTAATCGTGCACAAAAGAATCGGGGTGGCTGGTGCCTCGGTCCGAAAAAACAATAACCGCGAGTTATCGCAAACACGGAGCGACTCGGGGTTAATTTTACAACGGCACTAGTCTGAAGCTCAGCGACGACAAGAGAACTTCTTATTCTTCTTCTTCTTCTTCTTCTTCTTCCGACTAGTCGGGTCCGCGTATTCTTTCTAACTCTCTCTCTTTGTTCGTTTGTCGCCATCCGGACAATGCTTTTCAACGAACGCACTTTGTATTTCGCGGTGCGGGGACCCGAAAGCGGGTACGTGCATCGTCCGCGTACATCGAAAGACGAAAGGAAAACGTTGCTCGCGGGAATATTCCAGTTGCACATGCGCGTAGCTCGTCTGTGTGTCTTTTCTCTCACCTGTCCGACACCCATTGCCTTCTACCTTTCCCAGAGAGTATTATCTACATTTAGCGTAGCAGTATGATTCTAGTCGAGGAAAGAAAACACTAAAATTAACACACATCTTCAAAATGCATCATCGAAAGAGAAATATCAATTAATTTGAATTTTCATCTCGTCCGATTTGAACATCCATTGTCTTCTATTTTTTCCAGCTAGAGCGCGCATTTATCTACGTAGATAACTTTCAAAATGATTCTAGTCGAAGGAAACACTAGCATTGTCAATGCATATTCAACGTTTCGTCGAAAGAGGAATATCGATATAATTTGAATTTTTATTTCGCGTTCGAATCTTCTTGAGATTTTAGACGTGCTTTTTTTTATTCTTTTTTCTTTTTTTTTTTTTTTTTTTTTTTGATAATTACTCTGAATCGTAATCAATATATTTTCTAATATAAATATTATCGTATTTATAGCTTCGTTATCTGTTACAACTGATTAAGTTGACAAATAACGCGTTGCATTCAACTAGAATATTTCTGGACATCGAGCAAAGTAAATACTTTTTCGCATTGTCTTGGTCAGCGCTCCCTCCCCCCGATCCTAACCTTTCTTCCGAGAAAAGATCGATAATTTCTAGAAGTCGAGGAGTCAGTGTAGCGCGATAAGGGATCTAAAGGAAGAAAGTATAATACGAGGAGGAAAATGTAACCGGCACGATCGAGGAGCCGACTTATTACCTTCGTCGGTCAGCGATAATGGAACAAAAAAAAAAAAAACCATTGTATTATAATACACTTCGACGACAAAATGATTGTAACGCTGCCACTGAACACATCCCGTGTAGTACAATTACCGTATATATAATATCCCACAGTATACTGGTACACCGTATTATTAATTGAATTGATATTTATTAACGATTAATTATTATTACATTATTACCACTATATTATCTATACCATTTGTACTTTGCATTTCAATGCGAACGAAATAAATGCCTTCTTTTTCATAAAAATAAACCGACCGCCCTCTGTTTTCAATCTGGACTCGAAACCTAATCTGGATGAATCAAGAACCCCCTCTGGCCAGAATTGGACAGTAATCAATTAGTCACTGTAATCAAGTGACTAAATGTGATATCTGGTAATCGCAAACGTTATTAAAACAATCTTGATCAACCTTCGTAACATGTAATCGTTAATCAGTGATTTTTCAATCGTCGAGCGAGTAATTTATATTTCATTATTTCGTTAATGATATATCGAAGCTATCTGCCGCTATTGCCGCGACTTTTACTACGCTTCTTCCCACGAACTTTACAACGACAGGGGCCTTTGGCCCCTTGGACGAAGAATGGAAATTCTCGTTGCATTCTTGCCCAAAATTTCTCTTGGACGTGAGTTAAGAAACACATTGCTCCACAATCTCTGTACAGAAATAGGTCGATGTAGTTAGTTTGTTGAAAAAAAACTTTTTTTTTTATGACATTTAAAATTGTTCTGAATAATTGTAAATAAGAAAAATTCTTCGATTTCAGTCGCGGAAAATAGCGTGATACGTAAAATTCTTCGTAATTGCATTGAAATCGTAATCATAAAATCCTAATTGTAATCATAAAAATCGTAAGGTTACTTTTCAATATAAATCTCACGAAAGTTAACGAAGACTATTATAAAGAGATGAATTTTCCTCATCAATAATGGTTATTGGTAACAAGATAATATTTTTTTTTTCACATTATTTGCAATCAAAAACGTCAAAAGACAGTTATTGTTATTAAACTGTAACTTTCTTAATTCTGGTTGTAATGTTACGATTCCTAGATACACATATTATATACATATACAATTTTTTGATCAAATTCATAAAAAATAATCAACCAAACAATACACGTTAATGTATTATCGTCGGGATTATTACACTAAACCTAATACTCGCTAGTTTTACCTCATTTTCCGTCTTACACGGTGGTAACAAAATATTAAATGTTAAACAATTATACTAAATTATAGTATAATTTCATATACTAATTGTATTAAATTAAGTGATATTTATATCAATATTGAACAATTATACCTAAGGACAGCATAATCAACAGCATCCACAACGTGAAGCGTGAGCAAGAGGAACGCGATCGCCGCGGTGTAAGTTAAAACCGTCGTCAAAGATTTGTCCGCTAAAAACGAAACCGCTGCCCCGTTGAATCCCAGCTGTCGAAGCGTCTACTTTAAAAAAAAAAAAAAAAAGAATTCAAACGTAGGCTTGAAATTACAACAACATAATAGTGTGAATCGTGACGTTACGTGGCAAATATAGGATGGTAACGTCGTCGACAAGAGCACGTCAATCGGTGTCCAAATGCAGGCCAACGCGAATTCCAGAATAAACGCTGCGGCTAAAAACTAATATCAAAAATAAACGAGTATCAGATAAAGATTATCGTTCGAAAGATGAAATAAAGATAAAGAATGGCTAACCTCGTACAGTATCAGAAACACCATTTTTGGTGCGTGAAAAGACCGCGGGAACAGCGTGGAATTCACGACGATGATGTATACACCGATGCTGAAGAAAACCGAGCTAAATGGCGGCCCTGATAGCAGCGACTCGCATTCCTCGTCCTCCATGGCGTTGGCGAAACACGTCCGGAATATCTGAAGCCCGAAAGCGTTTAACAAGAGCGCGCCAATCGTGTGAAGTAACTTCGTCATTTTCTTTTTTCTTCTACAATTATGTTGATATTTTTAATAAATTATCTAAGGAGAACTCTCAAGAATCAAAGGACACTTGACAAATTAATCTACGTATCTAATCGACGTAACGTATGTACGGGTTATTGTTCGATCGTTGATGTTCGATAATAATCGATACTACTGCATGTATCTTAAACTTTTACGTTAAATGTTTAAAAAGCAAAAACCTTAATGTAACTGTTAATATTAATATAATTATTATTCTGTCAAAATAATATATATATATTATTAATTATTTAAATATATAATTTATAAATTATAGTATTTTCGATAGTGTCAAAAAATTTATTAAAAGAATACATGTACATCACATGAAGAAATTACATCGACAATAGTCGAGCACGAAATCGATTACACGACCGGTTTGCTCTCACTGTAAGTATCTGTGCTGCACATGAATTTGTATACGAACCAATCCGTCACTTCCGGATTTGCAAAACTGATATGTTTCCTGTTACCCTTGTAGAGACCCAGAAATCCGCCGGTTCTTTCCCTGAACAACGATTATCGACGATTATCTTTACGAGATCGTTTCGGGCAGATTGTCGGACAACTCGGACAACGTAGACCGTTCGCGATCGTTCTACGACACGAGCGTCTTATAAAACGAAACATTACTGGTTCACTACTTGGCCCAAGTGTCCAGAATCGCGTCCAAAGACTCGGTGGCATCTAGCATCCAAACGAACGACAGAACGGAGAGGCAGAAGGCCATGTGCATGGCGGCGCAGTCTCTCGCCATGTAATACGCGAATTCAGTCAGAAACGAGTAACGGCCCAGCCCCAGCAGCGTGTTCAACCACAGCAACTGAAAACACCAATTTATTTTCGTTTCAATTCTTCACGACTCGCCAGCGGACGAGCAGAACTCACGCATTTGCTGGATTCTTGCGTTAGGCAATAAATGACGTGCATGAGGGGCACCCAGATGGCACGCGTCGTCAAGTTCGTGGTCAACGCCGCAACCAGCATCTGTGCGAACGTAAATTTATACGAAATACGTATGAAAATTACGAGCTTGCGTGTAATTGAAGTTTAACATTTTGACGGCCACGTGTTTTTCTCATCGTTTCTTAGGTTAGGTTACCGTGCAGATTTTACCGCTGGCCATACTTACCGACGGTCCTTGAGCAATCGTTCGTAGAATAATTGGTAATTACACTATGTTTATTGATGAAAGTTTAGCTCGTCAAATTAGAGATTTTTTTATATCTTTCGCGTGTAGACAATTCAGAAAATTTGCAACCATTCTTTTCACTAATATAAATATATCTTTCCAATCGATGTATTGTTTCACTGTAAAAATTGTTTTAACACTTTACCGACTGGTAGCGTTAAATAGCAGATTAATAGGCTACCGGTCGGTAAAGTAAATACTATAAGTTACATTGAACTGATAAAAAAATATGTAAACTATATATATATATGTGCGGGCCAAGGAATTTTTGTAATTTAAAAGTAAGGCCCAGAAGATCTAAAAGGTTGAACGTCTCTGTATATGAATATCGAGTTCGAGACCTGCAATCATTTTGACATGTGACAGTGGCCGACAACGTGTTAAAAATCTTCAAACCCGAAGTTTCGAAGTTTTACCTCGTAGATATAGAGGAGTTGAATCGGCGGTTCCTTGAGCGTCCTAGGCCAAAGTCTGTACTCCGCAAGGAGACACAGTACAGAGAACATGAAGAGCACCGACGCGTACGACGGATCGAACGGAGTGCTCTCCTCGTCGAAGCATAGTCCAATCACGCAAATTTGCCGAAGATGAGTGTACATCCCTGTCACCACCACCGCTATCCAGTGAGGATTGATATATCCCAGATACTCCTTCACAGTATCCATGTCCTGGCAACAAGCATTATAACGTTACTCGTTACTGCGAATCGTATTCATGATTCAAACAATCTTGCTCAATTTCTTCGTCGTTTCGAAGCTAAAAATAGAAATAAAAATAAAATAAAAATTCAAAGAGATAGAAAAATCTCTGCTCAAATACCACAATAAGTTCCATCTAAGTCGATATTTATCCTCTTTGAGAAATCTTGAGAACTATGAAGAGAACCATTGAGGGATTATTTAACAGAGACTGAGAATGAGAAAACCGAAAGAACAAAGGACCAAGGACGTACCATTAAATGTTCGATTGAAGGATCTGGAAATGCATTTGCGACAAGAAAATAACATGAGGAGTGTGTTCTCTCGGTGTCGCTCTTCTTTCTGACGTGGACAAAGACATATGGCGCGCGCGTGAACGACAGAATTCTTCCTGACCCACGGAGCGAAATCAACAACCGTGACTGTCCTTCGATTAATTTTGCACACCGTTAATTTAACATTCTCGCGGACACGTCTCTTCCCTCATCGGCGAACTAGGTTATGACATTCGTTCCGCGAAGACA
Organism: Melipona quadrifasciata; assembly: GCA_001276565.1. NCBI lineage: Eukaryota > Metazoa > Arthropoda > Insecta > Hymenoptera > Apidae > Melipona > Melipona quadrifasciata. The sequence goes on along the minus strand of KQ435759.1, from coordinate 812,437 downwards.
ACAAAATTCAACGCCTCCTCGATTTTGTTGACGCGACGACAATTTCATAGAATTGTCGCGCACAATTTTGAGAGAGAAGTTTCGTTTCTTTTTATCGAAATGAAAATAAAGAAATAATGAAAATAAGAAAGAAATACATGGAATCTCGGTTGTATAGCGATTCCTAAAGAGGCTTCATTTTCTGAATCGGCGTCGCTTCGCTTGAATATCACGCGCTCATACATAATGCAGTACATTTGCCGATAGCCTCTCCTCTTGCCAGCGAGAAAACGAATGGCTGCGAATAATACACTGTTTCTTTTACGCCATGGCTCCCCCCAGCTGTAACTGTTAATCATATTAACGCGATTTTAGGAAGAATTTAGTAAAGAGTGTATCATTCTAAATACTTACTGCACCTATATATAGCGTTAAATTTTTTCTTAAATTCAATAATATTGGGAAACTGGGTGTTCATTGCCAATTACAAACATTTCAATTAATTGACTTTTCGTACACCTGTTGAAGAAGAAGCACAGTATGGCCACCTTAACGTTGATGATTTTCTTTTCAAATTCTAAAAATTCCATGAATCGATGTGATGCGATTTGTGTTCAAAAGCAGATGATACAGCGTTTAAATACGTATTTTAACTTCATTCTTAATTGCACGTTTTTGCAATCTACTTGTAATCTACATATAACACATAACATATTACGTGTAACATGATCTTTAAGTACATGAGAATATATCAAGTATATCTTATACTTTGTCTTCTAAGAATATATAACTGTACCAATAACAATGAAAAATTATCGATAACTTCGAAAAATTTTTTTTCATAAAAAAAAAACCATGTAACAATCCACTTGGTCACGTTTTAAAGCGTGAACGAGGATTTATTGACATTATGTAGCGGCTGGGAAAGTGAGAATATTTTACCCTCGAAAATTGTAAAAATTCAAAAGTGTGTAGAAACGTTAAAGAATTTTTTCTACAACCAGATCCACCGTCATTTTAAAGATTGAAATCTTCCCTTTAAAATTTACTGTACGACTCTTTATCGTTGTTTTATTGGACGTTGAATATTAAGATTAGACGACAAAAATTCACAAGAAATCCAAACATTTCGTCGTTTTGTCCTAATGTTCCAAGTTCAATAAAATGGCAAAATTTTGTAAATGTAATATCATCTTCAAAAAGGACAAATTTCACGATTGTCAAAAAAGAGACTTTACCCTTTAAAATGAATCCAATCTTTTTTTTTTTTGTAAACATATATCTGTTTAAACTATCGATAATTTTTCATTGTTATTGGTACAATTGTGCTCTTCACTATATCTTGAGCGTTAATCGAGATTATTACACGTCTTTTTTTCAATTACACAAAAGAGATAATAACGACTAGTGTCAAGCAGAGATTAGTGGTAGTGGAATGGTCAAAGCAGTTAGAAAGGGGCTGAACATGTTGATTCAAAGCCCGTTGATTCTTGCGGGACAGAATAGACGAAGTTTAGTCAAAGGAAATGGTGACCATGAGACACCAGGAAATTGTCTTTCCAGGCTCCAGTCCGTCTCTCTGTTAATGACATTTTCTTCACTATAAGAACTGACTGAGAGGAGTGTAAAAGGACAGTTAGGAGAGAAATTGAAGCCATTTCACCGAAGTAAATGAACCCTTTCAGAAAACAGATATGTAATAATTTAACAATTGTCGTCGCGTTCTTACACCTAATTGTTCAATTTCAGATCTTCTTGCGCATTTGTGTTGACTGTTAACACTAACCTACGAGACTGAATCATAAAATTTTCATTCAACGACGTTAAAGTAAAAGGAATAGAAAAACTTTTACGAAAAATCATTTAAGTCTCTAAAAATACAACATTTTTTAATTTTCTAATCTATAAAATATCTAACGAAAATTATAAATTGACCATTTTGACCAATGTTAAATTGCTTGTTAACACCCTTTAAATTATATAATATATTCGATAATTGAAACTGTGATTGACACGACCATAAACCTTTCGATTAAGCTCGACTTTACTTGATCTCATTACCGAATATGAAGAAAGATGTTAAAAAAAAAAAAAGATAGCGTCGATTTTGTTCTTACGAGATAAAATTGATTGCCTGGAGGCGATTCCATCGAAATGAGAAATAAAGTAGCCTGATATAACGGAGAACATGTCCTTGGAGGCAGAAGATTATCCAAGACGATGGTAGCCATGACGACGGCACAGTGTATTGAGGAAAAGTACATTCGTTTCTTAGCTTTTCGACGACTGAATAAGGGTGGCAAATTGAACAGGGAGAATCGAAGGTGCAGAAGGAAGCTCGCCCGAGTAAAAGTTGGTAAGGAGTTGGAAGAAGAGTTCTCCCCGCCCTGTCTCTCCCTCGATGAAAACTCGACCGCTTTACCTCCTTGTCTCTTTCAACCACCGAGAAAACCTTCTTTAAGAGGCACCCAGCCATTCCTTCTCCGCATTTATTCTGCCACTTGTCGGATCATGATTTCAGCCCGTGATCTATTATCATTCCCTGGAATTAATACGTCGTCAAGGTAACGGTCAGAGTGGATTTATGACAAAAGTTCTTTTTATTTACGTGTGTATTTTACATTAGTATTTTTGACCTTGCAATCGGACAAGAGGCGATTCTACCTCGAAAAGAAAGAATAAAGTTTCTTTGTTAAAGCGTTCGTTTTTTTAGAAAAAACCGAGTTTAAAGATAAACCGTGAAAAGGGGGTTGAAAATGAAGAATAAAATTTTCTTTATTTAAAACTCAATTTTCGAAATTTATCAAATATATTTAGATTTCTCTAATTCTGAATTGGATAGGAATGAACAATTAGCTGAGGATTATTCTACATGAAAAACTAAACCAAAAATGTAAAATATGACACTCTATTCGTTTTCAAGGAAATGGACTTCGAATTTGTTTCCTTTTCAAACAAAAGGACATTTGCAAAAAATACAGAATTTCCAGAATATAGAATTCGAGTGTACTTGATAGATTTTCAAATAGAACCTTAGAATGAAACACTTTATTTTTGATTTCTTCGTCACAGAATCACTTCTTTTCTGATTCTAATCAGATCGAAAGCACCTTGTGTAAAATGGAATAAAATTATGTTGTTACAACTATTGGGTTATTTCACATTTTTATTCTCTTCGCGTAACTATATTGTTACAACTATTGGAGTATTTCACATCTTTATTTCCTTCTAGAGACCACTACGTTCTTGATAAACTGTATCACGAAACAACATTAGCAATGCATTCGCTTTAATACAAGGTCTCGGCGTGAAAGTAGATCTGTATCACAGCCAACCTATAATAGACTGTTACAAATGTGTAGGTTTGTTTCTGTGCTGTGGAAGAATTTCTCAATGTTATTGATATTATCATACGCAATATCATTACTCACGTTGTTGGCAAATTCTTTAGTAATTATTGTCTTAATTGTTCTCTTAATTAACCTTGATAATTATCGCAACGAATTGAAACAAGTGGCAGTAAAAAATAACAATAAAGTGAGTGTTACGTGTACAGTGTTTATTCAAATGAAAATTTAAAGATGAGATAATTTTTTACATGTTTATCGTGCAATTTTCCTCACATTTCTCTTTGCTAAATAATTGTTCGAAAAATTCACTCGAATGAACGAAAAGAATAAACGGATGAAATATTCGACTAAAGAAGATATATATATATATATAGATATATATATATATATAGATATATATATATATATAGATATATATATATATATAGATATATATATATATATAGATATATATATATATATAGATATATATATATATATAGATATATATATATATATAGATATATATATATATATAGATATATATATATATATAGATATATATATATATATAGATATATATATATATATAGATATATATATATATATAGATATATATATATATATAGATATATATATATATATAGATATATATATATATATAGATATATATATATATATAGATATATATATATATATAGATATATATATATATATAGATATATATATATATATAGATATATATATATATATAGATATATATATATATATAGATATATATATATATATAGATATATATATATATATAGATATATATATATATATAGATATATATATATATATAGATATATATATATATATAGATATATATATATATATAGATATATATATATATATAGATATATATATATATATAGATATATATATATATATAGATATATATATATATATAGATATATATATATATATAGATATATATATATATATAGATATATATATATATATAGATATATATATATATATAGATATATATATATATATAGATATATATATATATATAGATATATATATATATATAGATATATATATATATATAGATATATATATATATATAGATATATATATATATATAGATATATATATATATATAGATATATATATATATATAGATATATATATATATATAGATATATATATATATATAGATATATATATATATATAGATATATATATATATATAGATATATATATATATATAGATATATATATATATATAGATATATATATATATATAGATATATATATATATATAGATATATATATATATATAGATATATATATATATATAGATATATATATATATATAGATATATATATATATATAGATATATATATATATATAGATATATATATATATATAGATATATATATATATATAGATATATATATATATATAGATATATATATATATATAGATATATATATATATATAGATATATATATATATATAGATATATATATATATATAGATATATATATATATATAGATATATATATATATATAGATATATATATATATATAGATATATATATATATATAGATATATATATATATATAGATATATATATATATATAGATATATATATATATATAGATATATATATATATATAGATATATATATATATATAGATATATATATATATATAGATATATATATATATATAGATATATATATATATATAGATATATATATATATATAGATATATATATATATATAGATATATATATATATATAGATATATATATATATATAGATATATATATATATATAGATATATATATATATATAGATATATATATATATATAGATATATATATATATATAGATATATATATATATATAGATATATATATATATATAGATATATATATATATATAGATATATATATATATATAGATATATATATATATATAGATATATATATATATATAGATATATATATATATATAGATATATATATATATATAGATATATATATATATATAGATATATATATATATATAGATATATATATATATATAGATATATATATATATATAGATATATATATATATATAGATATATATATATATATAGATATATATATATATATAGATATATATATATATATAGATATATATATATATATAGATATATATATATATATAGATATATATATATATATAGATATATATATATATATAGATATATATATATATATAGATATATATATATATATAGATATATATATATATATAGATATATATATATATATAGATATATATATATATATAGATATATATATATATATAGATATATATATATATATAGATATATATATATATATAGATATATATATATATATAGATATATATATATATATACGAATAATTATCTTGAACAAATATTTCTTCGAAATTATGTCCAACTTTGAAACAAAGTAAGACTCAATTTTAAGATCGCACAAAATGCAAGAAACGTGCAAATATTAGCAAACACGATACTTTTTCCTCAATTCTACGTACGCAAAAGTATGTAACATTTCAACACGAATACCGCTTCCTCGGGATATCCCGCGTAACAAGTCACCGCACACGCATCACGATGATAGAACAGCCAGTGCAGGCTTTATCCTGGTCTTTCCACATCCATTCGAGTGAGTCAGTGCTGTTTCGTGCAAAATTCTCGAGAGGACATTTTTCTGCGGCGCGCGTGGAAGGGAAAAGTGAACGAGACTCTCGATCCCGTGCGAGAGTGACTGACGTACCTCTCAAATCAACTTGCTACGTGCAATTACTTGTTTCATCAACGACTCGACGAAGGACACGAGTATATAATATCCTGGTATAATTGTCCTAATTCAAGGAAACAGTTCGTTGACAGGCAGCTGGATTCTATGGAACGTACGTATGCGCTGAAGCCACAGGTTTTCTCCTACGCGGACAACTTGTTGATCGTCGACGCTTCTTGCATAATCTCGGCCAAGAGTACCATTCAAACTCCGTTTCAGCTCGATCTTGATCTTGTTGTGCGTTATCACTCTTCGAAAAATGTGAATTATCATTTGGAGGCAATTTTTAACGTAATTGGATTTAATTCTTTTTTAATTTGTCCGAACAAACGGCAGAAAAAGGAAAAGTAGCAAGCGTCAGAGCGCAAAATCAAGAAAAATATTACATTTTTATAACAGAGTACAGGGGAATGAATAAAATGAGAGTATTTATAGATGAATATATAATAATTACAGTGGTGGAAAATAAGACAAGTGAAATGAAGATGTAGACACAATAATAAATAAAAGTAATGAAGAAATATTAGGTGAGGTGGAAAGAATAAATACAATTGGATGAGTTACATTTTTATACGATCTCCTGTTTTTTGCAAGTTCAGACAGCAATTGTTACGGATCGAATAATTTTTGAATAAAATTTCTCTTCCAGCGATGGTCTTGAGCATTGAAACGGTCGCAAATAAACGAGTTTCGTCGATCGGGAAAGAGGCAGAAGCATCACAGAGACACAATTTTACAAGACGTGGACCGCGTCTCGACGAAACAGCACCGACTTCGAAAGTGTTAATTCGATTTTGCTGTTTGAATGGCGCCTTGATTTCCAACTTGAAATCAAGTTACAATTCGCCTCGATCGCAGCTGCCTTTGACTTTCGAAACGTCGTTAAAGCCAACGTTGGGCTTTGTTCAAGAAACATGCGCGCTCCGTTTTAGAAAAGTTGCCTTTTTATCCGCTCATTTCTCGAATATCAAGATATTTCGAAAATGTCAATCGTCGTAATTGCAGCAATAAATGTTTGGCTATGCACAAAATTACCTAAAGGTGTCACGACTTTTTCCACAGAGTTAAGAACAATGGCCATTGTTGGGAAACAGAATTTTAGCGCTTCGTCCGCCATCCTGGATGCCAGCACTCGGAGGCAATTTCTGTTACAAATCTCGGAGTTTTCGAACGATCATATAACGACTGGTCCAATGATAAAGATTCGAATTTTCTGGAATATTTCACAGGAATATTTAGTCCGCTCTAGATTTCTAGAGATGTGTTTCTGAAAAGGGGACAAAAAAACAAAAAACAGAGCAGATAAAAATTTAAAATCAGAATAATCCCATTAGCACTGTCATCATTTTTCAGAGAATTTCTCATTCTCAAGTATCAAAATCTCGAGCAAATGCCTAACAAAATAATTCCAATTTTCGAAGATTACGATCACGTAGTTTATCGAACGAAAATCTTAAACTAAATTGTAAAAAAAATACTGCGACAATAGAAAAATTCGGTCAGTGATTATCGACTACAATGATTGGGCAAAACTCACCATCATTCGTTAGGAAATTCTCCATTTCCAAGCATTAAAATTGAATCGAACGAAATTTTCAAATTAACCTCTTCCGCTGGAATGACGTGCCACGCACATCGAGAATTTTTTGTCCCAAATTGCAACATTTTCTCAGTTTTAAGTATATTTAAATGTAAGGCAAAACAAATAGTAAATTTATTGCTTCTCAATAATTTTTGTCCAGTGATATCATATCGACAAGTTCAAAAGAAAAAGAAAGCGACGAATTATTGTATACGGTTCGGTCACTCGTTATGGTCCGCGAACCAATTGCCAGTGCAAGAGGTTAACCGTAACAAAATACTGGAGAGATTCAGCCGATGATCGTAGGCTCGAACAGAGCTTATCCCCCATTCTCAATTGTCCAAACCTCTCCAGCAAATACTGAACGACATTAGAAATACAATTACGCAATTAATCGATTAAATCGTTAACAAGAAAATACACTGTTGAGACAATGGAAACTGTCAATCATAACGTAATCTCTCATTGGCGACAATGGCCCAAAGAGAAATCGATTGGCTACGATGAAACAATTAACGAAATCGTTAACCTATTCGAAACGTATTACACATCGTGTGTGTAATGATCTTGGACTTGAGTTATTAGTTATTAATAAAGAAGTGGCCGTGAAGATAAGATCGTTTTGAGATAAAGTGAAACTTAAAGGTGCATGAAGATTAAAATTTGCTCACGGTAACCCCGGATTACTACAAACGAAAAAAAAAAAAGAAAAATAAGTGTCGTTGGAGGGAAATTTTCTAACTAATTTATCACCTCTGGGTATTCTTTTCTTAGAATTTATCTACGGATTATCTTCTTAATTTTTATTAATGTTCTTAATGTTCTTCCACTTTTCTTTTTATTACACACGGTGTGTAATTGGTTCTCCTCGATATAAAAATATTCTGAAGAGCCAATTACACGGAGCTGTGTTACCACGTTATTTATAATTTTATTTTCTCACCTCCTAAACATTCCTTCTGCAGAAAAATAATTCTTCGTCTCGAATTGGTTAACAATCGCGATTCGATGATGACCGTGTCACTGGTTGAACTCTAATCACGGTTGCACTTGCCTCGTCGATCTCGCGCTCGCATTGTTAGCGTCCGGATCGATCGAATCGGCAATTCGGCAGCGCGGATCTACCTGCGCAGCTGGTAATCGCGATCGGCCGACGCGAACAGCGGCCTGGCCACTGGGTGGGGTGGTACATAAAGCAACGCGACGTAAACGGCAGACGGCAATTTCACACGGAGTGTGTCGCCGGAACCGTGCAGCTGCTGAAACTTGCTCAAGCCTTGTGCTCGTGGATTTTCTCTTTGATTCAACCGCATCCACGTGGATAGTCAACTGTCAAGTGTCTACACCGAACGCGATCACGTCTTAATCTGGTACGTTCCTGTCACATTTTGTTTCATCATTTCTAGATAAACGTGGATGTTCGTGCAAATTCGTGCAGATGTTGGTTTTATTACTTTGCAACTGAAACGTAAGTATCTAAGCAGAGATTTATCGTTATTGAGTCTCTTCTGTATTGTACTATGTCTTTCACACAGTTTTCGAACAGTATGTTACTTTCTGCATGTGGTTCGCGCTGATAAATAACGTGTAAATGCATAATGATCAGACAGCGTAATTATTGATAAAAAAAAAAAAACAAAGTTTACATCGAAATTTATTAGTTCTGTATCTTACTTCGAATGTTTTCTATGTTTTGTGACTTTCTGCATGTTTACACCGATAAATAACACGTAAATGCACAGTCAACAATTATTAATAAGAGAAACGAAGTTCAAATAGAGATTTGTCATTATTAATTATATTCCCCGTTTTCAATATTTTCCATGTTTTTAACGCATTCACACTAACAAATAACAAATGCACGAGCAGTATAATTATTGACAAGAGAAACGAAGTCCAACTCTTATGTCTGTCTGTATGTGACTTTGAATTTTTTCTATGTTCAAACGTATATGTGTTTCTACGCCATTTACGCTGATAGATAACACACAAATGTGTAATCATCCGCATTCAAATGTACTTGATAAGAAATAGGAATGTGAAGGAATATATAACCTGGAATTACGTATCTGTTACGACATCCATTTGATCTGATGGATTTATTCAAATATGCGAAAAGTTAGATAAGACACCGTTTTACACCGTGAATGATGTTTAGATAATAAAAAATAGTCGTTACGTAACGCATGATTGCCGCGGAATAAACAAATATTCTTTAAACGCGATTGATTACAGGCGTGTGAGTATAAACTGAAATACGTACATTGGGATTTACTAGTCGTTAACTCGGAGAATTATCAAATGTTATCGAGACAGTACGTTTTACGGTTTTAATCGTCTCGAAACAAGTAACATTACGACGTGAAACTCGTAGTCATTTTAAGAGTGTTTAGTTTGCGAGAATTTCAATGATGATGATAACATGCTGCGGGAAAAATCGGTCGACGTGAATTATTATATTTCCATCTTTTCGGTAAAGCTTCAGAAATTCATATTTCGGTCCTTAATTAAAAGTCGATCGATTATTTGAAGATTCATGAAACGCGTGAAACTGAATTCCGAATATGACAGAAAACAAATTTCACTTTTAAATTGAAACGAAAATGAAGATGCAGGCTCGCGAGATCGTCCTTTAGATTCTAGATTACCAATTGCTGTGTTAGATCATCTGACGACGGACACGCGTTACCGTTCTCGACGTTTCTAGTTAGCGAAAACTTGTCATTATCTGTACGTCTCTATAGCAGTTGAACAGTAGTCGTCCGTTTCGTAACGTTATTAATTTCACTATTGACTCGATACTTTTGTTCGTTAACAAATCTCGTAACGTTTTGCTACCTTGAGCAAGCAGGCGTCGGACATTCAAAAAGAGACTTTGCTCTCCAACAAGTGATTTGTAATTTAATAATTACACACGACATGTCTGCATCCTTCTAACATATCTTACTCCAAATTTTATACAATTCTTGCAAGATGCCTCACTCGAAATTAAATTCATTGAAATTCCCAAGATTTTATACTTTTCCTGTGTGAAAATACTGTGTAAAATAATACTAAGAAGTATCGATTGCTCCATGGAATGTAAAAGAATTTACGACGTCGAACGAAAAAGAGATTCAAAGTAATATCAATTGATTCTTTGCTTTGCAATTAAATTTATGAAACAGTTAAAAAAGAAATAACAAACCAAATTTTCCGTGTATTGATGTTCCAAGGTGCAAGATGCGCAGTGTAATAATTCCGATTGTTCGCTGATATAAAAATCTATCCAGAGCTATTGTTGACACGTTAGTTTGTTAACAACGTCGGCTTTCGCCCGAACAAAGCGAATACAGAGTAATTAGAAATTCAATGGCGGAGGAATTGGGTAATTCACGTTGGGCAATTTAGCGAGGAAAAAGTAAAGGCTTGATTCCTCTATAGAACATAATAGCAACGACCTTGTCTCGATCGCGGCGGGAATCGAAGAAACCAGATCGAGTACGTATTACGAAGACGTATTATGAAACTCATTCTTTTTTTTTTTTTCCTTCAAGAAAACGTTTGGAAACTCTCGATTTGTACAAGCCTGTGAAAATAATTTCGTTCGGTGACAAGAATCGTCTTACTCAGGCGATTCGATCATTCCAAAAAAGACGAAGTCTTTTGAAAATTGCAAGCAATTCTACGCGTCGATGAGATCGGTGCACTTTTACTAGTAAATTGTCTGCTCACATTTCCTGTGCTCTGAGAATCTTTTGACGTCACAGCCACAGTCGCGGGAATACCCAGCGGAATTTTTCTTCCTCGTTCGATAATCAGTACGTAAATCCCTGATCGTTTCTCTCGCTCGTATGCTCTGAATTATTAACCGTTCATTCACGGAAACGAGAACTTTTTTAATTGTACGCTAACTTCAGTTGTTGTTGTCAATTACTGTTGCGTTAGGATCAAAACAACATGAAGATACAAAAATATTTCCTGTCGTTTAAAACGATTATTGAGAACGACGTCTGTCTATCCCCGACTTTTTGTCTTTTCGCAATTGCCCCTCTCGACGTTGAATGAAAACAGAAGTCGATCGTCTGAGGAACGAAAAAATCAATTACGAGATTGGGCCTCGCGCTGCCGATGAAAAGGAATGTAGAGCAGACTGTGGACGGGAAAGGAATTGAACGGAACTTGCCTCGCAAAAATATGAGTCACGGTCGTTGTTCCCTCGCGAGTCGAGTTGTCTCCGTTCACGTTGATCGTTATGAATCGCTATTCAGCGACGGAACACGTGTCGCTGCCTTCCACCTCGGGACCTACATTGAAAAAGCCAATTATTGCGTCGGATGTGCAGAACTGGCGACGATTATCAATCTCGTAACTCAGGAGGTATATGCAACGATTCGAAAGGATTTATTTCAAACGATCGAACAGTCAAATCGGCGACAATACATCAACCTTGTTTCGCAACGTCGCCGACTCTACGGATGCAGTAATACCTAATTCCAAGCGTAAAAACCACTTTCACTTTTTTATTGCGAGGCTCTAGTTGCCCGTTTCTTGCTTCAAGAGACCTGTGGAGACAATTTCTAAAAATGAGGTGTCGTCGCTTCGCGTGTTGATTGACCGATGTTCGATGTCTTTCAGGTACACGCGACATGGATTCCGACTCTTTCAAGGATTTCGCCAAGGAAATGGCAGAGTACATTACCAATTACCTGGAAAATATCAGGGACAGGTGAATTTTTTCCCCATTAAAATTTTCGCATTGCGTTTCCTTTGATTTTTAAAGTTAAAAATTAAAAATTACCGGTGCGTCTACTTCGTAATGCGACGTGATATCACTTTATAAGCGATGTTCGATCTTTTTAACGTTTGACACAAGTTGCGATGTTACTAAAAATAATAATATAACCCGAAAAGAAAATTACGGCAAATGTAAATCAAATAACTTGAATGCAAATATTATAGATTACATATAATTATTATTATTGTATAATTTACAATGTTTGTAATTGTAATGTACAATTTACAACGTTTACAATTAATAATTTTGTACATAATTATACTTGCATTATGCGTCGCGAATTAACCTTTTGATTACTGTAGGCGCTTAAAGTCGTTTAAAAAAATTGCTCTTAGAATACTGTAAGCGCCTGTAGGCGCTTAACCTACTTTGATCCATTGACACGAGCGGCGTCTATAGGCGTCCGGAAAATTTTATCGACCACATCCATTTAAACCAGACGTAAGCGAATGCTAATTCAACAATTGCGCATTTAAATATGTTTATTTTACAATTTTTCTTTTATATCCTTAAAGTGAAAAATTGGCATAAAATGGTTAGAAAAAGTGCATGCAAGCGTGACACAACAAATGATTCGTATTTTTTAGATACTGTGTCATTGTTTGATAACTTGGTAATCACCGTACTACATAGAAAAAGAATATAACTACGTACTTTATTTTTAGAACGTGTGTTAAATATAATGTATGCAACAAAATATATATTCTTGCACAATGTAAATTACAGCAAATTGACTTGACTAAATCTCTGTGCTCAAATTCTCTTCTTCAAGTACTTGACAACGACTGTGTGCTTATCCCCTTAGTGACTGTTATACACATACCTAACGATTCATAAATCTTTTTGACGATCGTTGTAAAAAGCTTGATGTCAATGTTAAATTTTTAGTATGCGCGCCAACAGTTCAATGCAGAATACGAATACACGAATAATGTTGGTCTGACGTAGTGGAATTCGGTGTTTTGATTATTTCGATACACTTTCTCAGAAATGCGCGTCTAACGAGAAATTCTGCCGTTCTCGGTGTTGTAGGACGCGACTGAGTTTCTTTCACGTGGTACGGCTGGTACGTCTCAAAGTCTGCCGTAGTCAAAAGGTTAAAATATATTGGGGAGAACGTAAATCTAAGTGTCGTTAAGCCGCAAGTTAATCACTGTTTTCGGACTTGAAGGATCCCCTCGCGTTCGCTAAGAAAGTGAAATTTTCACAGGCGAGTGCTGCCGACGGTGGAGCCAGGCTACATGAAACCCTTGCTGCCCTCCCAGGCTCCGCAGTCGCCGGAAAACTGGAAGGACATCATGACGGACATCGAAAGAGTGATAATGCCAGGCGTAAGTACGAACAGTCCCGTTTCACTTTGCCGGTAACTTCATCGAAAACACAGAGAAAACGGTTGTTATATCTCAGGTCACTCACTGGCACAGCCCGAAATTCCACGCTTACTTTCCCACGGCGCAATCGTATCCAGGAATCGTCGCCGACATGCTCAGCGGCGCCATCGCGTGCATCGGATTCACCTGGGTAACTTGATCGACGATTCAAATTGAAACGTTCGAAGGAAAATCTTCACTTTTTTTCCCAATAGCGTGAAATTTAACAAAACGAAAGATTTCTCTCTTCGCTCATTGTCGAGTCTCAACCGATCGAATTTCCAACGACAGATCTCAAGCCCCGCTTGCACCGAGTTGGAGGTGATCATGCTGGACTGGTTGGGAAAGATGTTAGACCTGCCCAAGGAGTTTTTAGCGAGCAGCGGTGGGAAAGGTGGCGGTGTCATTCAGGTAAACCAACCTTCGGAGTTAATTGAAACGTTGCGTTCACCTGTTGCTCGTCTCATGTCACGAAAGTTGTCGGTCGATGTTTCACTCGGAGATGAGTGGCGGCTGTAGTTAAAATAACACGCAATTGATGTTGCAGGGGACTGCGAGCGAAGCCACTTTGGTCGCGCTCCTCGGCGCCAAGGCTAGAAAAATAAGGCAGGTCAAGGAGCAGCATCCTGACTGGACGGACAACGAAATTGTGGGGAAATTAGTCGCTTATAGTTCCTGTAAGTAGTTTCGAGACACAATCTCCTACTTACGAAAGTATCAAAGTACATTTGTCCACCATCTTATAAAACACGTTCATATAAAGAAAGCTCCTAAATCGATGTACAGCTTTTCAAATTTCGATACTTCTTAGCTAATTAACGAAAGGAAAAGCCGCCTTTTGCAATTACCCTCCGTTCAGCTTTCGCAACCATCTTTCAGCAACTTCGATCGAGTCCTCCCCCCTCAAACGAACAAATAAATTTTTCACGTTCCTCCAAAGGAAGAAGAAAAGATGACTCTCCGCGTTGAGAATTTCATCGAAATCCCCCCCGAAAATAGCCGCGTGAAAGAGATGGTCGATTAGCTGGGTAAAAATTTTCGGGACAGTGGCTGAGCGTGATTTTCCTGCAAACAAGATTAACGATGACGTTGGCCGGTGCTCTTTAACATTTGACAGAGGCACGCGGAGAGCCGGGGATGGGATGACAAGCCCGAGTACGGGGTTGCGGCACTTCATCAGCCAGCACTTTGTCACCATGGCAACGCGTAATAACCACTCGGGTTATTTCAACCCTGCGCCACCCTCCTCCCTCTCCACGTTCAAACTCTCTTCGCCGTTCTGCGCTCCTGTTACCACTTCTCTTCGCCGGACACGTCGAATCGTTGAAAGTTTTCTCCCACGCGAGAGCGTTTCCCGTCCGATTTTCCGCAACTTATCCCGCGAATGGGGAGAAAAGAAAAAGGAATATCTGAAATGTCCCGCGAGATCGCTTTTGTTTTCCCTTTTTTTTTACAATTAAAATTCACTTCGATTGAAAGTATCAATTATATAAAGTCGCTATTGTTTGTCGCGTTGTCGTGCCAAGATTGAAAAGTTGAAAAGGGCTTTTGTTTCGTGGTTTTGTTCGGCAAATGGATCAATGTTTGAGTGGCGAATGGAATAACGGGGAGGGAGATCGTTCATACTCGGATGGAGCAACGAAGAAGTAATAGATCCGTTGACTTGGTGTTTGAGATAGTAGAGAAATATAAATCAGTTAAAGCGGTTGAAAGATAGATTATAAAAATTGGAAGATAGACGCGCGACAAATGTTGTATTGAGATTATATTACTCGTTCACCCTTCAGGTCAGGCTCACAGTTCCGTGGAACGAGCTGGTCTCCTCGGGGGTGTAAAATTCCGATTGTTGGAGGTTGATTCCAAGAACAAACTTCGCGGTGAGACAGTGGCGGAAGCCATTCGCAAGGATAAGGAACAAGGACTGATCCCGTTCTACGTAAGCTCATACTCAAGCTCATAGCGAGGAACGTAACTAAACCAATAACTTATTTATCTTGACGCCAATGACGCTTTGAGTCTCTGAAACATCCCAGAAGTGTGTTCGTCGAAAAAAAAGTGGTTGCACGATTGTTGGGATTACGCAAACGCCGGGATAGGAATTTTAAAAATTTTGTCGAATCGAATTGTCGAGTTTCAATAAACAAAAAGATAAATATGGAAAAACTATATTCGAGAAACGATCGAACTTTTCTAGTCGTTCTGTCAACTGAAAATGACACCTGTAACTAGTTGAAACAATAAAACTCGTTAAACTACAATGATAAATAATAAATAATTAAGTAGTAAAGCAATTTGCACATATGAAAGTCAATATTCGTTTACATTCTAACTACATATTTTTCCTTGTATTGGTACAATTATGTGCAGCGTATAAGCTTTTGCAATAATTTTGCAAACTTAATCAGTACTTGCTTTAGCTCGTGGGTCTCGAAATGAAATTAGCTTTTTAGCTTCTGCCCTCGCGAGGGTTAGACCAACGCATGATATAATTATTAATTGCTGCAAAACTCTGTTTAAGGGTTAATCGGTTCTAATTTTACAGGTTGTCGGAACTTTGGGAACAACAAACTCCTGCGCATTTGATCGTGTCGACGAAATTGGCGTGGTTGCAAATCGCGAGAACATTTGGTTACACATTGATGCTGCTTACGCTGGTAAATTGAGCAACATAGATAGATTATCGTACAGTTGTTGATAATGTACAGTGTAGACAAAAGCATTCGCACACACGATGAAAAATTGTCTACACCTTAAACTGTCGTAACGTTGTAAAAAAGAAAGTCGTATAATTCAGTTGGCTTGTTATGCGATTTTAAACAGTTTAAAATATCAGTAATTTTTTCCATCGAGTGTACTGTTTTTATTAACTATTTAACAGACACTGATCGCTGAGAATTTATCTCCTTCGTCGATTTTGTTCGTCAGGCTCGGCGTTCATTTGCCCGGAATTCCGATATTTAATGAAAGGCACCGAACTGGCAGATTCCTTCAACTTCAACCCGCACAAGTGGATGCTGGTGACTTTCGATTGTTCAGCGATGTGGCTGAAAGATCCAACTTACGTGATCAACGCCTTCAACGTGGATCCCCTGTACTTGAAGCACGACATGCAAGGCTCCGCCCCGGATTACAGGGTAATATTGCGAAACAGGCGCGAATTTGAAAAGGAACGATTTACAGCTTGTTTAGCAATATTTAGAAAAAGTGAACTACTTCCTTCTTTTGCGCGCAGCACTGGCAGATCCCGTTGGGACGAAGGTTCAGATCGTTGAAACTCTGGTTCGTGTTGAGGCTCTACGGCGTTGAGAATCTCCAGCGACATATCAGAAAGCACGTTGCCCAAGCTCACGAATTCGAGGCGCTGGTCCTTGCCGATCCACGATTCGAGATCGTCGCGGAAGTCGTGTTGGGCCTTGTTTGTTTCCGATTGAAGGTAAAGATACACTCCGCCAGTTGCACTTGCAATTAATCCGAATTTATTCAGTTCGTTTGCACTCGATCCGAGTATTTTCGAAGGTAAAGATGTGTAGGGTGGGCCAAAAGTTCCTTCCCACTTATTTTTCTTTTTAATAAAACCACAAGATACAAGGAAAAACTAATTTTATTAGTTTTAAATTAAACTCAAGTTCAAACACGATTTTTTCATCATGTTGTAAAAATTATCTCTTTCAAACGTTTAAAAAATTACTTCGGATTTATTTCACTAGGAAGTGATTGTTGGCCCAGTTTTACTTGATCCGAATATTTTCGAACAAACGACAGTCAAGCACTCTAGACAAACATTTGTGCAACGACGCGTGAAATGATTCGCAGGGCTCGAACGACATAAACGAGAACTTGTTGAAGAAGATCAACGGCGCTGGGAACATTCACTTGGTACCGTCCAAGATAAACGATGTGTACTTCCTGAGGTTCGCGGTTTGCTCGCGATTCAGCGAGAGCAAGGACATACAAAACTCGTGGAAAGAGATAAAGCTCAGAGCAGACGAAGTCCTGGAGGAGCAGTCGGTTTCTAAGTGATGGCGGGCTCAGTTAGCTCGTGGTTGCCGATCATTGGCGCCTGCAACCTGCAATCAATCCTAGTTTCTAGTTTCTGTGTTTTGTCTCTGCTTGGAAGAATCTTGGAACGGTGGAACGCGCGACCCATAAACGAGGGATCTGTTTAGCGTATTTCGCGACACTTTTAAAAACCATGCTTTGGTTTTTAATACTTTTGCTATTTCGTCCTTTTAATTTTCGAATCACACATCGTCCCAATGGTATTGTAAAGGTCATCATTGCAGATTTTTGCAAAATTGGAGTATATTTCTTGGTTTTATCAAGCTCTTCCCACGACAAGTAGATCAAAATTACACAACTGGAATGATCAATTTAATCTAACTTATTTGGAATCGTTATTCTTCTGTCTTTAAAAGCAAAAAGTGTTTAAAAGCTAGCAAGGATATTTGCCCAAATTATAAATTAATGGACGAGTGGCCCTTCGACTTTTCGGTGTACGTTGTACTGAAAAAAAAGCTGACTTCATGACAGTGTCAACTAGTCTAGAAGTACGTTAAACAAGTCCATTGTGAGAAGCTAGCCAAAGATCGTTTTCGACTGCCGTTCCACACTAGCGGCCGCATTATTTGCTATAAACGCAGCATTACGTGTCGCCTTGTGCCACTTTTCCGACGCATAGCCAAGCAATAGCGTTCTGCGGACGCGTTAGACTGCTTTCTTCAAACTGTGCGTAACTTTAGCAACGACGTTGCGCAATTGTTGGCATCGGTACGTCTTGCAAAGTATATCTGTTATACGGTCAGAGTGACAGTCTCGATAGCCCCTATCATCAGCCTCGACTCTGGAACGCTAGAATTAGCAAAATGGTTAAAGCGACTAATTTGTCATTTCCGTTTGAAATTTCGCAGACACAAAAGAGCGTATTTTTAGAGATTCGAATGATTTTTTAAAAATCGAAATTATACAAAACAAAAGTATTATAGAGGTTTCCCATTTTTTTCTTCTTTTTTTTTTCTTTTTTTGTGTCTCTGAAAATTTTACGGTTCAGTCGTACGTCGGTGGTTCTAGCGTGAAAATTGACGAATGAATCGTAAGAAGCATTTGACGATAAGAATTTTGCCACGTAACTACTGATATTTCGTCAAAGTACGACCTATAGTATTATATTTTCATGTCGAATGTGTACAGTATTGACGTAAGCATTGTACTATTGACTTCGATCGTGTTTCAAGCAATGCGTTTTATTACAGAAAATACGAAGCGAAACTGTACGGAGATTTTCCTGACATGTTCCTCGTGCTGTTAGTTTTTTTTTTAATTCCTCGGGAGGAAAAGTACTGTCATAATTATTTTCACGTGTCTCGAAAATATTCTACAATTCGGGCAACTTTGAGGTAATTTCAACATTTCGAGTATCCGCATTGAAACACGCGTGCAATTTTTACGTTTTTATTTCATAATAGAGTTGCTGATAGTGTGTAATAGA
>KQ435759.1:753940-766544 GCA_001276565.1 Melipona quadrifasciata | reverse complement strand
AACGTGAAGATCGAAAATTATGTGTTTATTAGTTAAATAGTTTCGGTAACTAATAATATTAATAGCACTGTCTCTATATAGGTGTACTGATGCAATTATACCATTATAATCCGTAACATTATTGCGTTATAATATTAATAATTTCACCATCGATATTCGACTAATCCTGCATGAATAAATTAATATCTAACTAAAACGATCGTTTTCTAAATTCGAAGGAATACGAAAAATAAAACCAGGTATAGATGTAAATCAGAAACAGTGATAACTTTTCGCAATTCGAGTTCGTTTATAGGAAATGGTTTTGAATTTAAAAAAAAATTTTTCGAGCATGAACAAACCGAGTTTCTGGTTGCTACCCTATTTAAACACGGTACAGTACAATCAATTTTCGAAACTTTAAAAGATGAAGAGAAGGGGGGTAGCGAAAGGTGGGCGTGAGTTATATCGTGACTGTTTTGATGGATTAATTCGTGAACCGAACGGAAAGCTGCAAAGACCGACTTTGGCCTGTTGGGTTCGTTTCATATTTTTCAGTTAGGCGAAGACCTATTAAAAAACGACTCGCCGAACCCGTCTATTGATTTCGACTATTGTTTCCTAATAATCGCGCTGCTACAGCGCTTCCTTTCCCCCTTTTTTTTCGACTGCAGCGAAATATCAGAATACCGTAAATATCGTGCCACTTGCGCTCACTGTTTGAGAAATACGCAATCCGTTTTAATTAATGTACACAGACTTCAAGGTTTAATTAATAGATGGTAACTTAAAATAACAATGTTTGAGTCGGTACGATTAATAAAAAAAAAAAAAGGATCCAATTCAACTTCAAATTATTTATCGACATCGATGCAGTGAGTAAGTTCTTCTTCTTCTTCTTCTTCTTCTTCTTCTTCGCAATCTACTAATTGTACAGCTACTGCGACGCAAGTAAAATATAGACACTTTACAATTCTCAGCAGCGAAAGCAAATTATCCGTGACAAGTTCGTGCTTTTGAAACGCGTTGGCGTTCCAAGTCCCTTTCGAAGAATCCTGTGCCCTTATGGGGCCCGATGCACGTCGATTGTCGGCCATGTGTGCCTTAGTCACGGTGGCATATGGCTAGGTCATGAAGCCACTAGGTGGTCCTCGGTATATTACTCTACCTGTCGCCATCCTCTCCTTACGGGGGGGGATTGAGCTCATGGCTATTTGTATGACAACAAGAGCTGTTTTTCGACTGCTCTCTGTCAGTCATTGATCGTAAAGTCTATGGTTCCCCGGAACCTGCAAACCCATCCATTCTTTCTCTTTGACGATCATGTTAAAAGAGTCGTAAATCTTCTTTTGTAGAAAAGTACCGATTCACGTGTTATTAAACTCTCAAGTAATTTTATGGGCAATTTGACTTCACGACGAAGCAAGTAAATATATTTGCGCTTCGACTGTATATTTCGAATTGACTCGGAGGGAACGAGAAGAGAGTTTCGTTTCTTCAGATGCTTTTTTCATTTTATATCAAGAGCTAATGTTTATTTTTCTGTTCGTTATACCTGTCTGTGTAATTATACGTTAATTACAATTTTCGTAATGTTGTCTTTAATTATTATACGAACGATTGAATTTTTCATGCAACGCAATTTACTTGTTAAATACTACGTTCTATATATATACACATACACTGTATTACTTGTATTAGAGGTTCTTATAGAAGAGGTATATCAACTGGGGGTATAGCTCAGTGGTAGAGCATTCGACTGCAGATCGAGAGGTCCCCGGTTCAAACCCGGGTGCCCCCTGCCTCTCTTTTTTTCTTTCTCACACATTCCAAATTCACTTGTTTGACCATCCATGAAATTGCAACTCAACGTCAGAACGACTTTATTCAATTTTGATTCACGCTCAATATTTCGAACTTGCTCGTATCCTTTATTTTTGCATCAAGTTATTTGCACGTTACTAACTCGCAAATAACGTGTAATCATCGTCACGTTGAAACGCAAGGTCGTCTGTTTCTGAAAGAGTAAAGCAATTAGTTACTATAGGATGCGTAGCCATAAGGGAGGAAGGGTCATCGATCAATCCAGGCGACTTCCAACCGCACCGAGATGAATGTTTGAGAGCGACAACCACCTGCTCCAGCGCTAAACGTTAAATCCATAAGCTCCTAGAAATATTTTCACGAAATCCCGTGAAATGACCGCAGTGCCTCGGATGATCAGGCCAATTGGCCGATCGCCAAATGAAATGTAGATCCGACATAAGTCTCCCCCGTTTGACCCGTTTGTCGTACTTACGTTCGTACGCTCTCCTACACTGCTTTACATCGGCGCACGATATTTTTTATTTAATACATTTGCAGGTTTCGTAAAGTTACAATAAAACTCGCACAAGCTTGAAGATAATCTGAATAATCAGCAGGAGTGATCTCAATGAGTGGCATTAATCTTAGATAAGTAACGTAAATCGTTATCACGCAGGCGTGACGATCGTCGTTCGATCGGAGTACAAATTTATCGAACACAAATACTTTCGACGTGACAATAATTTTAATGCATACACGTTAACGTAGAAAATCCGAAATTACAAATCTAAATTTCGAATGGAGAAAATTCGAAAAAATGGAGGAATTCAGAAATTTCGGGATTTTTTGTTAATATACGCCTTCAAAGCGTAGGATCCAGGTACTTACGAATACCATTGTATACGTGTACGCGACTCTGCGTAAGTCAAATGACAGATGGGGCCGCGCTAATCCGCCATTATCGTCGGCAATGATCAGCCCTATATCGAATACAATACTTTCGGTTCGCGGGACTTAGGGATCCACCCCGTAGCCAGTTTGCTCGTTCATGAGCAGTTGCGTGAATCACTGTAGATCGATCTGGCCTACTCCATAATCCGTAAACGAGCCGTGCTCGCAGGATGAAAAGCATCGATTCGTGTAATTTTACGATCAGGTATTGTTCTCAGTCGAGTCATTTTCTGCGAAACTTCTTGCACGTGGATTCGAATTTTGACGTTTCTTACTTTTATACTTTTGGCCTCGTCTATTTGTAAATTCGAAACCCTCGTACGGATCGAGTAGCGCGGTGGAACATGGAAGACCAACGCAAACAGTGGCTAACCACGTGCGATAGGTTCAAAGAGCGGGATCCTTGCTTCAACCACCAGCAAGGCGGTAACAAAGGGTCTTCGTCCCTGAGGGGTTTCTGCGTTTTGTCCTCGGAGGATTGTCAGTCTCACCCCAGCCAATATTCAAGGGCTGAAGCGTTTAAATTATTCATAAACAGTCGAGTGATTTGTAGAATATAACTTGCTATTACGTACTGTAAAGTCCCCGCTCTGTTCGATTTCGTCTCGGCCGGTTAAAATCCAACACGTTGTCGCGCCCCACTTTTGTACAGAAAATAGCTGCGACTATACTGTACGTACATATAACGATCCCATCTTTATTGACAAATTAATTATACAAATTTTTACTTAAAAAAAAAAAGAAAAAAAACACAGATTTAAATATATCGATTTCACTTGTATAATTGGAAAAATTTGTAGCGATATTGCAGCAAAGTTGATGATAAAAATTAGCTTGAGCAAATTGTCGACAGAAGAGAAAGTTACGTTCGCGTCGAAGGAATTGTAGATGCTAATTTAATTTCCCTTCGTTTCCTTATCCGTCCGCGAAAGTCTCTTTGTTCAGGGGGAGTCCAAGAATGGGGAACCAATTCAGGATTCTGCTGACCAAAGGTAACACGAAAGTTCCCCGAAAGCAAGAAGGGATAAAACGATATAAAAAGTTTGCGAACCATCGTTTCTGAATTGCTGACTCTCGACATTGCGCGAGTATCAGCCGTCGTTAAATTCCATCGCAATTTCAATTTCTCTATACAAGCGTTTTCTCTGCGCTGCGCGCGGGAATTAAGTTAATTAAAAAAGTGGGTTTCGCCGGAGACATTTTTTTCAACGCTCACCTGGAGATTACTGCGATTAACGCACAGACGTGTCTTCGTCTTTCCCGATTTTCGAAAATTGAAAATTACACGCGTGTCTTTTTGTGACGAATAATAACTTCGATCCTCGTGAACGTCTGTCCCCTCGTTGGACATGAATGGATACATTGCTCTCTTCCGCTAACCCATTTTTCGCGAAGGAAGACTGTATCCAGGCTATACATGTGACATTCTATCAGTTAAGCCACCCCACGTTGTCTGGTGATCTAATTTAATTGACACCCTAATAGCGAGCCTGCACGGCCGTTAGAGTTCCGGGTACGGTGCTCGAGCGTTGGAGGAGAAGGATGAAAATATAAGGGTGGTTAGCCGGGAGACGCATGGGGCGAAGACAATTGAATTTCATGGGGGTTTGGCCGCTTAACCAGCTAATTGGTTTGTTCATGTTACTGCAAGTACATAACTTGTCCTATATCGGACCTCGATACCCGACTACTTTATTTATTTAGTTTTTTTTTTTCTTAAGTGAAATCAAAGGCGCAGATCATAAATTTTATAGCCAACAGAGATGCAGATATGTCGTTCAATGTAAATTGTACTCTACTGTAAATTGTAAATTACGCGTTTGAAGTGAACTTTTTATTATTAATCTTAGAATCTTCTGCTCCTTTATCTTTTAACCTGTTTCTTAATTCTCTTTGTGGCCCTTTCCCTCATGTTTTATGAATCTGGTCTCTTCCTCGTGCGGAAGTACGCGATGTTCAAGCAACTGTACGTAAATTTTCTCTCGTCTGAATTCCAATTCCTCGTTTTTACCAATATAGTTTATCCATTAAATGTAAGAACAAACGTTTTTGAAATTTTCAATTTCCTACAAATTCTTTGCAAATCCCCAGCAACTTTATTCAAACGCCAACCGTATTTTATTCTCGGTCTAACATTCGCGAAAGTTAAACATAGACGTTATAAATATGAAAGGGCGAAATATATAGAAATTGTAAATTAGGCGAATCGAGGGTTTGCGCATGTTTTCGCAGAGGGAAGTAAATGAATTCCTCCGCCGGTATATTCCTGGCCAGGCAAGCCACTAAGAAGAGGAAAACTGTGCCCCTTTACGGCACTTTCATGAAGTGAATATTTAACTTTACGTCTTTGCGGGTTAAAAATGCTGACCCGCCGGCAGAGGTTTAAAAAGTTGGCGAAGTACCGAGATAAAAGATAACGGCTGATAAAACTTGCTCAAAGTTCCGCGACAGACTTTGTGGCACTCGCGTTGGCCACGTCGAAATTACATCGTATTTTTTCAATTAAAAAGGTTCTCCTCGCCTTTTTATAGACAATCATTGAAGGCTCCTTTTTCAAAAATTCCCCCTGACCGATACCGTGTTTTCACGAAACATTTGTAAACGTGAATTCTAGTTATATTGCATTGAATTAATTAATTTCGTTTGAAAATGAACATTTTAGTCACTCGTAGCACGTTGATGTTGCAATATTTGTCGTTATTATTTGTACACGTACAAAATCAAAGTTCAGGGATATTGATATTTTATGGATTTTGATAAACCGAATGGACCTTAATTTAATTATTTAGACAAACTTACATGATGATATGAACAGATGCAAGTATCTTTATATTATAGTATATTATAGAACTGTAACGTTTAACGTGGAATTTTGTCGAACAAAAAGCTTTTTTCATATTTTCCTTAATAAAATGAAAAAAAAAATTCCTAGATATTAATATTCCTAGGATAAGGCCCCGGAGGGATTCGAACCCTCGATCTCCTGTTTACTAGACAGGCGCTTTAACCAACTAAGCCACGGCGCCGTTGGATCGTATGAAAATCTCGATGCATTTCTGCCGTGTAATGCACAATTTGCAAGCAAATTTTTGAATTAAAAAATATTACCTATGAATAATTAAGAAATTCTTGAATGATAAAAATTCTTGAATGTGATTTAATTATAAAAAACATACAACTAGCATATAGAATACATTTCACACATTTTTCCGAAACACACGAATAGTATGATAACATTAGAAAACCTACAACGTTCGATAGGCGAATAATCTTTATTCGTGATGCTGCGTCATTCACCATTTCAACTGTTCGACTGTCAATTATCACCTATTTAAACCCAACGAGTCCGATTTATTTCACTTTTTAGGTGGATTAATTTTTTAATTTTCCGAGAATCTTTTCCTTTTTTAAAAATATTACGTCTGTACTAAAATGTCTGCAGCCATTTCCACTGACATTTACCTTCGTCAGTTCTTGCCTGACCATTAAAATTTTTTATAATTGTCGCAGCAAACGCTTGAACGCTCCTCGACAGATCTACGTTGCTTCCTCTCGTTTTCTCGAGATTCTTCCTTCTTCCACTCTGCAACGAGACATTTCTAAATAAACTAATACAAAATTTGAAGATACATCAAGCGAAACACGCTCACTGAGCAATTTTTAAACAACTTGGAACACTGGCATATCATACTCGTCAATCGGAGATTTGCCACTCGAGTTCTGTTTACTTATAGGAAATGACATAACAGGCATTTTGTTCCGCATATTTCACCCACCGTAACATCATTCGCAGAAGCTTGAAAACCGAAGCAAGAGGTGTAAGGAATTGTTACGGGGCGATTAGTTGGTCAACGGGTTTGTGGTGTAACTCCTTCCTGTCTTACTCTTCATTGATAGCTAATAAAACAGACCGAAAAATTTTCGGTATTTTTAAAATCAATCATTCGTTTCTAATTTTACTTCAGGTCTGTTCAATATTCAAACTCGCGATTCACCTTTCGTCCTTTGATACACACGGACTGAATCATCTCGCGTTAAGTTAATATACGCATGATACGCAATCTAGTTGTACTTTCTGTTCCTTCAATTTGATTGCCTCTTTTGTGAATGGCTAACAGGCCAGTTGCGATCAAGATTCCTCCGCGTCGAAGGATTTCCCCGAGATTGGGCCGAGAAAAATAGATGAAAGACGTAGCTCGGGGATATATATCCTCTCTCCGACGAGTTATCTCGTTAACCGCTAATAATCCATGAAGACCAGATTGC
The DNA here is from genome assembly GCA_001276565.1 of Melipona quadrifasciata. Taxonomy (NCBI): domain Eukaryota; kingdom Metazoa; phylum Arthropoda; class Insecta; order Hymenoptera; family Apidae; genus Melipona; species Melipona quadrifasciata. The sequence goes on along the minus strand of KQ435759.1, from coordinate 759,542 downwards.
TCGTGCCGCGATTCATTAATATCATTCATTAATTCGCCCGTTAACGTTGAAAACACCGTTGTACCCGCCTCGAGCTTTTCAACGCGCCAAATCGGATTCCCTGTGGAACCGTAGTTCGGTTTTGATCTCCGGCGCATCTTAAATTACCCGCGCCTCGCGTTATTGACGTTCGACTTCAAAGCACTTCGCGTGAACATGAAAAAATTAGCGCGCTTCTCTCGCTTGAAGAGTCGTCCGAACGTCGAAAGCGGGAAGAGAGGCAAATCTCTAATTTACGAACGCATCGGCCGAGAGACGAAAGGAACAAACACGAATCCGCGGGGAGGTTGGACGGTTACGCGTGGCCCTTCGGTGCTTGTATGCAGCGTGAAAAAGAGAAGCTCGAGAGGGGGCCGAGAGAATCGAGAAATATAGCGAGGAGATAGATGTATGGATAAAGAGTAGACAGGGGTGGCGAGAGAAGACAGAGAGAAAGAGAGTATCGCGGGGCTCCCTCGTAAATTCTCGCGAATAGCTTCAAGTAAAATATAGAGGTGGCTACGTTCCGCATATGTCATTCCTCTGCTCTTTCTCGCTCACTTTACGAATACTCGACGACGATCACGTACGGACGGATAGGTGTGCGGATGTGTTTTGATCCAGTGCTTCTCAAACCGTGCGTTTGCTCCGTGCGTGATGATCGGCGATTTCACCGTAGCGAAAGGAAAACGACGAAAGGCGCGAGGATAAAGATAAAAATCCCTTGATCCAAAATTATAAGGCGCGCGTCTTTCTTGATTTAAAAAATTTTAAAACACGCTCTAAAACGATACGTACTGCGACACTGTACTTGATTCGTTCGAATTTCGCTAGCTACGCCAAGGTGTAATCGAACGAGGTCTCTGCAAAAATTGCACGAACACGGAACTCTGATCGACGTTCGAGCAACACGTCGTTTCTTTATTTATATACGCCTAAAGAGGGGACGTCGATTGAGAAACGCTGTTCTAACTTACATATGAAACGACGACGGTGCCGTTTTGGTGCATCGCGCCCGTACGTGGGCGGAGGTGGAAAGAAAGAGAAAGGGCGAAAGAGCGAAGAGCAAATCGTGGGGACATTTCACACGCGAGAGAGCACATGCTCGAGCCAGTAACTACGAAGTACATTGGAAAGGACAGAACAAGATGTGTGCCCGATGAAACTACGTTTCCCGGTTGTGTACGTAGGCGCCTGCGACGATACGACGCAGGATTCGCCGGAATAGGTATATAGGTTCCTCTCCGTTTCATTGTTTGCAACGATCGCAACGCGATCGGTTTTCGTAGCTTTTACTTATTAAAAGTTGTTGGCTTTTGAAGCTTTTGTCTTCCGAGGAACGAATAATTTTTCGTCCGATCGAGTCGTCGTTTCACTCGTGTCGACGCGTAAACGTAAAATTCGGACACGCCGGCGAACGTGTCAACTCGTTTTTAGCCTTGTAACGTTACGGCGCGATCGTTTTGGGAAATGATCGGTTAAACGAGCAGCGAGGAGAGTTTGAAAACTCGGGGATGATCGGGGGTGGCCGAAAGAGAAACGACGCCGCGGCAAAATAAAACTTGGAAATAGAGAACGCGGCCGGGGCTACAGTATCAGTTTCCGCGAAACCAAATAATTTTTCCCTTCGGTTTGAAGAAAATAACGGGGAAATATCGTTCTTTGGAGGCGAGGCCGATCCTCCGGCGAACCGGTGCGGCGGCGTCGGCGGTGGCGATGCGCGCGAACGAGTGAAAAACGAGGAGAGAGAGAGAGAGAGAGAGAGACAGAGAGAGCAACCATAGTAAGCTCGAAAAGCTCGAACAGCTCGAAAAGCTCGAAAAGCCCGAAAGAGAGTGTCACGTTTCCATGGAAACCTGGTGGGGCAACTCCGCCTCTGGACTTGCCGGTTCGATATCCTCTCGTCTGCTCCCTTGCTCCAACGTCAACGTGTTCCACATTTTTCCAAGCCGGCCTCGCCAAGCATTTTCCCTGCTAGTTCACCGAAGAAGAGAGAGAGAGAGAGAGAGAGAAAAGAGGAGGCTCCACCGATGGCGGAGCGGCGATCTGAAAAAACCTCTTTTTTCCAGCGAGACGCTTCGATACTTTCGAGCTTCAAGGGACCCTCGCCACCTAGGCGGCTTTCGCGCTCATAACCCAATTTCCATTCTGTGCACTGCCACTTTCGATTTGTATTAGCCGGGGAATCAGGTGACAGTATGGGTATATGCTACTTGATCGATCGATCGTTAATTGCACAACGAATCGAGAAATCAGCACCTGTCTCTCGCAAATTTCCAAGATTCGAGAAGAATCAATTTTTCAGAGACACACACCTACTGTCAGAATAACACGTCGAGAAAGAAAATTGTTTTAAATGCTCGTTAGTTTAAACACTGGGAGTAATTTAAAAGTCGGGTTGGACTGGATGGAACAAAGATAGGAAATAGAGGCAGCAGCCAACCCGCTAAGAATTCGTGACCGCGAATTTTCGTGGGGATAAGTTTGAAGTGGCGCGCGCGAAACGTGGTAAAAGCTAACGTTGCCGATATCTCAGCTGGACGTGACTGCGACGTCGGTCCGAGGTCGAGGAACGTAGGTTTAATTTCGTTGAGTGCATCCAACGGGTGATCCGACGGGTCGACGCTACCCCTCCTGGATATGTGTCTATTCAGGAACATGTGCATGTAAGTCGTTATGCGCGCGCGCGCCAACGCCAATGCCAGGCGATGGCCATTCAATGCACCCTCCACTTGATTTCCAAGCAAATCCACCGACTTAATGTTCCCAATGTTGTTTCAACATTGTCTAACCTACCTCTGGTCGCGTTTTAAATTTCTAACACCTCTGAGATTTTATACGCGTTCGTAACAATTGGAGTTCGTAACAACGCACGAAGGCAGGGAAAACTTTTCAAACGATCGCGTGGCGTGTCGAATTTACAATTAGTGAAATTCTGGTTTGTAGTTTTGTTGTGTATACTTTGTTCTGTAAATTATACAGTTATATGGTTATAAGTTATATAGTCAAGACGCTTTTATAAGACAATTATAGTACAATGACATGGAGAAGCTTTTAAACGACTCCGTTGAATATTAAATTTAATTGCGGTTTGTCCTTTTGACAAGTACTTTGTTGTTAACGACTTAACTACTCACGATAGTTTTAAATATAACACCCGAGACGTGTTTATGACAAGCTTATAACATGCACGAAAACAGGGAAAAAGGTTAAAAACTCCTTTGATGGATTTAGTAAAATTTTGGCTTGTAGTTTCACTTTGTCGTGCAAAGATGCAGGTTATGTTACTAGTCACGATCCAACACTTAGGAATATAGCACGCGCAAAGGCAAAAAGAGGGTTTAAAAGCTTCTTTAATGGCGTTGTATAACGGATTTAGTAAAATTTTGATTTGTGGTTTCACTTGAGAATTGGAAATTTAAGATAGAGGTTATGTTACTAGTCGCGATATTCTTAAATCCAACGATCGCGACGCGTTCATAAACGAAGACTTTTTAGACGATCACGTTGCCTATCGAACTGAGTAAAATTTTGATATTACGGTTTTGCCTAGTACTTTGCGTTGTGTATCGTGCATTTTGCCAAATATCTATTTTTGTTGTGCGAAAACTTAAGACGCGAGTTGCAAAACAACCGGAGAGCTATTATTTTGCAGTACTTTATAGTTACGATTGTAGTGTCACGTGACACGGATGAATAATACATGTCATACGAGAGTGGGCCCGCGGCAGTGATTCACCCAAGTATAATAAAAACACGTCTCGTTCTCGGTCCACGGCCAAGCTCAAGACTTCAGAGGGACAAAGTGTCGGCTTAAACCACCCCCGATGCACGCCCGACACCCGAAGGGTCGGTTGGACTTGGACACGGCTAGCCCGTGGCCGCCATTATTGACCATCGGTCTTGATTAGCACGATGCTACTCCGTCCCGCTTCTTCGCGTTAGCCTCGCGACATCCACGAAACGTCGTTGGCTTCTTCCCGCGTGTGTCATTTATTTCCATCGCTTTCCAACGATGGGAGAAATGCCTGAAGATTTTCCGCTCTCGCGAGCGGAAGAACGCTTTTTTGTTCGACGAAACAATCGAACTCGTCGCTTATTCGCAACTATCACTGTCGTAGCTCGCTTAATTGACGAACACCTCTTCTCCTCGCAGACGAGGAACAGAAAAGTCTTCTCCGGCGCGAGAAGTCGCGGCCCTTGAATTTGCATTATCTATTCATGCGACCGTTGAATCTCGGGAATGGTGTCAAAATAATTCATATCCGCGATGCGATTCTGACTCGATTTTTCAATTCTGCTTGAACCTGGTGAACGAAAAATCTCATTTTTCTCTTAATTAAGATCGGGGTATTCCTAGACGAGCCATCCGTTAATAAAAATGGACGCCTGTGAATGGGAAGTTCAGCGCTCGAAGGATGGGACAGAGCGTTCAATGAATTTTAGAAAGTCGTCGAAATTTTGACTGACGAGGTTGAAGTGGACTACGCTTTCGTTCGAACGAGATTATTATTTCTCAGTTGGATCATACGTTATTGGAAATGAAAAAGTTTTGTTCGAGTTTCGACAAAGTAAGTAATTACTATAATCGCTATAGATACATTTCTTTTTATCAGCACCTACAGGTTTTACTCTCGCGATATATCAAATTTTCCGTAGTTGTGCGAAAGTACCGATTAGACGATATGAAATTTAACCCTTTGTCCTCGATAAACTTTCTTTTGTCATCTACCAGCAATTTGTTCACGAAGCATCGTCGCTTCATCGTTTAACGCGAAATTATTTTGTTAATTAGATCTTTCTAATTTAAAGCAATCATCAACGTGCAAGAGTTAATGATACATAGTTTCAATCTCGGGCAAAAATAATCCTCCGCCATCTTTTAAACTTTCGTAAGTCTAGTTTATACGAGGTATTCCAATGAGTGTCAACCGACTCAGGATTTCTTCTTCCGAAGTACTTTTGTTCCTCTTACGTCGTTATTATAGTTTTTGCTCTGGTCCGTTCAAATGTTATACTTATTGCACATCGCATCATGCAACACCAAATGTACACGTTGATTATAGTTATCAGCAAATTATTATAAAAAGAGAAGGTCCTAGCTGTTGGCTAGAGCAGTCGAGTCGCAATTAATATACTTAATATACTTAAATCTACCTCTATAGTGTGAATACAAGGACACTTTTACCGCCTTTGTACATCGCATTGAGCGTCGTTGCCGAAACTCCACCAGGAAGACGGGCGTCTTCGCCCGATTCGCGAAGATTCCCCGAGCGTGTAAACATCGGATCAGAAAGCAAGCACGACTTCGGTGCCGGGTTTTCACGTTCGACTTTCCATTCGATTCGGTCGCATGTACCGCAAATCATTCCGAAATCTTGTAGCAGGACGCGGCGGTTTCTCGCACGAGGGAGACAGGAGTTGCGGCGCAAGCGTGCCAACATCGATGCCCCACCAAGGGTTTTTCCCCCCCATTTCGGGTGCGAGCTGGTGCGAGACGTGCTCGGTGGTGGCCGCCGATGGTAGGGTGGAAACCTCTCCTCCGTCAGGGCGATGCACACACAGAACGTTTCACAGAACGTTC
>KQ435759.1:730624-740798 GCA_001276565.1 Melipona quadrifasciata | reverse complement strand
GGAACGCCCAAGTCTGTTTTTCCACCGCCACGTGACTTCGCGATGAAGTTTCGTCGACCCCGTAATCACGTGCATCCCCCTAACCCTGGCACGCGTTCGCCCCATTGTTACGCGAGTTTACGCGATCACAGATTAAGTAGCTCTTGATGGGAACTAAACACCGTTTAAACCGCATACTTACCATTAGAGACTGCGCAAACTTTGCCGATGCCTGAGGTTTAGGTTGGATTTAGGTTAGGTTCTATTCGTCGCGTAAACGTCGAGTCGAAGTATGCAAGCAAAGATTCTTCTATACAAAGAAAAGCAGTATTTCAACAGAACAATCTCACATGTGTCAGAAACAAAATATGTGTTCGGAAGGAAGATAATTTCTATCTATATATTTGCTGATGCTTAAGATTTAGGTTAGGTTTGGCTTTTGTTCGTCGCGTCAACAATTTTTTTGTACAAGGAAAAGCAGTATTTCAACAGAACAATCTTGTGTGCGTCAGAAACGAAAATATGTACCCGAAAGAAAGATAATTTCTTCTACTGTTATTTTTGATTTGAAATTAAATTTGTGAATAAATGGCCGTCTTACTCCTATTTGACAAGATGGTTCCATTAATTTAGTTCGTACAATTCTGGCATGTGAATGAACTCCTCGTTATTTGGTACAAGATTCATGCCATCAGTTTAAATTTAATTACATTTAAACTTAAATGTTTGAACGAGTAAAAGTTTTAAATATTAATCCAAGCGTATTCTTCGAACAGAATCAAGGATCACATCTTGCGCAGATTGGTCTTGCGACCAAACTCGTCTATTTGATTTTTTGATATAATACGATTACATCATACAATTACATTAAAAATTATAAATCGAGTTCGCACACGAAGATAATAAATACACCGTCTTTGTGGATAAATAATATGAAAATAAAATTGAGACATCCACGTCTTGTCTCAAACTATACTCGTTTGTTTTTAGGCTTAGGTTACTAATCTAAACCTAACCTCTTGAAAGTACAAATCTCATAGAATGTTTCAATACTTTACACCTAATACGAGTTACAATTGTAACAATTGATGCTTATTTGAAATATTTGGAAAGAAAATCATAAAGCGAAGGATTAAACAACTATACCTGTATAAATGTCAAAATTAATTAGTCACCTTTAGTCAAACTTCTACACTCATTAACTTGCTATATCGAATTCCTGTAAGACACACGTTTCGAATTATTATTTTTTCGTCGGAAAATTCTTTCTGTTTTTCATCCACTTTGATCGTGTTAAACTATATTGCTGGCTCGTACCAAAGATGGTGGTCCTGTGTTACCAACGTAAAAAATAATTCTGGCCATCTAATCTCGAACTCTCCTGTACCTCGTGATACTTTTGGATTGAAAAATTGTTTAATTGTATTTATCGCAACTATGTCAATTAAATGTAATTCTAATACAAACGCACGAGCAACTGAATTAAAAGTTAAAATATTGCACAGGTAGATACAGATTGAACGAATGCTTGTTCGTAGGTAAATTATTTACGTTCGCGTCGCGAGTAAAGCGTTGTCGAGTTGAAACAACGCCTGACACAACGTCCCATAAAAACGTTACGGCGTAGTCTGCCTAGTCGGAGCGTTGTCCCAACGTTTTTGAAATCTCGCGAGTAAAACCACAAGCCGCAACATAAAGAAATCCCATTTATCAGATTGTCGACTGCTGAACAATCTTCTAAGAAATATTTCAACAGCGCTTTTTATTCATTTTTCATCTCACTTGATCCTTCTTCTTCTTCATTTTCTTTCTTCAACATTTTTTACCGTCTCTTTCGCATTATCTCGTTTCTTTATTTATGTTTATCATTCCGCGTGGATTACGAAAGTTATTTTTAAATTTGATTTTTTATCATTTTCTTTGACGAACTTAAGTAGTTTATTCTTTTCCTTTTGTTTTAGAACGGAAGATTGAAACACCAAGCTGTTTTCCGATCAAGGAAGAACGTGAGTCTCTTTTTAATTTGATATTTCTTTCACCGTCCGTTTATTTCCGTCCCTTCTTTTACGTTCATTTAATTTTTCTTTCCTTTCTTCTACTCGCGCTTTTCCCGCAAAGGCAACAAAATGAAAAATCCGACATCCTCTCGGACATTCGACGATCCCATTTCGTGTGTCTCTGACCTTATTGCTCGTCGCGAATGATTCAGTCTCAAGCAGCCTTTGAACTTTCACGTTTTTTAACAAAATGCAGTATCAAAAAGATCGGACGAAGATCCCTCTCGAAACGTCGACCCTTACCTTTTTCAAGTGGGCTATCAAGGCTCGTTCGCGCAGAGAGGGGCACGAAACATTAAGTACCAGAAGTACCATCGACTCTGTCTCCCATATGTCGTCGAGGATGTAGTGTCAGGCACGGCAGTTGGTCACGGCTCGCTGGTACAATAGCATTGTTACGTGCGATTAGCAGTCGCATTTCGAGTTGTTTATCATCAGCCCGATAGCCGGGCTATCATCCAAAGTTTCAAAGTTGAGTGGCACAGTTCCCGTGGAAAATGCGGGCGCCACTAGCGCGAACCCTACTTCCCACCCTTTCCGCGTCCTCCTCATCGAGGACGTCAGAGACAGTTTATTCGATACAGTTTTTGAACCGTTGCCGATATTATTGGTGAACTACGAAAAGTAAGACCTTTAACAACCAGTTCACCTCATGGGGGCCTCAAGTGCAGACAAAGGTAGTAAAATTCACTTTCTTCAAAACTTTCGATCGTACAGAAGACACAGAAAGAAGTTGAAACATCTATATGTTAGAAAATTGCAAGAATTAAATTCTGTCGAAATTTTTGGTCGACTTTTGTTACATTCAAATTGACCCTTGAATCGCAGATATTTCACTTTTAGCATCGTGTAAGTTCGCCAAACAAATATATGCTGTACGATCGAAATTTTTCGTCTCAACTGTTAAATCGAACAAAATTCGTTTACAGCGGCTCCCATTGATATTCAAATACTGAATACTTGTAAATTTTGTAATTTTAATTTTATAATTAAAAGAAAAAGATTGTACAACGCTAAACTTGCTTTGAAGCTTGAAGCCTCTATTTTCAAAATAGTTTGTTCGTTTTATTTTTACACCATGTGACAGATAGCGAAATAAAGACATTTTTCTTACTATAAAATTTTATAAAGCGTCATAGCATGTAAAAGCATTAAACAATTTTTTTTCAGATTTTTCTACGATTTTGTTTGATAAAACAATTCGATTATTTATTGTCCGAATATTAGTGGGAGTCACTGTATGTACAGGGTGGAAAGAAAAGTTTGTCCATGATTGTCGTAGATGAATTCTGTACCTTCAATTTGATGAAAATACATCTAAAGAACCTACTGAAAAATTGATCTTGTTCTTGAATTAAATCGAGGTAAAAAATTTTCTTTTTTTTTTCTAGTTAGAACAGTGCGTTCTAACAGCGACTTAATGTTCCGGACACATGGATGTCTATCTTACGTAATTTTCGTATTAGGTTTCACCAACATTTGATTTTTCATAGTTGCAGCATCAGTATAAGTCTAAATAATCAAATGATAAAACTAACTGTTAACATTATTCGAAATATAAATCATAAGGTCGCTGTTAGCACGCGCGCGTCTGCAGTGTTAAATGATTGAAAAACTATTTTGCCATTTTTCAAAAGAATTCCTATTAGATCCCTTGGGAAAATTTTACCTTGGCGACGAGTAGAATACGATGCAAAAAGAAAGAAAGTATTTGTTGGCCTCGAGATTCAAGATTATCAATTTTATGGTAAGTTCTTCCCATGTATTTTTCGTGTGATAGTCACGAAACGAATTTTTCTTTTCACCCTGTACACAGAGCCACGCTGCCAACAAAGTCCCGAAATAAAGCAGCATAAGTCGTAACAACGGCGAAAGGGTAACACCTACGAGAGAGAGAGAGAGAGAGAGAGAGAGAGAGAATGGGATCTTACGTTGCAGAAGGAGAACGCGTGTTACACGTGCGTGCACGTTCATTGGCGCACATGGTGCCAGAAGCGATGGGGCACCAGTTGTCCTGGCACGCTCCTGGCACGTGCGGCTCACGTGGCGGCTCGGACGAGTGGATTGTTCATTCCAACGTTTTGTGAGCCATTTTTGTACCAACCTGAACGAACATCGGCCTTGCCCCCATACGCAACGCGATAATGGAAAATAATTGATAAAACGAGAAACACGCCACAATCGCTCCAAGACACGAGGATTTTAATCACTCACGAGGAATTGCGCGCTTGCGCGCGAACCTTTTCACATTTTCGATAAATCCATCTGATCTATCGTGCAGTGTCTCTTGACTTTCGATCACTTCTTCACTGGCGTCGTTAATTCGCGGGATTTGTACCGTTATGAATTTTTGGCTCGCGTTGGACGAATCTAAATAAATAAACTTGACAGGCAACAAAATAGCGAGAAAAATAAATAAATACCCATGCCAAAGGATCGCCCTGAGTGAAAGTAAAATTTCTCTAATCAAGAACCAACGTTACACATAATAAAGGTATAACGAGTCACGTTAATATTGTCGAAGATTAGTCTTTTACTTATAGAAACTGATCGACTATTTCCTTCGATATAGACGAAATCAATCGAATAAACTTTAATCCTCAATTCGCAGTCTGTATTTGTTTACCTAGAATTCAGACATTCGCAACGTTGCTAATTAAGAAACGTGCCAGAAAATTTTTCTCTCGCGTGGAAATTACGGAGACCAGGGGCAACATGGCGTGGCGACGTTTACGCACTGAATCGATAATGCTCGCCGGTGTCCACAACTCCATTAAGATAATTGTGCCGCCGCTTTATTTCTCCTTCCATTTGTTCATCTATCCGTCTGACTATCTGTCTCCCGCGCGCACGAACACGAAGAGAACACGAAGTAGGACGGAGGGAGACCAACGAGCCACGGTGGCCCTACGAGCGGCGAGTCCTCGGACTTGAAACTTGGAGAACCAGAAGAGAGGGCTAGTTTGTACTACGCAGCTACCTGGTTTTCATTATACTGAAAAATCTCCTCTCAGCCCGGACTTGTTCCCCGTTTCCTCCAGACTGTCTTGATGTTTGGAATATCGTCTGGAAGTAATTTGAAAGCACGATCTGTTTTTTTTCCTTTGTGCGATCTCGTAATTCGAGTTTGAGCAACTAAAGCGCGGCTTTTTAATCTCGTTCAAGGCTTGGCTTTCGCAGTCGGAACGTCGGAGTATTTGCATTAGGTTAGAAGCTCCGAGAGATCAGGCATGAAATTACTAGATATTTGAAAACTGGTGGACCTTTGTTAACGTAACGAACAACTCTTTAAGAGCTACCTAAACTACCAAAAAGACCATACTAAGGCTATATAAACTATACTACTAATTAACTATGTAAACTATACACAAACTATATAAACGAAAATTCATGTAATTTGCAATTGTATCACAGAGGTTTTTTCTTGTTTCTACTTTGGAAATTTTCGACTTCAGCCGTTGTCGGTTCTACTGACAAGGGTAGCGAGAATAAAATCGCATTGTTGGCAAACAATCGCAGCGTGAAGGGAAGCTCTTTCCGATTCCAATCGATAGAAGAAGTCAGTTTGAAAACACACAGCGTCGAAACGGCGCAATAATTGCAATTGTCAAACATAGGAATTACAGAGCATTGTACAGCCGTTGTAAAAAGTTACAGCGCAGGGAGCAAAGCTTAGCCTTAGCTGCTAAACAATGTTCCGAACAAACGTTCCAAACGTGTTCTCGTCGAGTGGCTCGGCTTAAGAGCATTGAACGGGTCACGTGTCGACCCGTGTCCACCGGATGTCACGGTTTTGTCGCATTTAACGCCTCTTCTGCGGAGTATTCACTCCGTGGTAAAGCCATGGGCGTTTCCTTTTTCCGCCCAAATGATCGACTGGCTTGGTTCGAGGCTCGCACCACGTGAAAGCCAGCGTATTCCATCCATAAGATGACAAGTGAATTTCCACGCTCGATTGGCATTTGGGAGATTTTCAAGCGAAGAGACACTTTTCATCTTGTTTGTATTATTTTATTTATGTATTTTATGTATTTATTTTTATTTATTTTACTTTGTACCTACTTGTGTATAAAGTATATTTACATACTTATTTTCGGTGAATCTTGTTTGCGGTACACTGCCCCATAATATGTCAGAAATAAGGAATATTCTTTATGAAACGAACGACAACGAGAGTTTTAATAAAAGAAGCGGCTCTGAGAAATCATCATCCTAGGTGAAGATGATGAATACAATAGTAATATACATATATATATTAGTAAGTTGCTTTTTGTTATACCTTGAATTCATTTGTTTCCATTTTGTTCCTTTCACTTATTTATTGTTGCTTCGCAATTTTAATTACATAAAATCTACTGCTTTTACATACACTCCGTGCACCAGCAAGTTGTTTCAAATGAATCAGTTGGGTTGAACAAACGTTTGAAAAGTTTGAAATCCCAACCAAATTGGTGTTCCTCTGCAGCTGTCCACTTCAGAAGAGACCAATTTCTCTCGTTGCACTCGTGCAGAGATCTGTTCGAACTTGCAAAGCATTTGAAAAGGCAAAAACGCGTTGATCCGAGTCAAATTTGTCCGCCTTTGCATATTTGACAAGTTCAGTGTGGGACAAACAAATATGTCCCTGTCGTTTAATGAATAATCGCGCGTCGTTGGCTCAAATTTCGCGGACATTAGCACGCGAGCCAACTCGTCGTAGGTTTGCCTCTCATGAATTTGAAAACGAAACGGGAGTTTCGAGTTACGAGTGAAAAGTAACGATAGAGGGAAGGAGGGGAAATCTAAAAAAAGAAAGAAAAGAAGACGAAAGAGAGGAAGACCATTTGCGGGAAAAAGCGGATCTTCACGGACGATTACGCGGTGGAAGCATGGGAACTAGGCTACGGGACGTCCCGATTCGCCCATAAATCTACCTGCAATTTGCAATGCATGCCATGGACACCCGTGAGGCATTCCTCTGGAAATGCCGGGCGCTCGTTCGCCGCCGCTGGTATTTCGCCGTGTACGTAGGTGTGGCACGGCAAGTATTGTCGCGCAAAACTGTTTCTCTCCACAATAGTCAGTGACAAAACCGCGAATCGGTGACCGTGATGGATCGCCGCTCTCCCATTATATCCTCGCGTCCTGCAACTAGCTGGATCCGCTCGTGTTGCTCCTGTTTGTTTTCACGAGCTGTTTCCAGCATTTGTCCCGAGCGTTGTCCAACTTCTCGACTGCTAATCGTGTTTTGTCATTCACTGACGCGTGTCAGTGTACGTGTTCGTTCCTTCTTCTTTTTTTCTTCTTCTTTTTCTTCAGATTTTCCTGTTTCTTCAACTGTTGTTCTGTTGTACGTGTAAAGTTTCGACGAACTGGGAAAAGTTACGATTTAATTGTACTTCGTTATTCACTAATTCGTGTCCGACTTTGTGGAGTCATTTCTCTGTTTTGTTTTGTTTTTTTTGTTTTAATTTCCTTGGTTGTTCTGTTGCATGTTCAAGATTTGGACGAAATTAGGAAAATTGCAGAAAGAAAATCAAAGATCAACTTTAAGTCTTTTAAATGGAACGACGTATTTTATTTTTATCCAAAATGAATACTTGATATTTTCCATCGAGAAATAATTTATTTTAACGTGTGACTGCGCGAATTGAAACAGAGTGATGTGCTGCACCTCAAATTTTTACTCAACCGCTTTTATCTCAGCATGATTGGACCATGGTTTGGCCATTGTGCCATTGCACGTTCAAGGTTCAACGAGAAACAACCAGAGGGAGAGTTACGATTTAATTCGTGATAAAATTACGTGCCTTTAAATTTTATTCAGTCACTTTGGACGTAGGTTTTCCACAGCCGGCAGGAAGAAGGGCCTGGCTATACATGCGCATTTAGGCTCCATTCACGCACGCACGAAGCCCCGTAAGCTTTTCATTTCTTCTCTTTTTTTTCTTTTTTCTCCCCGAAGAGAATTTTGTCGAGCTTCCAGTCATTGTTACGTTAATAATAATCCGAAGGGGATTACTCGAGTGCTCGTTGAACGACGATTACTACCGCCGATTGATACCACCGATACGTCGACGTTGCGATGACAATTAAACGAGCGAGGATAAGTTGCTCTTGGCGTTATCACGCAAAAGAAAGCGTCCTGTAATACTTCAAAGTCATTCAATTAACGTCGTTTCATGAACCGAGAGCGAAGAAAGAAAAGTGGGCACTCACCTCGCATTCGCGTTCAAGAAGAAATCTCTCCCGCGCTTCTGTACTTTCTCTTCCTTTTCCTTCGTTTCTTATCTTTTTTACACTTTTGCGCTCCCTTTTTTTTTTTATCCTTTTATATTCTGCTTTTGTAATTACCTTCGAAAGGACTTGCAATTCGAATCTTCTCGGACCAGTGATCCGATAATTCATAACTCGTTGAAACGCAGCACGTTGCAATACGTTCAATCGCGATCGCTGGCGCGAATTCATGTCTTTTCAAATTCTATTCCTAGTTGCCGTGATGTTACATGCTTTCAAATAAATATGATAATAATATATGATGCCACGTGAAATTTATTTACAGAACCGCGGAATATAGTAACTTTACAGAGTATTTTATTCTTCTGTGCTCTTTTGCATTTGCGACTTCTCCAAAGTTCTTCGCTTCAAACAACAAACCGTTGCAGGGCTGATATTTCAAAACAGATTTTCTAATTTTTTCGTCAGAAACTAGCTCGAGATTTTCTTCATTTTCACCGGCAATGGGTGTTGGAAAACATTGTTAAAACACAATTTCCCTTCGCGATGACGTCCTGTCTCAAGAACTCGCTAGATGCACGTGATCATCGTCATATATCGTTTATAATCCATATCGCACATCGCCGAATCAGCGATATGCATTGATCACCCTGTACAATCTCGTTGTTGATCGCAGTGCATTTATCTAGCATTATCGCTCCCTTACGTCATGACGAGCTGAAACGAGTAGCTCTCAATAACAGGTTACTGGTCGTTTACCATTCTCGAGAGAGCTTCCATCTTACGATTAGGAGGAACAATCCTCGCGGGAGAAAAAGAGGACGTCGGACCTTAAAGGAATTCGGGCACACCGTGGCACGAGTCGAGAGAAATCAGCCCCGTCGACGAATCGAGAGTCAACGCGCCGCGCAGAAATCTGTGAAAGAAGAAAAACATATCGTCCCCTAATAGCCCTCATTGACGAGAACAGCCGGGGGTGGGACTGTCTCTCGCTCCTGTTTTCATTTCAATTTCAACCCCTTGGCGGCGGGGTGTTTTCTCCAGGCCAGATGGCGAACGCGCTTCCATTCTCTCTCTCTCTCTCTCTCTCTCTCTTTCTCTCTCATCTCTCTTCTCTCTCCCCGTCCCCCCTGTCGTCTTCTGTCTCCTTCTCGTTGCTCTTTGGACGCGTGTGTAGCGCACGCACGGGGGCTCTCGTGGGCTGGTGGCCTCGTCAAACCACGCTAGGTGGAGAGATCGAAATGATTGAAAATGTCAATGTTTGGCTTGGCTTACACCGACGTGCCTGCAACGTGGTTAACGAATCGGTTTACTTTCCCGCGGCTTAGCCTCGCTTTTCCTCGCTCCATTCGTCTGAGAACACGCCTGGAGCGCCGCTCGTCGAGTTGCTCCGTTCAGTTCTTCCGCACCGATTTTAATAAAAATCTAGCTTTTAATAAAAATCTAGTCTTCGGTAAAAATCTAGTTTCTATTGAAATAGGGAAGGGGCTCGATGAGTTCTCCCATTGGGCGTGTAAAGGAAATCCGTAGTTCTCGAGCTACTTGTCAAATCATCCCTCACCTGCGCGAAGCACAAAATGCACAATTGTATCGTATTATCGATTATTATCGACGCGACGTGAACAGCAAGCGAAACGAGCACAGCGATGAAACAAACATGACCGAAAGAAAGAAAAAGAGAAAAGAAGAAAAAACCGAGGAAGCTAGAAATGTAAAGAGGGAAGCCCGCGGAGCTTCTTCTTCAATTCAATTATCAGCTCTGTGGCCGCGGGTCGACCGAGAGCGCCGGTTGTGTTCGAGTGTTTAAATTTAGACGAATGAAATAATAAGATCAAACGGTAAATATCCCCGATGAAAGGCAGCGCGGGCAAACAAAACTTTTCAGACGAGGGTGTACTCGAGCGCGTCGCCTCTGAAAATAC
>KQ435759.1:710366-720823 GCA_001276565.1 Melipona quadrifasciata | reverse complement strand
TGTAGAGATGCAATTTTTTGATAAAAGAGCGAAACCTCCAAAATTATTTAATTCGTTTGTAAAGAATGATCGATCAAATAATATTAACATTAACGTATCAATCAAATCGTCGTTGAGACGTGATTATACAATCGAAGGAACGCTTCGGCGAATTACGATCGTTAGTTTCTACTTGACCAGTTGCGAGTTTCGCTCGATTTCGACGACAAAGCGGACAATGGTACAAATCACCTGCTGTCGATCGGTGTCTGCAACCTGTTTGATGGATTTTTCATGCGTTATCGATCGAGAGGCATCAATGGGCACAATTATCCGGTCACGTGCCGATCCACGAGCGCCGTGCATCCGAGGAGAGCCGAAGGGGGATTTAGGAAAAAGGTGGAGATAAAGCAGGTCCTTTGGCACTTTGAAGGACCCGACGTTGATAAATGTCACGCACGTGACACGGGCCATTCTGCTCGTTTGTCGCACTATCGATGGAGACCTCGATGCCTGGCACGTTCTTTCTTTGTACACGTCCAAACTTTGTCGACATTTGCAGAGATATTTGGCTCGTCAGTTTTATTCCTTTTATGAAAAATATTCCCTGTGTCACGTGCTCCGATGATAATCACGATCTTATCGCGAAGATAACAATTCTCACTTGAAAGAAGCGTGATCGACGCCATCTTTTTCCATAGTTAGTCATTAACCTCGTTCTAAGTATTCTAATCTCGACTCGACCATAATTGTTGCAACCGAAATGAAGAAATCGTAGGATAACAATTGCTTTTTTGCAAACGAAAAATGCAAATAACGATTATAAATATTTTTCATTGCCAATATTAATCATTATCGACAAGAGAGGTTTCATAATTTTATCATAATATTCTCTTTCTTCGCTAAATTTTCGCGAAAGTTACGTATATACGGTTTATAAGAGCAATGCCTCTTATAATAATATTTTTATATTTCATATATATTGTAAAAAGAACATTTTTCACGCAGTTGTGAGAAATGAACGACGCTTTTCTCGTCGATAATTATTACGGACAATCGAAATAAATTTCCTTCATTGACAAGAACATAACTCGACACGCGGATGCGTGACTTGGCTTCGAATCAGAGGATAATGAGGCAAACAGACCGAACGAACTGCCTCTATCCCAATCACCGTGAAAAACATGTATCCACCCTGTTTAAATAAAAGTTGCAGCGATAATTTCCATTTCGGCGGCAACGCACGGATAAAAATAATAAACGCAAAGTCGATCGTATTTCAGGTTGTGAAATTAAATGAAATAATTAATTAGGTAATTCGCGTAATACTTCTGGCAGCGGACAATATTGTGTATCGATCGTAACTCGATACGATCCGACTCTCGTCAGAAACATTGGACGCACGTATGCGTGTGCGTGTACGTGTATCGGATTGCAAATAAGTTCGATATCAACGATAATGAAATACAATTGTTCTTATCTTTTCAACTCATATTTCGTCATACAGAACGCGCTTTTGTATTAAAAATTAATTTCAGCTCGTCGAAATTAATATATGTGGATCCGACCACGCGAAACTTTCATATTTTATCTACCGGATAAAATATTTAACTTCCGTAAAATATATCACGATAAAGTGATTAATGAAAATCGTATTTTTCATTTTGTAACGTTATCTAGTTGTTTGTGTTCTTCGCGAGGAATCGATTTTGTCCAATTTTAATTATTACAAAATATTTGAGCCACCAGTGACCGTCGTAGTATCAGCTCTTTGTCCTCGGAAACATTGTGTCATTTGCCTGCAATTTATTTACGAAATAGCGAGAACGGTGAAATATCGCTTCAAATAAAATGACATGGCAGTGAAAATAATTATCCCGTTTAAATGGTATTTAGCATGAAATCTTGTTGATTATATTTCTCCAGTGTGCGACTTTGCTTGAAGCAATCATCATGTATAGTATGTAGAAGTTACGTTCCGTTCGAATTTGTATGTTTTATGTAAAAAAAAGTAACTATTTTTTTGTGGAATTTTTCCATAAAGAAGTGTTGGGAACACTTTTAAACAGTGTTCTCATTGAACAGGGGTGGCTAACTGGCGGCTGCACGTGGTGCCTTGCCCCCACTTTTCTGTTTCGCTAGCGCTATCCCCTCCACTACGTCGATCCTCCACTGTTAAGACTGTCGCGGCCACGATGCTCGCATTAAGAATATATGCATACACATAAATTGTTTTCTTCACTGCGACTGCTAAAGTTAAAGGTAATTTAACGATTTAAAAGTAACCTGTAGTTGTCGACACGTAAATTGAAGATCGATGTTTAAACGATTGCAAAATTTGTTCGTTCGGAAGGCCAGCGAGAACGCAGGTAATGTCAACGCTGGTAAAACCGGAAACGTACCCTTGGAACGCGGAGTTAGGGCGATCCATCCGGTGGTAGGTAGACGGGCAAGTCCCGTGCCTCCCTGATTTCCCGGGGGGTTCGCCGCCGTTTCGTTTCCAGAGTTCTGCACCCTCGAACGAAGCCTCTTCCCATACTCTCTCTTTCTCTCTCTCTCTCTCTCATGGAAACCGTGAAACTCGTTGTTGCACAGCCCGTTGATGATTACCGTGGCATGTGATTGCGCTACGCTGCCTCTGTGCCTCCTTATCATGGAAAAACTTCATTCTCGCTCGTGTTTCGTTTCTAAAAATCTTGCACCATACTTGGGTGGTCCCAAATTTCGCGCGAGCTTCCAAATCTCTTTACATTTTGGTCTAAAAATCATTTTTAGACCGACTTGTGTACAATGTATTATTTGTCAAATATTATGATATAATGATTTTTTAACTATCGATGACTGAAGCAGAAACATTAAAGTAAAAAAAGAGGTCGAAAAAAATTCTATTTGAACTATATTTCGTATAAAAAGACATCTGTTTCTGTGGAATATTTGTTGAAGGAAGTTTTACACTTTGGAACAATGTTCTCAAGGAACAGGCCTTTTGGAATCTGTTAAACAAAAATGGAAACAAATTATTTTAGAACATTTGATTAAAAATTCATTTTTATGTTCGAGTACCATTCATTAAGTGGTATTTAATACTGATGAACAAATTATCTATTCTTTCAACAGACAAATTTTTATTTTCATATTTTATATTTATATTCTGTCTGAAACATTTATTTATCTGTATCGAAAAGATATTCCACGATCAGTATTTAAAAGTTCCTCACTTTCTCGATCCTTGTTTTATAGTTCTAATAAATCACACTGCTTTAAATACTGCTTTTCAAAATTTACAATAAATTACTGACTTTCATTTCCACATTTTATGAAAGATCGTTCGAGTCTCTAAAAGCACACTGTTTACGGCGACGAAAAGTGACAAATTTTGGTCATTTTGACCACACGTCGGTGAGGAACTTGAGTAACGATCTGAACATTGGCGGGATAAAAGATCGACGATTTATATTTGTAATAATCTGTCTGTTCAAACTCGCGTAAAATTCTCCGAGTATCCGAGAACTCTATCAACGTCGATTAAGTTTCTCGATGATCAGGCGCCAGTATACTCCGTGGTACGTAGAGTTACTCACGTTGCTTAAAGTTAAACAGAAATCCAGGTCGGGCGTAGCTGGCGTATCGATCTTCGATAATTCCCGCAATTCGCGCGGCCCGGTGTTTAATCCATTTACAACAGTTGTTATCCTTCTGTCATCCGATAATCCACGGTTCGATGGATTGACACACGCTCTCGGCAGAGAGAGCGAGAAATGTTAAGATCCGTCCAATCTTCTTCTAGCGCCCAGGGGCTGCACGTTCCTCTTGGAAAATTTTCACTGACGTCCCACGGCGCCATTATTGATCCCCGGATCACAAATTTTATTAAACATTCGTTTCGTCTTTTATGTGCAATGAAACTTTGATCTGAGAATCGATAATGATTTTCATCTTTATATATATGTATATATAGGTATATATATATAAAAGATGAAACTCTGAATTGAATATATACAAAAGATGAAAATTATATTGATATATAATTTTTATCTTTTATATATACAAGGTGTCTCATTTTAATCTACAAATTCGTCATTTAAAAAGTGTCTCAAACACATTTTGTTCTATTTTGAGAGAGCAGTAACTTGGCACACTTGCAATTAGTATAGGAAATATGAAGGTCACTACTATTCCTTCAAGTATAATTGTGTAACTTTTTTTTTTTGCACCAATCGATGCAGCAGGCTATTTTCTATAAAAAGAAAAAAAAGAAAAACAAGTATTAGTTCGAGAGATACTTTAACTTTTTGTAAAATCTATCATATGAAAAACAAGAGCGGTGTTTTTTCACACTGTTCTATCTTTCTCTAATTAAATAAATCAGGATTTTTGAATGACGCAGCATCTTTAAAAAATCGGACACGCGAGATTCTGCATCGAGGTCATCCTTATTTTAAACGCGCGAGGTGAAGTACCGTACTGAAGTTCGCCGTACTTCTCAAGGGAGTTTCGTCAAGGAATGATCGATCGATCCGAAAAATCCTCGTGGTGTCCCACGCATTCACACGCGTGTGTCCTGCCACATTCGGGACGTCGACATTCTTTTTTTTTCCTTTTCTCCCCGTGAGATGTCCCACCGTGAGAAGGCAAGTATCCAAAAACTCCCCCCTCGACCCCATGGGTGCCATCGTGGAACGTGTCAAGTGTGCAGCAAGAACGATCACAAGCGAACACAATGGCAGGTCGTAACACTTGCACACTGCCCCATAAGCGGATCCACGTACCTCTCTCTCTCTCTCTCTTTCTCTCTCGTCGTTCGTCCAAAGCCAAAGCGTGTCTCCGTTTCACCGACACGCAGTATTTCTCTGCGAGGCGAGGCTGTCGACTTCTAGCGCGGAAAGCCCCACGGGCGCCCCGTGCAATATGCTAGCGAGTACATCGGATACTCTTGGGTTTGGTGTTTGCAGTGCCGTTCCCATAACTCCCCCGTGAATTCGTCCGGCTTGTTACATCTCCGGGGAACGCGCGCCGGTGATATAATGTGAGAATCGAGGACAGAGGAGGAGGGAGAGAGAGAGAGAGAGAGAGAGAGAGAGAGAGACTTGGTCGAAACCGTGGTCGGCTTCAACTGAAGATTCGTCCTCGAGAGAGGTTCTCTGATAAAAGGGAGCCGGCGTATTGGAAAACGGCCAGCGCTGGAAATTTCTATTTGCAATTAAGTGGCCGATAATGGAGGGAATGGAGAGGCTAGAAATTGTTGCATCGATTGTCTATTTGTGGACACTTCTTTCTGTTCATCTTTCTCGAATACACGTAGGCCTATAGATAATTTAATCCATGAATGATTAACATAGTTCCATAGATAATTTAATGGACAATTAAATGTCACTAAACGTAGATCCACAGATAATTTAACACACGTAATATAAATATTACTTATTAGTATTTGGTATTATTGTATAGTGTTACATAAGTATTCTAAGTACGATATAATTTAAATAATAAATTATTATTATTTAGTATATAGACAATAACACTAAAGATATTTGGAACAAAATGTTTCATTCTAAATTAATTTTGACACCATTAAAAAATTGGTTGTTAATGTAATACCTTAACCTAACCTAGTTAGTAAGTAAGGGTAAACCTAACCTAGACCTAATCTTAAAATTAAATTTATTCGTTCTGTAATGCATCTTAAATTCTAGACACTTTTCTTGATAATTATAATTCTTGCGCTATTATAAGAATTGTAAGGCATACTTCAGAAGCAAAATAATCGCAATATCGTGGAGTGTACGCCCTAAACGCAAAGTAACCAAAAATCGGCACGAAACTGTGTTAATAAACAATTAAATAATTCTATCTAGGTATTTATCTTTTTCATGGACAATTTGGAATTAATTTGGAACTCATTTAAATTAAATTGGAATCGTTAAAATCAGAATTATAATGTGCAGAATTTAATATAACGTAAAATTAGAAGTTACCTGGACATTCGCTGTGTAATTTTATTGAGAATTACGTGCGTCCGCTCTGGATGAACAGCTCGAGCAGCTGAAACTTCAACTGCTCTGATATAGTTGTTTTTAAGCAGCTGCTTCCTAGCCAGTCACCAACGTTCCACTACTTCCAAGCAAATCACAGCTTACACGTCAAGAATTTTTTGTCCCAAATTGCAACATTTTCTCAGTTTTAAGTACATTTAAATGCAACCAAAATCAAACAGATGATAAGTTTATTACTTCAAAGTTCAAAAGAAAAAGAAAGCGACAAATTATTGTATACGGTTCGGTCACTCGTTATGGTCCGCGCGCCAGTTGCCAGCGCAAGAAGTTAAATTGCCAATTGGTTTCTGAAAGATTGTACATCTTGCGATGTACAATTTTCGACCTGGAAATTTAAATAACCATAGGTGGCCCTGTGATGTTCGACGAAAGTGAAAGTGGCACGTGTCGATAGACAGATGGCGAAGCCATTCTCCTTTTCCTTAAGCATCGTCCGTGCTTCTTGTCGGAAGGTGTCGAACGACGTTGCTGAATGATGCCACAGGCCCGATGAATTGTGCAGTGTGTATATCTTGTTACACGGTTCGACACCATTGGCTTCTAGGATCTTGCGCTGCTATATACACAGTGTATCGGTTACGCTTCCTTCAACCCTTCTGCTGTTGCTAGTCAATGGCTCATGGTCGAGTTTTTAACGCGCAATAGCGACCACAAACTAAGCCTGCCTGGTTGGTACATTAAATTTATTATTGAAAGTTTAATTCGAATTTTATAAGCTAGCAGGTTATTATTGAAAAGAAGGCTTCATTAAATCCAGTAGATTTAGTGACAAAGAAAATTTATAACACTTCGAGAGACGTTTGAATTTATAACACCTACTTTCCCATTTTTTAATCGTGACACTTTTTATGAATGTAATTTTTAAATATCAATTAATTTTTCGAAACAATGGCAAGTTAGTGTAAGTTTGGCCGCCATTGTTAAAATAGATACTTAACCTAAACGTCACGTTGAAATTCTGTCCATCGGGTATTTATAGTAATAATTCATAGTAATAATTTGTATTGTATAGTAATAATATTTTCCAACGCTGTCAGACATTACTGGACGCCGCTCATCGAAAACTATCGATCCTGACAATTAATACAAACAATAACTACAATACACACGAGCAAGTACAGGCAATCGCTTTAATGGAAAATGATGGAGGCTAATTTTCTTGATTGATACGTCAATAGCAAGAACCGAAATAATACATGTACATACGTATAATCGTAAAAATTGGTCGCAATTTCTCTGGGCAATTGATGAAAATATTGAAAAAGAATCGTTTACGCGTTTTCCCTTCGTGTTACGCAAATCTGACTAGTATTAGATGGTTACCTCGATCGAAAATGTTTGACTTTCAGTGCAATCAGATTATTGCACATCAGTTCGCCGCAAGTCAAAAATTTCGAAAAACCAAATGTAAGAATGTGCGGTGGATCAACGACCCAAATAACTGGTTTATTATTCTTTCGATAATGACGACAACGGGGCGAAAGGATTTGATTGAAAACACGTTCCGCAGGGGTGCCCCCGACGCAGCCACCTCCCGTTAATACGTAGCCTCAAAGGAACAGAGCGGAGAATAGGTTTTTCATTAGAGGCCCTCCTGGAGTCGTAAACGCGAACGGGCAAAAGAAAATAAGAGCAACGGGGCAGCTGCGTGCTCGTCGAGGCAAGCGAAAAAAGAAAGGAAAAGGAAAAAAAAAAAAATATTAATAACGTGGTCGTCCACCTTGCGACCCTTTGATTTCCGGCGGCCGGAACCGTTCCCGGAAATAATAATTCGTGCTTAAAAACCCGTAACGTTGCGCTTTCTACGTGAAAAAACAAATCACGTAGAAAGCTGGATAATTTGTCAATCGCGGAGGGAAAAGTGGAAGCGTGGCTCGTGACGTCAAGGACATTTGTATTTCCGGTTCCACGGTCACGTGATTGTTTATAATTACGAGTAACAAGATGTTTCACTCTCGCATGTCTCGGTCTTCTTGCTAATACTTTCTAGACGTTGGAAATTACATTTTTCGATGAAGTTGAAAGAAATTTTTAGACACATTCTGTTTCAAACGTGAATTGTAAAACTTTCTCAAAAGACGTTCTTACATTACAATTTTCTCGACGAGGAAAATGAATCTTCTTAGGAATAAAAGTTTCAAAGTGGGATACTTGCAAAGTGTAAGAATAAAAAATTTTCTGTCGAAGCAACAGACGACAATGAATAAATTTTACATTCATAAAATATATACAATAATATAATGTAGACAGTAATAAATAAATTTTATATCAATGAAAAAAAGTTCTCAATATTTATTATATCAGCAAATACTGATACTAGATTGAACTATTCAATGGATATAAACGTGAATATAAAAATGAATTTTCAATTAAATGCTCCAAAACAACTTGTGGAACAAGTATATTGTACAGACAATGTTGTGAAGATATCTGTTACATAAGAATACTATTTAAACACTGTTAAATACCGTTCCCAAGTGCAACACTTCTTCAGATAAAAATATTCAGAACAGAGTATTTTTAAAAAACGAAAAGAACCTCTCACAATTCTTTTTAATCCTCGTTTTTCAACGAGTAATAAAACTGCTCGTTGCTCGTGAAGACACTGAGAAATTTTTATGAGATAGAAATAACCAACGTATATAGAAGAAGATATAAATGTGACATCTATAAAAGATGGTCTTCGATCCACGCAGTTTACTTGGTATTAGAAAAATGGAAACGACCGTGAAAAATTAATCGAGAGCTGGTCTTTTATTTTTTTTTTCTCTAAACGAGCGTGTAACAAGCAGCCAGTTTCATCGAGTCCACCGAGGTAATAGATTAAAATGATTTTGCTCCCTCGGTCAGAAGCGTATATTGTCCCCTTAACACCCGTATCCCGGTAGTTTTGCTTTAGTTCACTTGACCCTACTTGTCCCATCATGGTCTGGTGGCACACGTCTCACCCTACCACGCCTCTGTGTCTGTCTGTCTCTCTGTCTCTCGTCGAATTTTTATTCCCTGTCCCTGTCCATCGCCTTTTGTTCCTTTGTTTCTCTCTCTCTCTCTCTCTCTCTCTTTCGTCTGGCATCGCCGCCTGAAAAGTTTCTCGCGTCTGGTTTCGTCGCCGTTTGTCGCTGCGCGCGTTCCATTAGCTGCCTTTGCCTCTCAATTCCTTTAATATTCACACCGCCCCTCTATCCACGCGAGCGTTCGCCTCTCCTCTCTGTCACACTTTCTGCTTGTTAGAAACATTTTTTTTATTTATATCACGTTTGTATTTCAATCGTTAAAAGTTGGTAACTGAAAGGGGATTCAGTGGTGAAACATTTGAATTAGGTTATGGCACGGGTAATCTGTTTGTGAAAGGCTAATATCACTGAAGAGCGATAGCGAGACGTAATCTTTCTCGAAACTTTTTAGGAATTTTGACAAACTTTGAGAAAATCCCGATTCTCTTTTGCGTGCAGGAGAGCAACTCGTTTTAGGAATCTGTGCGTTATTTTTCTTTGACGTAACATGCTACAGTATGTACGTGCTACAATGACTATAGCTAATATCATTGAAAAGTCAAATATACTCTTTCTTGAACTTTCTAGAAATTTCTGCTTTGAGAAATTCTCGATTAATTCGCTTTAAGAAAGTGTGTACTTTTCTCTGAAATAACACGCTAGAGCATGGTGTGACTATAGGAATAATATCGCTGAAGAGTGAAATATAGCCTTTCTCGAATTTTGTAGAAATTTTCGCTTTGAAATATTCCCAAATTTGCGTGGATTAATTAGAATATTACGCACTATGCTCGCTATATACTACAGACACTATAATATATACTATAGTAGTATACGTATTTTCTTCGTTATAAGTGAAATTAAAAATTCGCCACGGAGGAGGTTAATTCTCTGTAAGAACCCCTGCGTTACTCTTTTCTCTGAAAATATACACATAACAGCGCTAAAATCGTGACACAGTGTCCGAGAAAGCGAGACGTTACGCGTGTGACCGCGCATCTTTTTCGATTCTCGCATCCCTCTATCCATCTACTATCCGTCCATCTCGAAACGAGGTGGCGCGTGTATGCGCGACAGTATATTTCTATGTGCGTGTCGTTTGGAAGGAAGCAAACCCTTACTCCTGGTCCCCTCGCGCGCGCGCGCGCGCGTGCGGTTAATACGGAAGAATGCGAGTGCAGGCTGACTGTGACAGGGAGCGGTGCGAAGAGTCCACGCAATTTCCTTAATGTACTCGCTAAATGTTCTAACCCTCCCTCTGATATATGTATACCAGCTATGTATGCATACCAGCCGGCCCTCTGGCAGACACGTATAATACTCTCGTTCTGTGATACAACGACGTGTGTGCGTGCAACGCCAACAACAACACCCTTCGAGACCCAGGGTGTGCGATCGCACGTGGAACGCTCTCGAAGGAAGTAGGCTAAGC
>KQ435759.1:677428-690946 GCA_001276565.1 Melipona quadrifasciata | reverse complement strand
TGTTTCGCTCTTATGAAAGTAGTAGTAATCTTATATTGTAAAAGAGTAGCTAACATCAAACACTGTGAAGGTTGATTCATCGAGATGCACGAATACGACAGTTTATCACGCGGCTATTTTTAGCCGCGTTGGCGTTATGGGTTTCTGAATCGATCTTCGAAAAAAAGAAAAGAAAAAGATCCGTTATATTCTTCGGAATTCAATTTTTTTTTTCTCTCTCTCTCTCTCGATTTCGCTCGAATGCGAAGAATTTCAGTTTCCGTCCCTCTTTCCTTCGCAGGAGAGCGAAAGAGAAGAGACTGAAAAAAGACGCCGGCAGAACAAGATGGTCGCAGTACTTCCGAAGTATGAAAGGAACGGGGGCTGGTGGGCATTCACCGAGGCACGATAAACTTCTTGATAAGGACGAGCTCAAGGTCGACTTGGACTCCACCTTCGGGCACCACGGTACGTATCGATACCGCTCTCATTATTTTAACACATTGGCGACCTACAAATTCTCAACGCTCTTCTGATACGCCGTTGCCCGGGTGAGAACGAAAAAAAATCTCAAGCTCGTTGCCGCAAATTTCTGACGTTAAAAGAATTGGGGACAACAATTAGAAAATTATGAGACATTAGTGAAAAATTATGAAAAATATTAGTCTCGTAGCGATCTGTTGTTTGAAATGAGGAAGTCGCAGATGGAAAAGAGCAGGAGAATAAAATACATTGAAAGTTCTGTAAATAAACTTGATGTGATTTTGCATGCTTTAATTCTAAATAAATAACATATACTATTTGTTATTGTTATATTTATTTAAATGCACAAGAAATCACATCGGTAGTAACCACGATCAGTACTTGCAAATTCACGTTTGCAGTCGCAAATGTGTTAATATGCGCCATTGTGCCTCTCTCGATATTAAAAACATTTTGCACGGTGGACACTCGTGATTTCTGTATGCACGAGGCAAGATCCTTGGCGGTTCGAGCTGCGCCGAAAAATTGCGCCCCGTTGTTAGAAATAGCCATTGAAAACCGACCAATAACGCGTTATTCGTTCGCTTCCAATATCGCGAGATGCGCGCAGCTTCCCCTCTGCGCAAACATTCTCTTCGATTTGCGAAAAACGAGGTCGCGAGATTTTGTTATAATAATCGTCATGTAATAACAGGGAAGAATTAATTAAGAAATAATTCGAGAGATGTCTTCGAAGTACGCGGAAGCTTTTAACCCTTTGCCCTCGACAAACTTTTTTTGAAGCATCATCACTTCAAATAAAATGACGTAGCATTGGAAATAATCATTCAAGTGGTATCTTACACGAAATTTTGTTGATTATATCTTTCTAATATGTATTTCTAATATATAATTTGAAGCGATCATCAACGTGCACTGCGGGTTTGCATAGAACGAGTATAATAGAAGAAAATTAGTTTCAATCTCTGGAAAAATAATATTCTCCGCCATTTCATAAACTTTCGTAAGAAGCAGTAAGAAGTCTAGTTTATGTGAATTATTCCAATGTGAGTGTCAATTCACTCGGGACTCTCTTCAGAAATTTTCTCTTCCGAAATACTTTTGTTCTTCTTACGTCATTATTGTAACTTTCACTCTAGTCTGTTCGAATATTATACCATATCGTACAACACCAAATGTATACGTTCGTTGTAATTATAAAAAGGAGAAGTCCGAGCTGTTTACTAGATTTAAACACGATGTGCCCCTCAGAAGGGGCAGCGGAGTGCAAAGAGTTAAAAAACGATTCCGCGAGCCCTCTGTTGCTTTCGCTTTAACGTTGGTTACATCTAAGCTTTCGTGTGTCGGAGCGTTTAGCAGACAGAGGGGAAGACGATCTCGTCAATTATTCAGGAGTTCGTGGAGGCTAACTGCTGGTAGTTCGCCGAGTGTCCGAGATTTCAGGAAGATTGCGGACTATCCTGGAATTTATGCCGACCGTTAACCATGCGCGCCGTAAAGTCATATAAACTTCAGCTTGTTGTTCAAATTTTAAACGGCCTCATTACCGAGTGCCTTCCTTTCGTCTGGCTGAAAGGTGTATTGCTAAGTTGTTCGAGTCGTATATACGCCTCAAGCACGATATTATTAAACTGTACTGTAAAAAGGAGTACAAACTTGGAATTTGGAGATTTCATTCCCACATCTTCGTATCTGTATTGAAATAAGAATTGTGTTTCAACGTTAAAGCATAAAATTTTTTGCAGAGACGTTAAAGTGGAAGAAACGGAAAATCTTTATATTACAATAATACAGGGTACACGAGCTTCCATTTATGTACTTTAACTTTCGTGACGAGATTACGTAGCCATTTCAAATTCTTTAGCAGAATACGGGCAACGCAGTCCAAAGTCATTTCAAAATTGGCGCCACTTCTAGCCACAATGCTTACATATCACACCAGATGGCAAAATATAATATTATTAAATATTAAATGATGTCGTTAAACTTGTTTTCATTTGTTTCAATGTTACTATTAATATATTTTATATTTCAAGTTGTTAATAAATATGTAAAAATGCTACTGTAAGTTAATGCAAATTTTATGTACCTGTAAATTCATCATATTCATTTTATTAAAAAGAATATCTTCTTCTATCGCATTTGTAATCTTTAATTTTTTTTAAATTTTTAACACAAATTGACTATAAGTATCATACTAAGTATCATACATACTTACAAATAGCAGAACCTTGACGTACTCAGCTATAGATTTTTGGAAATTACAAGTGCCATATTCAGTTAAACGTTTTGTCCGGCTATCGCTCGTCACGAAAGTGTTAAGAATCATTTAAGTCTCTGTAAAAATTATAGGTTTTGCAAAAATTATCAATTGGTCATTTTTTACCATTCTGACAGTTCTAGCGTCAACTCTTTTATAGCCACGTTCAAGTTGTGTTATAGGAAAAATTGCAACGATGAAATGATTAAACAAACGTTTACGTGTGTGTGTGCAGATTTGAGCAACGACAGTTATGGAACGGTGGTGAATATGGGATTAGATGGCGAAGGCGCGAGTCCAGGTGGCGGTGGAAATGGGGCAGGCGGGGGCCCTCCACGTGGTTACTTAGGCGCAACGACTCCCCCCTATCTCTCAACGTCCAGATCACCGTCCTTACCACCTCAGTTCCCGTATCCGCCGGACGCTGGCCTCTCCGTCTACACCACCCTCGGTAAGCAAAGAACACAGTTCTCCTGCTGTGAAAAATTTTATCGCAAAATGATATCCATACTTACAAAACTTAATTGAAAGAGAAATTTTATCACAAAATGATATCCATACTTACAAACTTAATTGAAAGTGACGTCGAAAGAAAAATTTTATCACAAAATGATATCCACACTTATAAACTGAATTAAAAGTAATGTCGAAAGAGAAATTTTATCACAAAATGATATCCACTTGTACAAACAAAGTAAAATTGGAATCGAACCGAATGGTTTGCAGGAGCCGCAGGTGGTATGGTACCAGGACCGGCGTCGGATTTGAGCAACGAATCGAGCGGAGGCGGTGGGGGCGGCGGCGGAGGCGGTGGAGGTGGTTACCCGGACTTTCCACCCTCGCCGGATTCGTGGCTCGGCGAACCGCCACCTCCGCACGCTCACCACCATTCCCACTACGCCACATAACCCGGCAAACTGACGCGTTGCCAAGCACCGTTCGGAAGAACGGACCGGCGCAAGGCGTTCACCTGACAGGACACGATCGAGAGGCCAATGTCGATAAGGAGACCACCGTCGGATCATCAGCCTGTCCGCGTTCGTCGTCGTTCGTCGACGATCTCGCGACGTTCTCGAGCCGTCTCGATCCCGAGAGGATCTCGATGTTCGACGAGCGCATCGTCGTCGAATCACCAGCAACAGGAGGAGCGGGACTCGATCGAGATGCGTGCGACGATCGAGCACCGTCTCGAGCCAGGAAGATGTCGTTCCAGTCGTGCCGTTCTCTCCACCGTCCTCGCGGGTTTCCCATCATCCTCAGAATGATGCCACGCGTCACTGTAACATAAAAAACGTTACACTCGTAGCGCACGCACGCACAACACGTGCATTCAATAGGTACGATTAATCTAAATATATTTATGTACAAGTTCCTCGTTTCCCGGTACTATGGAGTTTCATCTCGTCGAAATAAAAGAAATTACTAGAGGGTAGTTTAGACGTGTCGCCGAAGCCGGATGTCCATGCACGAACCGACGAGATAGATCATCATCGAGACATCTTCTTAAAGAAGAACAAAACTCTTCCAAGCAAGAAAAAAAAAAAACACTCGTTTCGTTCGTGAGCATCGCGGGACACGTTTTCTGTGGTATACCGCGCTTACCGTGAGGCTAGAAGTTTCAAGGTGTCAAGGTTTATTGTAAATAATTCAGATTAGATTCTATCGTGCTACAGTAAAAAAGGAAGGAGGCAGGGAAAAGGGAAAAGGATTGGCGTACTGCGATCTTTGCGGGAGCGACGCCGTCCGCGAAATGAAATTCAAAAAAGAATAGAAATGGCCTCCCTGGATCTTTCGCATCAACGTTCGACAAATCGATTCGCCTACTACATTGACGCGTATTTAGGTGATCGCACGAGACTTCTGTCCCGTTATTTTTGTGTTAGAAAAAACCTATGTGTGTGTACCGCGACATCGAACGTGTCGAGGAAACGCGAACGACAAAAGTCGATGCCGATCGACCGTGTGTAGTATAAACGTGTGGTTTACACTTTTCCATAACGAGTATCGAATATCGAATATCCATTCTTGTACATACGAATTTAGCGCTGACAGTGAGTTGGCTAGCTTCGCGACCAAAATCAAAATCGCTCCACCTTGCCACAATCAGTCGACTCTAACCTCTTGCGCTGGAATGACGTGCCACGTCGACAATTTTTTGTCCCAAATTGCAACATTTTCTCAGTTTTAAGTCTAAATGTAGCCCAGGCAAAACAAATGATAAGTTTATTACTTCTTAATAATTTCTATCGAGTGATATCATACCGACGAGTTAGAAAGAAAAAGAAAGAGACGAATTATTGTATACGGTTCGGTCACTCGTTATGGTCCGCGAATCAGTTGCCAGCGCAAAGGGTTAAGCCGCGAATATCGTCGTGCGTCGCGATCGTTTCGATTTACGAACGCCTTTACGGGTGGATTGATTCCACAAAGCGCGATTTTCCACTCGAGCGACAGCCAGGCGTGAATTATCGAATTATAAAAATTTCGCAATTTACCGCGAGAAGTAATTTACTTTCGACCGGTGAGTGATGGAAGAAAACTCTCAAGTTGGTTGTATCGTGAACAAAACGTGTTGATACACAAGAAAGATGTTTCCAGGCGTGACAACGTATAAAAAAAAACGTATCGTGAAGAAAACGTTGATACACATCGTGAAACGTAATATGTTTCAACATATTTCCAGACGTGATAAAAAAAAAACATTAACACACCGATGGTTGTCTCTCGAGAGCAAGTCCCGTTTTCGCGACTTATTAGACGATCGCTACTCGGTTCCACCAACGTAAACGAAATCGTCAAACAAACATGGCCGCTATTCGATCGAGCAGCAAAATCAAAGTTTGCTCTCGCGTGTTTGTTTATCGTTGGTGAAACCGAGCGTCAGTAGATTACACCTTTGACGTGTGCTCTCTCTGCGTCCCTTTTTTTTCCATCGATTCGCAGCCATTCGGAAAGTCATCCGTCTGTGGAACATTTCGATCGATCGACTGACGATCCAATTTCGAACGTACGAGTTCGTTCGTTCGCGCGGTTAACGCTTTACAGAGGGAGCTGTAAAATATTTTATCCGCACAAAAAGAAATACCGATATTTTCTATTACATGCTAAAGGTGTACTAATTGGCGAGTTTGCTTTTGTTGCAAGAAACTTACACTCACTGCGTACTTACATACTTCTCTCTGTCTCTGTGAAGTGGTAACGATTCGAAATAATCAAAGTTATAACGATGTCAATTGCACCCTCGTTCAACGCACACGCGCGCGAGACACGTACGTACGCGTACGTATATCTCGCGACGGCATGCCTAGATACATAGATGATCGATAATCAAAAGCAACAGACTCAATTGATCGACTGTAACCTCCGACTGATGGCTAACTTTATTCGCATATACTGTAGTAATATGAGGCATATACGCACGAGAATCACGTGACGAATCACGTGACGCGTTTCTACGATTTACAACGCGCGAAATTCTGCATTTGTGATTGATTTTTTTCTTTTTATGTTCTCGTATGCCTCATATTATTCGAAAGATATAGTATATTTGAAACATAGCGCGTATCATTCGTCAAGGACCGATAAAAGGAAAAAAAAGTATATCGTTGTAGAATTGTATATACGTCATCCCGAAATCATTTTACCCGCGAAAATTCAATGAACTGGAATTTATTGGAAAGCTACAAAAGAAAAAAATATGGTATATTAAATGTCGGGTAAATGAACTAAATGTTGTACAGTTACGAAAAATCGAATACACGCTCCTCACCGGGTGAGAAAAGAACGATTCACAGAAACAGAAAAAAGAAAGATTCGCGTGACTAGCGCAGTTCATAACTTCATCGACACGAGTTACTACGGATCTTTATATTATTATCTAGTCATCGAGTGATAATAAAAATTCTATCGTAATCTATACCACGTTGTACTGTGTTTTTCGTTCTCTTCTTCTGTACATTTCTTCTTGAAGCTTCTTTGCTTAAAAATATTTATTTCTCAAATTTACCTATTCTGCTTGTAAAAAACTTTTATTGGATCGAGGAATACAAAGGGGAATACAAACGCTCAGTAAATTAGAAATCAATTTTCGTTTCAATCTCAACAAGTTCTTCCTCTTTTGTTTTCAAATTGTCAATGGCACTTTATTTGCGAATACTATGTACAGATGCTGTTTGTGTGCAATGACATTCTCGATATATTTGTATGTATGTACATGCGCGCGAATTTCTGGACGTCGAGAACGCGAATTGCGACAAAAATGGACAGTTTTTGATTCGATGACAAGGTTACAGCAACCTTCAAATAGGAGAAACAATCTACAAAAGAACTCGGATACACATACGTATATACAAAACTCACATACAGAGCTCCGTTTTCTCCTTCTTTTTTTTTCTTTTTCAAAACGAAGTTTTCTTTCCTTCTTTCTTCTTCTTATCATTATTTAGTCTCATTTTTTCCATTCGTATTAATTCTTCCTTTTTCCCCCCACATCTCGTCGTGCAACACGAATATACGAAAATACTTTCTAACAGCTTCTTTTTTTTTTACAATATACAACAACAACGTTCGCTGTCGCTCGTTAATTTGTATAAAATACAATTCTCGTTCGTTGTTGAAGATTTAAAATGAATCGAAAAAACTTGCGCGTGAAAGACAGAAATATAGTAAAAACGCGATCATTAAAAAATGAACGTCAATTTCTTTTTTTCTTCTTAAAAATCTACGACGAACAGCAACTTTATCTGTTTGATTACTTTTTCTCCCTGTAAGTGATAGTTTGATTCGTTCAGTTCAGTTCAATTGTCCAACGGTTCCTCGTACGTTCTCGTTTTCTTTAATATGCTCTTGGTGATTTGCAACTGTTTCGTTATCGCCTTCTCGACGTTCTTCTTGTTTTTATTCGACGCGGAAAGATGTTGGAAAGTATCCTCCAGTGCCTTCCTCGTTTTCATCAACTTCCTCCTCAGCGTTTCGTTCTCCTGCTTCAAAGCTTCTACCTCGTCGAGACCTAAGAATCAGTTGTAACTTATGAAATTTAATAATTTACTTATTAATAAAATAGTACAATAATTTATCAACTGATTCATATAGATTGCAAAGACGAAAAGAAGACAACTTTTTCAACGTTGAGTTACCTTCCATCGGCAAAGGGCTTTCGCTGTCGACTTCTCGCGCCGGTCTGTTACCATTGCCGTTGTTATCCTCGTCGCTCAATAGATTAGTCATGGACTCGGTGATCTTCAATGTGTCCTGCAGCGGCCTCATGGTTGTGATAGCCGCGTCGCTTTCGATCCCCAAGTCTGGCGAACAGCTCGATTTACTGCGTCCACCGACCGTTGAGTAGCTTATGGGTAGCCAGTACTGCGAGTTCTAAAATAAATTAGAATCCATCAGAGTCCGTTGGACGATAAAGGAAATAAAGGCGATAGACTTGACAAAATCACAAACATTGTACGCTTGATATTCTTGCATGATGTCTTCGCAAGTTTGCTTCAGCATAGTCTCCGCCGGTATCGAAGAAACGCCGCTGCTGCTCGGCGCTGAGTCGCTCGCCTCGCAAACCGCGACGTGCCTTCGTAGCTCTTTGTTCGTCACCTCCAATTCTTGCAATCTTGCCCTCTGCGACTCGCTGACTTGATTCAAATCCGATATCTATAATAAAAAAAACGCGCGAGTGTTTCCGTTGAAACAACTTTCGCTACGATTTAAAAAAAGGGGTGTAACGAAAAACGAGACACAACCATTGATCTTACTTCTTTGGTAAACTTATCGTGCATAGAGCGAACGGTTATGTCGCATCTGTTCTCCGTTTTACGTATTTCCTGCTCCAGGCGTAGCTTGTCGTTCGTTAGCTTTGTATTCTCTACGAAAATCTGACTGTGCGAGAGGGTCAAGTGGTCCAGTTCTTTCGTCAACGCCAATATACTCCCTTTCGCCGACTCGTTCTCATCCTCCAGCTTCTTGACTCGTGTCCTCAGCTGCATATCATCCGGAGAAAACAGTTTCGCGTTTAATTTGGGAGAAACAATTATCCTAGTGTGAATATTTTAAAATTGCAAAGAGCTGAGATTCATTACCGCGTCGTTTTCCCTATTGAGCGATATCAGCATCTCCGTGGCTTTTCTCTCGGCGTTGTCGTTGTAGTGGATCAGCTCAGTCTTCTGTTTGTTCATTTCCGTCGCCATGTTCTCCAATTCGACCAGTTTCTTTTCTAGCTGCGCCTTGCGTGCGTTGTTCTGTTTGCTTTCTTTCCTCAGCATGTGCACCTCGTGCACTCGTCTCTCCAACGCCGACTGCAATTTCTCACAGTGTTTCTGCGACTTCTCCAATTTGGCCATCAACGGCGATATTTTCTCGTCGAATATCTGAAAGTTCCCAAAATTATAGTCAAAACCAAGATCGCCGTGTTACTTGCAATTAGTTGGTTTTTTCTTTTTTTTTTTTTTCTTTTGTTAGTAGCGTAGGTTTGATAAATTAAACTTACACAGTCGAAAGAAATTTTGGCAGCAAACTCGTCCCGAAGGGCGCCGAGCTCTGTGTACAGCGAGGCGTTCGTTTCTTTAAGCTCTTGTATCTGGTGACTGGCCTCGGAATCGTTCAGGTCGTTCTGGTAGGACTTGTAGTAAGGCACGTACTCCAACGAATCCTCGGAGTCGGTGAACGTCTTCGTGTACTTGGTGAATCTCGACCGGATCAGTGACTTCTGCTGCGTTTCCTGTAACCCGATTCTAGCCATGGAGACGGTCCTGTCCGGCTCGGAGAATGCCTCGGAATCTGACTGCGTGGACGCCTGATTCCTCGTGACGCTGAGCAGATTCTCCGACCGGCTCTTCTTCACCGTGTTGCTGTCCGTCAATTTCACGCTCGCCGCCTCGTCGGCGTTGATCGCTCGTTGGTCGGTCGCCGTCGAAATCCCCTCGAGCGCGTTCACAAAGTCGTCAGACAGTATCTTCGAGTTTATCAAAACGTCGAGCACGGTGTTCTTCCTGTGCCCGTTATCGACCACGTCCGCGTCGTGGTCAGCGTTCTTCAACATCTGCTTCATGAACTTGACCAAGTCCTTCAAGTGCGTGCGCATCAACTCGCAGTATTTCTTGGTTCTCTCCGTCTGATTGTCGCCATATCCGTCGATTTCAGTCGCGATGTCCGGCCTCGAGACTAACTTTAGCCACTTCAGATAATCGACTTCCTTCTCCAGCTCATTCCTCTGGGCCACCAGTTTCTGCACGTAGCCTGTCATGGTTTTCACGTCTATCGGCTCGTTACCGTCCACGTAGTTCAGCTGGACCACCTCGTTGGTGAACGTCACCTTCAGACCGATGTCGTTCAGCTCTTTGATCAGCGTCGATAGTTGCGCGCTGGCACTCTCCTGCGTCGTGTCCGGCTTGCCGTGAGTGGTGGCGGTCATGTGATTGTGAAGCTTGGCGATCTCCTTGTTCTTGCTCCACAGTTCCGTGTTCACCAGCTTCTGCAGATTCTGCGTTTTCACCTGCAGCTCTTTCGACAGCTGTTCGATCTTGCGGTTCTTCTCCTCGATCTCGGCGTCCCGGTGCCGAAGCCTCTGGAGAAGATCCTCCCGCTCGCTCGAATACTCCATTCCGTTCTTCTCCCACGTCGCTGTTAGCTGGTCGAGCTCGTTCGCCTTGTCCTGCAGCTGCTTCCTCATCGTTTGCTTCTCGATCTCGAGAACTTCCAGCTTCTGGTCCCTGTCCTGGAGCCGCTCTTTCAATTCCTAAAATTCGATTCGATTCGTTGCGATTCAAACGTGAGTGTGATTGTATTTTCGAACAGAGTTTCAAAAACAAATTTCGATCGGAGGTGGCAATGATTTCGAAAAGAACGAATTTCTATTGATGAACGAAGAAAGCAATCAATCGGGGGAAAATACGAAATTTTTCTAATTGTAAGTGACGCTGTGATTTTTATAAAAATTCGTAAATTGGAATATTGCGAGAATTTTTATAATATTTCTAAATATAAAAATTTAGAAACTAGAATATTCTCCGTACTTTTGTGTCTATGTAACTAAAATATTACTATCTATCTTATAGTAAGCGCGTCTGAACTTTAGATGAAATAATTAATAATTTCTCTCCTCTTGAAATTCGTCAATCCCTCGCGATATAATACTCCACATCGTTTCTCTCTGTGCTTTCGAAACACAAGTTTCATCCGGTTAACAGAAAATTACCTCCGATTCGGTTTCGATCTGCTTCTCCAAACGATTCTTCTCGGCCTTGATAGCCTCTATTTGATCTCGCAGGTCGTTTATCTTGGCTTCCATTTCGTCGAATCGTTGCTGCACATATAAAGTATATTGTTCTCGTCAATAAAACTCGGAAACAAATCGGTTCGAACGGATCGACAAGCTTTATTTACAAGAAGATAACTGGCGATTACAGAGATGGGTGTGTACAAAGGTACAAAAATGATTCGCGTGCGTTTTGTTCGAGCGAGGGGGGCAAAAAGTTTCTTTTTTTCGCGTTTTATACAGAATCTCGTGAATAGATAATGGAGGACGGAAAAGTGGAGCAAATTTAACACCTTTACACGTTAATTTAACATTGCGCAGAGATCGAACGCTCTAAGCTTTCGTTTCGTGACAAGGATAT
This sequence comes from Melipona quadrifasciata, assembly GCA_001276565.1. Lineage (NCBI taxonomy): Eukaryota > Metazoa > Arthropoda > Insecta > Hymenoptera > Apidae > Melipona > Melipona quadrifasciata. The sequence continues at coordinate 679,612 of KQ435759.1, read as the reverse complement.
TTAGAGTCTCGGTTTCCTTGACCAACTGCGCGGCGAGACAAGGGTAACGATATCTGGCTCCTAAAAAGGGACAAAAGAATACATCTAAGTCTGTAGTTTTTACTTAGCTTTAGCCTTAACTTCTTGCGCTGAAATGACGTTGAGAATATTTCCAAAATTGCAATATTTTCTCAGTTTCAAGCATATTGAAATATAACCCAGGCAAAACAAACAAATTTATTACTTATTAGTCATTTCTATCCAATGATATACCGATGAATTCAAAAAGAAGGCGAGTTATTGTATACGGTTTGGTCACTCGTTATGGTCCGTAAACCAGTTACTAGCGCAAGAGGTTAATCCTACCGACTTCTTTCTCTCTTTTCCTTTTTTTTTTCATCGATTCTAATAACTTTCTAATAACTTGCAACTTTTTTAACTCTCTTCTTTTTCAATCGATTCTGATTAACTTGTAATTTTAAGTTTACATTGCATCGCTCTCTTATTTCCATTTTAGTATTAATATTTAGCATAGTATAGTTACTTTTATTTAGTACAATCACGCAGCTATTTCACAGAATATGTTTCGAGTGAGAAATGAAGAGGAAATGTTAATGTTAAAGAATGAAGAATTGATAATTGGTAAGTAGCGATGAGAGACACAGCTAAGGTTAAGAAACTTGAAATAAAACAGATCGATCACCGATTCGTTTTAATTCATCAAGTATCAATTGTCATAATCGACCGAACTTGAAACGTCAATGTATTTATTTATTTATTTATTAGTTATTTTTTGACCATTTATTTACTAGTTTGGTATTGATAGTTGTTTGTTATACTTCATCTCACTGTAACGTGAACAGAAGCAGAAAGACGACACTCTCTTGTTACATCCACCTACCTCCATTCTCACCGAGGCGCACAAACAGGAGAACATGTTTTTTATCGTCTATCAAAATTCGTTCGATTCAATCAACCCTTAGAACGGATATTCAACGCGAATGCTACGATTATTTCTAGCACTGGGGAATATCCGTGACCGGTGAAAAGGGAGAGACACGAGGGGAGGCGACGACAGTCGTGTTTCTTCCCTTTCGATCAATCTTAGAGATCTTAGGGAAAATATCCTAATTAAAAATCGTCGCTTTTCTTTTTATTCGTTCGTTAAAGAAAACAAGAAAAAGAAAAAAATTAACTCGCGTATATTCTTCTACTCGATCGAGAGTCGTTTCTTTTTTCTCCCGTGTTCTTTTCGGTTCGTTTCGCTTTCAAAAATTCATTCAAGATCTTTCGAACTTTCTAAGAACGTGTCCGTTCTAACGAGAATATTCGAGATCGATCGCGTCGCGTTTACGAAGTCGTTTGTTAATTTTAATTGTCGTTCGTCGGTGGAGGGAACACCGCACGTTGGTTCGAGACGAATTTTCGTGCGAGGACTGCCGGCCAAGCGGCGGATCGCGCGGACCTCTCTCTCGCGAGCAGACTGTCTCTCTATTATTAGACGAAAGGCACGTTCTTCCGTTTGGCGGTTCAAAGACACCACCGGCCTCGCCGGGACTCCCGTTTCCACACACGAAAATCACATCGACGATCGCCTGCAACGCTGTTTCTCTCGCTCGTGGCTCCACCGACACACGATCGCCAATTCGCTCTTGTTCGACGTGGAATTCGCGCGTGGGACGTCACTATCATCTCGGAGAGCTCTGAATTGGGCTATCCGAACCCTTTGCAACCGGTAGTTTTGCTTAACGAGTAATTTTTTCATCTCTGAATCGAACCACGAAACGAGACCCAACTACTTTGATTTGAATAATTAAGTCGAACGGAACTTAAAGAAGCAAATGGGGCCGCGAGACAGGTCTAAATTCGGCCCGTGACTTTTAAAAGGTGACTGACTTTGAAATTTGAATTTAGAAATACGAGAAGTCGTTCGTTCGTTTTTAATGCTTATTAACACCTTATCTACGGATGGCGCCGTTTGGCGTCTAATCGAATACTGTTATCTGTTACGGATGACGTCTACGGAGGCGTCATATGATACGTGTGTAGATTTCGTAAAATCCCATCACGCATAGAAAATTGTTTTAATACTTGTCATACAAAACAAAATTATTGATTTCTCAATATTAAATTTGTAATTTTATATGAACTAAATTTTTATTTCTGCGATTATACATATTGTGAAATATATATAATTATAATCTA
>KQ435759.1:661701-677212 GCA_001276565.1 Melipona quadrifasciata | reverse complement strand
TCTATTAATTAAATAATTTATATTTTCTATTAAATCAACGTTGTGACCCCTCGATAAGGTATTAATGCTCACTATCGGTTTGTTGTATTTTGGGGACTGTAAATGGATACATAGACTTTAAATTAGAGTAAATGCCGGAATTATTTTAAATAATTTTTTCGCAACTGTTGACATCGCTTTACTTTATCGTTCTACGTGTATGAAGAAAATGCCATAGGAACAAAATTGGAGATAAAATTGGATTTTGAAATGGTTGGAGAAACTGGAACCTCGGGCTGTAGTCTAATTAAACTATATATAGATTCGCCCGTAAATCGAATTCAGGACAGAGAAAACGGTGGATCTTTCGAAACATGATTGTCAACGCGTTTGTAAAAAAAAGATTCAACTAAAATTAAGCAATTAGACAATTCAATAAACGTAAAATGAACAATCAATTTATTTTAAGAGCTTGTGACAACAGATTGTGGCTCATTTAAGTTAAAAATATGTCAATTTCTTAAATAGTTTTCGTTCGATTTCACATTCGAAAAAAGTCGTATCGTGTATAATTTGTTCGTTCGGTTATAGATTCAAAAAGTATGTTAGTATGTGAATAGTCAGCTAAAATAATGTAATTGTTACCAGAGCGATATAAAAAAAGTTATACAAAAATTTATTAAATCTCGTCGTCGAAGATAAGATCTTTTAAAAAGATCTCTTCTTCTTCGAATGTACGCGTAAAATACAAATATTTCGTTTGCTTGTGCCTTCGCATTAATAACGCATACATAAATTAAAGATATGCTTTCACACATGTCGTGCATTAATGCTACAAACTAACGTGCAAAAAATATACATGCAACGAGAAAGAGGCAACAACAAATTACTTTTTTTCCTAACAAAAAGTATAAAAAAAAAGATCTGTAACTTGTAGTCAACTGGAGAAATAAAATCAATAAAAGAAAATTAAATTAGAAATTAGGTAAAAGAAACGAGAAGGAACACTTTTGTCGGAGAGTTCAAACTTTAAACTCGTGTTACAGATTTGAAAAAAAGTTTTTCTTTTCTTTTTTTTCTTAACTGCTAGATACTTCATACTTGTGCTCGCAATTTTCGGTGCATCGATAAGGATATCAAAAGCTGTAATGAACAGTGCCCCAAAGCGATAAATATCATGCAGTGAGAGTGATGATGGCGATAGAGCAGAAAAGAAGTAGAAGTAGATGTTAGGTGAGTTCAATGTCTCTGAAAGAAAGAGAAATGTTTGATAACCCTAATCATCCTGCGACTAATTCCGTTTCCCTTCGTTTTACAAGCGGGACACATTGCAAATCCAAAGCGTTGTCTCCACGTTTCCGAACTTCCGTACAATCACCGGAAATCCATCCATCCCCTGTTATAATATATTTCTATATAATAGAAATTTAATTTTTCGTTAATGCTCTTCAAGTTAAACAGCTACGAAAGTATGCTCGAGACAACGCCACCGAGTTTCAGGCCGAAGCCGCAGATTTTCAGCAGCACGTGATTCCTCAGAAACGCGGAGACAGGCATGCAGAGACGAAAAATCATGATCTCGACCTGATTACTGCTGGCGTCACGTTCTGGATCGTCCGTCATGTTGCTGCTGAAGTCTCTTCGAGCTACCTGACTCTGTCCTCCGTCCCTCGCAACCTTCATGCTCTCGTGCTCGCGCAGTTTGTTCAGCTCGATCTCCAGTTCCATGATCTTCTGGTCCTTCTTCATTTTCACTGTTTCTAGTTGTTGCTGTTTTTCCATGAAACCTTGAATAGTCTTAAGCGCCTTGTCATGCTCACTTTCCAACTTCTTCAGCTTGTGACTCATCGTCTCGGCGTGTTTCTGCATGTTGCACAACTTCAACACCAACTGCTTCCTCGATTCCTCTTGACATTTCAACTCGTTGTCTTTCTCTTCCAGTTCCTAAGTCAAGAAACAAATCAAAGTTCAAAGGATCCATTAACAGGTTTGATGAGGTTCGTTGAGGATTGACGAGTGTCTCGGCAAAGAATGTTTCTACGAACCTTGATCAAATGTCTCACATCTTTGACCTCTTCGCTGAGAGCTTGCGCCAACGACTTCCCTCTCGTTGACCTCTCTCGATTTGGTTCCCAATCGAGACAAATGTTCCCTCTCGTCGTCGTCCCCTGTCCACAAGTCATCTTCTGTCCCATTCTCGCTTGCAAGGGATCTTCGATTGGATTCATAGCCGACGGACTGCTAGGGGGTGATCTTTTAGCGTAACCGTTCTCGAACTGCAATGTGTTTAATAAACACAAAAATATCATTTTTAAAAAACGAAAAATAAGAATATGATGCATTATACTTGAAAGTACAATTAGCTGTTCAAACTGCTCGACTCTACTATCAATTCAACTCAACTCAAGTCAAGTGTTCAAAAGACTCGAATCCACTATGATTTCTCTGTAACTCATTCTCTTTTTATGTCTTCACAATTCTCAATCTCAACCGGGCCCAATGAGATTAGAATTTTTCCCAATATCTAGATTTCTCCAGCTACTTGGAGTAGCTATCCTTGATCTTTCTGGCCATAATCTCAACCCTTTGCACTCCAACTTTTTCTAAAGTATATCTTACAACAACTGTAATATTTTTGGCTTCTTATATCTATCCAGTATCTAGTAAATTATTTATTTGAAAGTAAAAATTATAAGTAAGAATTCTTGAACAGTTTTATGCGAAACGTTGAACTATTGTTTATTATAAATAATCCCGTGTATAATAAATTTGGTGTTAAACAGACAATTTTCACTACTTTTATCTCACTATCACTAAATTGACGTCTTCTTGCTTTTTTATGTTTTATGGTAGAATAATATCACTATTGTAAGAATCAATGCTTGATGTCCCAAAACAATCATTATTTAAATTATTTTTATACTGATCAACAACTACTACTCCTCTTCAAATAACTCGCTTTCTATGATATTTTTTGACATAATGCATAACAGTATTTTTATAACATGTAATTAAATAGAATTTATTAACAATATTTTTATCTCCCCTCCAACTACATTATCAAATATTGTCCGTGCCTCGGAGAAGTGCTTGAAGTGCAAAGGATTAATAAAATTGAGTAAAACTAAGCTAAAAGTAGTTAAACCACGACTAGCTTCCGATACTGCAATAACATGTATAATATTTTTTGTAGTAGCTACAATGAAAAATCGACATAGAAAATTAGAAGAATAATTTTTTTGTTTTACAGCGTGATAATCACCTGAGAGAGCAGGGCACGATGCTTATTGTTCAGGTCGGTGAGAGCATCGTCCCTGGTTTTTATAGACGTTCTTAACTGATCGACTTGCTTCTTCCTCTTCTCCAAAACGGTGTTCAACTCCTCGTACAGCCGACACCTCTCCTCTAATTGCGCGTTTCTTTCCTTGATGACTCTCTCTTTCTCGAGTAGCTCGTTCCTACACTGCTGGACGATAGTGTCCCTTTTCAGTAGCTGCTCCTCCAGCTCCTTCACCTTCTCCCGCAGCGACTCGATGTCCTGCAGCCTCTCCGCGTCCAAATTTTCCTTCAAACGCGTCTCCGCCTCCAAACGTTCCCTGAACTCGTCCCGTTCACTCTCGAGCTCCTGCGCCCAGACGCGCTCCTCGTCCAAGCTGGTCGTCACCTGCTTCACCTGCGTTCCATCATTTCACAAACAATCATTTCCCGTTGAAATTCCACGTGTAATCGAGCTAAAGGTTTTTCACCGATTGTCAACAGATTCGAGACGGAGCCAAACGTGTATTTTTATGTTATATAAGGTGGCCATTGAAAAACTAAAGAGTTGTGAAGGATGTTTTTCACACATGATATTGAGAAAAATCCATTAATTATATTTCCAAATAAAATAATAAAAAACTTTAAAAAACATGTGTTTGTAAAAGTTATTTCTGTTTCATGTCAGTCTTTCAGTGACCACACTGTAATAGATTTTTTTTTCAGTATTATGTATATTTCCAATCTCCAAAGGATGCTCTATACAAAAAAAAAAAAGAAAATAAACCCTTTAGCTTTTCAGTGGCCACTCTATATAAATTACAGTTTCGTTACGTGTATTTTTTATTATATTTAATAAAAATCTGATACTTGTATCGAGCATTGAAACAAAAAGGAGATTTTATAACAAAAATTAATTCTCAGAGAAGAATGAAAAAATAACTTTCGGAATATCTAACTTTCAACAGACTTTTAATCAAATTATTATGTACATATACGCGAAAATTTTATAGATTATCCAAGTGTTGATAATTTTTTGATACTCAGAATTTCGTCGGAGAGAAATGTCAACTCGTCCAGGAATACAAATTATACTGACGAATTTTCCCCGAACTATACGATAGCTCGCTTATCGAGTCCGCATTATTTTCGTAGCCGAAGGAAGTGAACAGAGATAACGATATAGATAGAACAGAAAGAAGGAAATAAATGGAACGGACGAGAATTTGCTCATCAATTGCTCTGAGTAACGACATTCTTCAACCCTCAAAAATAAAATCAAATCGAGGGAAACAACATTGAATTTCGCACGAAGGATAAATTTTCTTCGATATTCATTTGAGAAAGGTTGAAATAGAAATTTAAAAGAGTTCGCTCTCTTCCTTCTCTAACTTCTCTTTCGCTTATATACCCGCATATGTTTTTTTCTAAATCTTACACAGACACAGGCAAATTTATTTGCAAGAAATCGAAGAAATAAGAATTAAATTTGTTTGTACAATAGTCATTACTTTCGCATGTTACCTTTTCAAGCTGTCTTACCTCGGCTTCTAGAGATGCAACGAGTTCTTCCATTTTACGTAATTTCTCCTCATTCTCCAGCACTTTTTCTGGCGTGATGCCGAAAGCTTCCTTATAGTAGATCGACGCATCTGCCACTTTATCTCGGTACTCTGCTAACTCTGTCGCAACAGATGACAAGATCATCATGCCAGGAGTCAAGTCAGTGAATGGCAAACGATGAGAAAAGAAAAGGAAAGAAATTAAAGCGATTTAATTATGATCAATAAAGCACATTCGAAATTCAAACAACGTCCACGAACAAGTCTCAAAATTAAGTACTGATATTTTAGTGGCAACGATTCGACATTTATGAACGTATGCGATACCAAGTAGGTTTATAAATAGGATCGCTCGAAGAATTAGTTGAATAAAAGTTATTTTTAAGAAATAATTTGAACGTTTCTTAGTGCGACGGAACAACAAAAGTCCCAAAATGAAGTCACATGAAGATGTAATCACATATACATAGCATGTATATTGTTAGAAAAGTCGCATATAGAAATCTGATAGTAGGTTCATAAATAGGAGATAATTCGTAGAGTTAATTGAATAAAAATTATTTTTATAAATTTTCTTTAATTACGAAAACAATATGAAGAAAGAAAAAGGGAAATTATGTAGAGTTTCTTTGACTACTTACTCAAAGTGTGTTCGTTTAATTACGTACCTTTCTCCAGTTCTCGAATCTTTTCTCGTTCATTTTCAAGCGATTGCTGATACTGAGCCTGATTCCGCGAAGAAGCTTCTTTTTGCTCCTCGATCAATTCGAATGCCTTGGCTGCCTGACTGAGGAGCTCTTGTTTCTCGATCAATTCTTTCCTTAGTGATTCAAGTTCAACCTGTCGGTATAACAAAAAAAAAATAAATAAATTTACATATAATACAAAGAAATGTATATATATTTCAATATATATAATACAAAAAAATAAATAAATAAATTTTTTATAAGCTACGAGAAGTAGCTCTAACAATTCGATAGATAGAAAATATGTGGGAACCTTTAATTCAATATTCTTTTTGATCGCATTTTCAGTCGGCGACGTAATTCCCATTCGCTCCTCGAGAAAGTAGATCCGCAATTTAAGGTTGAAGTTCTCCTTTTTGAGAGCCTCCAATTGGTCCTCGTACTCCTTCATCGTTCTACCAAGTCCGGTGCCATCCCTGGCCCCGATCATTCCCGTTGGGGACGTTTTCCCAGGCGATCTCGTGTTTGCGCCTGAAAACAAGCAAAGTCGAAGGAGATCCATTCAAAATTCGTTCAAATTTCGAAGAAAATTCAACTTCTATCCGAAGATAAATCGATTTGTAAATATGATGCAAATTATTCGAAGCACTCGACGTATAATATGTGCACGAAGAATTATTCGCGTTGTTAAATCGTATTCGAAATCGGTTCAATTCAATTTCTGGACGGCTGATCTGCTTGATTAGAGCCATCTAGATCGACGTAACATCAAAGGGTGACTGTCGTTCATCGTTATGGTTCAATTGATTAAATAAGTCATGCACTGGCCGTAGAATTCAAAATAACGCGAGAAATCTATTTTGTCTCTAAATAAGAAGATACGATGGAATAATTCATCGTCGCGATTTAATTTTATTAAGATTTACTTGATTAATTGAGAAAAATTATTTAATTAACAATAGAATAATAGATTTATTTAATTAGAATTATTTTAACAGAACTATTTTATTTAAAATTCTTTCCTTCCTGCAATTAATTCCGGAGTATTCCACAAATCAGAAACTTTAAACGATAAAGGATATTTTACGTGAACGTCAGAGCTAATTTTCATATGGGATCTTTATCCAAAATTTCTTGCAGAAATTGAGTGATCGCACGAAAGCTCTTACTTTCCATATTTATAACAGGGCGGTTATCGTTAACCCAGGTGAGATGTACCGGTCAATAAGGAAGCTCCCTTTAAGTCATTTCTAAATGACGACAATTATTTTTTATGAACGTCCGACGTCTGACACGTCAGATTTCCTGTCGTCCACGTTAAACGAGTCCGGTCACAGAAACGAGAAACGCGATTGCATCGATCCGGTTACGTTGCCCTTGAACATTTACGTTGCTGAACATGAGTGAACCCAAATTTTGTCGCGATTTTGTCACGTTCACGGCTGTGACAGATGGTAACTAGCTCTTTAACCCCGTATCCCCTGACTTACGATTGAAGCTGTTCGAGTTGGACGATCGTAGATAAAAGACGAGCGATGACGTTATCGACGCTACCGACCACATGAGATCGAGATTGCGTTCGCGATTGCTTTACACAAGGTGGCCACTGAAGGGTTTGAAAAAGTCGTAACTTGTTCATTCTCAATCTTTTTCATTTTCTTTTTTTTTTTGTAGGTTATAAAACATCCTTTGGAGATTAATTAATTAATTATTATCAATTAATCCATTAATTATATTTCCAAATAAAATAATTAAAAAGTTTAAAAAACATTTTTTAAAAAAGTTATTTTTGTTTTGTATCGTTCAGTCTTTCAGTGACCATCCTGTACAAGCGAAACACGAAATTTACAATTGTGCGAGTTCTCGAGTACGAAGATATATAGTACACAGCATAACTACTTTAATGACAATGAAAAATTGTATAATTGAAATTAATGTAGCTTCGACTCAAAAGAGATCGTATAACGGTCCATCCTTGATCTCATTTTAAAACGTGAAGTTTCTTCTTTGGCAGTCGTGAGCTCGTCCTTTTTTTTGGAGGATGATTTTACATCAAATTTTTTTTATAAGAAACTGTAAGATAATATAATGATATTAATAAATTAAAAATATAATTTTAATATTATATTGATATTATAATACGTATTGATATTAATAAACAGAAATATAATTTATATAAATTTGATAATACAGTTGAAGAGAATAATATAGTTGGTCAAGGTTTTAATTCTCTTAAATGAAATTTAACAAGAAAATTTTTTTTTCATTTAAATATCAATCTACATTAATTAGATTCTTTGAAATATAAAGTTAATAAAATTGACCTTTCTTCTGGGCCTTTCAGTGAAATGAATCGTATTGGGGTACAAGTCATGCAATTTTTGTATTAAACTTTGGATCAAACGACGATATGGTGGAATTTCTTCAATCTCTAATATTCAAAGTTGAATAAAATGGTGAAAAAAAATCCTACGACAAATTGTAAGGGGGACTTCAATCTTCAAAATGATGGTAAATCCACTTACGAAAAAGATTTTTACACACATTTTCCAGAAAAAAGTATCCTCACTTTTTCATTTATTACACGACGTTACGAATGTACGCATGGCACTTAACGTGTTCAAATACAATAAAAAAGAAGAGAAACGATCGACAGCTATTTCGATCGTTTTAACAGAAATAAAAAACGATCGACAGCTATTTCGACCGTTTTAATAGAAATAAAAACGCGTGCCTGGAAGGAATTCCTTCGAAGCCAGTTAACAAAAGAGAAGAATTTCGCGAGCACGATTTGACGAATGCGCCAAACTAAAGATAAGCCAAGGAGCTTGGTGATTAGCTCCCTTTTAAGAGCAGGATCGGCGCGCGATCGGTGACTAATGGACTAACGTTCGGTTGGCTCTCCTTGCCGAGAGAGAATCGGCTCGTTTTTCTCCGGGTGCGCTTGTTGCAATGATTGAACGTTGAATCGAGTCCTATTCTCGAATTCATTCGAACTACGTGACTGATGCCAATTTCACAGATGCTAAACGGGCGCCGCGGTCTTGCTCCCTTTTCCATCTTTTTGGCGCGTCACCAAGCGCCGTTTGTTAAACCTTTTCAACCAATTTTCTAGCTAACGTCGCCTACCCCTTTCGATGCTTCGCTGTTTGACGCGCATTTTTACACCCCTCGATTCTCTTTTCTCCTCGAAATTATAACGTTGTATGCAGCTTTCTTTGATTGATTGAGAGTGAGCCACTACAATGACGTTTAGTAGCTAAGACTATCAACCACTTGCGCTGGCAATTGAGTGCGGACCATAACGAGTGACCAAACCCTATACAATAATGTGTCGTTTTCTTTTTGAACTCGTCGGTATATCACTGGATAGAAATGATTGAGAAGTAATAAATTTATTATTTGTTTTGCCTGGATTATACATAAATATACTTAAAACTGAGAAAATATTGTAATTTTGAAAAAAAAATTCTTGACGTGTGTAGCACGTCATTCTAGCGCAAGAGGTTAATTAGGGGAAGAGGAGACTTCTCGTGTCATCAAATCGAGAAAAATCGACTTCTTTTTCTATCTTGAAAATGAGCTTCCAAAGTTTCGTAGTTAAATTTAGGGAAATAATGAAATTAAAATAACTCGAAATCATTATTTATCTGTGAAAATTATAATAGTATTTGACGATTAGCAAATACAAAGATCGATCTCACAATCAGTGCTGCCACGAGAGTTGAGATTGAATCCTCAGAAAAATGCAAATTCAGGCCGCAAGCATGTTGAAACCTCAAACGCGTTTTTTCTCGAAAACGTGTTTTCCAAACTGGCGTGCAAGGTAATTCGATAACCAATTGGCTAATCAACTTCAGACAGTTTACTTTATTAAATACATTCCTCTCAGGATTATACCTTCGATCTGTATTTTATATTTTTATTTATGATATTTATTTTTACTATAACCTCCAAGCTTATCTACCAAATAGTTCATTTTCGATCGAAATCGTACGATTCCCGAAATATTTTATAATTTTTATCGAAAATAGGTATAATAACAAACTATCTTGCTTTAAGAAATTTTTCTTACTCTTTAGATTCTGAGAATTGTAATAAATGTTGCGCCAATGGTTAACATCGTCGAAGAGAATAGAAATAGTTGCATACAAAAATTTTTCTCTTTTATTCATGAACGTATTTCTGTACCCGCAAAGTATTATTTTTTTATTATTAATAATTCCTTACAAAAAAATTTAGGAAAACCATTCGATTTCATCCCTGTTGCACATTTAAATACGTACTACTGATTATAAATACATCAGGTAAATTTCTAATTTACCAATTTTTCTCAATTTTAGCTTTCAATAAGGTACAAGTAAAAAAGATGCTAAATCTCAATATTCCTTAATACGAAAAATCGGAACAAAACGAAAAAAAAAGAATGTGCAGCAAAATAACCAAAAGAAGAAATTTATCATTGATCAATATTATTATCAGAGATAGTTAATTTTCGTCGATGTTAATCGAAAAAAAATAGGGAAGCATTCTAAAGGCACGTGAACTCCATTGAAAAGATGTTATTGAAATATCAAGCCTTGAAACGAAAATCATTGAAATATAAAAGAAAAGTGAACGAAACATATCCCGGCGAAGCAACCAACCAACCACTCAAATGTACGCTGCCATTTATGCTTTAATACGGTCTATTAAGCTCGATAGTTCGCGCCGCGACCTTCCTTTGTATCACGTAATTTAGCGCCGAGAGGGACCAGCATTCGGCGTATTAAGCAAGAAAGCACCATTGACTTTATTTTCTTTTTTTTTTCTTTTTTCAATAGGGATCGAATAATTCAAGATCAAGTGAGATGTAAACAATATCGTTTAAAAATGTCGCGTAGGAATTTTTGTCGATCTCAATTATTTATTAAAATTACGATAGATTGACAATATTGAGAGTCGGAGGATCTACGGATCCAGCAGTAAGAAGACAGCTGCGACATTTAAATTGTATTATTAGCCGGTTGCGAACTGTTTCGAGCGACCAAAGCGTAAGAATACTTCTCTTTGACACGTTTGCTGCCACCGATTTGATCACCGATGACCGATGACGTTTTCTATTTCTATAAATATTTCAGAATGATTGGAGTAAGGTGAACGTCACTGGCAATGAAAATTGAACTGGATAGTATTAATTAATAATATTAATGACATTAATTAATAATATTAATGACATTAATTAATAACATTAAACTGTATCGCGAGCGATCTCAAATTCAGTAATTCAATCATCAGAGTTATTTATTATTTACTAACTAATAACTTTTAACTTAATTAATTAACTTTTAATTGAACTGAAAAACTGCAACAATCTGATAACTTTTCTCCCTCTCATAAGTAAATAAATGAAATTCCAAATTTGTAGAGTTAACGATCTGAGACAGCTACTGCCATTTCTCTTCCCTTTTTCTTTTCATCCGTTGGGTAATTAAACAAATAATTAAATAAATAAATACAAGAATTGAAGGAAAGTTCCTTTCCACAAGTAAAATATATGTAAATTTCATGCGGCTGTCAACCCAGTTAACCATTTGTACTGGCAGATTGCGGACCATAACGAGTGACCAAACCCTATACAATAATTCGTCGCTTTCTTTTTGAACTCGTCAGTATATTACTTGATAGAAATTATTGAGAAGTAATAAATTTATTATTTATTTTGCCTGGATTATACTAAAATATACTTGAAACTGAGAGAATATTGCAATTTTGAACAAACGTGCGTGGCACGTCATTTTAGCGCAAGAAGTTAAAGAGCGTGGATAATTTCAAAGATAGCAGAACTGCATTATCGACGGAGCAACGCAATTACGTAATTCGCCACGAATCACGATTCAATCAAAAAAATACGAATAATGAATTTATTCAAGGAATATCAAAGTTCGTCAAACTCGCACGATCGAGTTTCCTTCGAGTGTAAAACTGTTGCGACTTTATCTGTAATGACACCGCAGTAAACGAAGACACGAAAACACGTAATACAGTGTATGCGCAGTGACTATTACCGAACATAATGTGAATTTGGATTGGCCTGTCCTGGATGTTATCGAGGGTGGTCGAAGCGTGAACGCGCGACCTACCACATCCCATGCCACGTGGAATTCTCCGGGAACCATCACATCTTATTGACTATCGCACAGACGAACCGAACGTATAGAAACGACCGAGGCAAAAAACGCGAGAAACGTTGCTGCTGCCCGACGATATCTCATAGGTCTTCTCGCGATGAACGTACAAACGCTAACTGAGATAGAACGGCAGAGCAGCGCCAAAGTTTACATCGCAATAACCTGCATAGTTAAAATTATATTCCGAGCGTGCATCGGCTCGCTCGTATAGCTTACATTAGACATATAGACGGTCGTTTCAAGGATTTTCCGAGCCGCAGCTACATGGGACAATGGATCGAAAGCTGTGGAAAAATTTGTCGCTCGCTTTGATTGACACGGAGCCTACCCTTTAGGGATGACAAAATTTTCGATGCTGAGAGTGATTTTTACAATTTTTTTTTAAATTGAATCTTTTATGTTGGTTTTTTTAAATTATTTGTTATTATCAATTTTATTTTTATTATTTCTATTATTTTTTTTATTATTATTTATTACAATTTTCTCTTTTTTTTATTATTATTTATTACAATTTATTATATTTATTACTATTTTAACAAATGAAGTTGACTTCAATGTGTCGAAAGCTACGAAAAAAAATTTGTCATTAATTTTCATTATGGAGAATACTTTCAGAGATGACAAAACTTTCAATTAATTCAGGTACTAGTGCTTTTAGGAATGATTTTCACTTTTAGGAATTACTTAGGAATTTTATAACAGATTTTCACTTTTTCGAAACTGTACTTTTCGCGTCGACACATATTGCTTCATCACTTGCTACTATCGATTTTAGAAAATGAATCTTGTCATCGCGAGCGAAGATAAGATTTTCTAAAATTAGTTTGACGAAGAAAACGAGACGATCGATACTCGATTCGAAGCAATCGTCGCGAGGTACGATTTCGATTAAAGAATAAACCGCCTCGGGGAATGAATCAGTATCGTATGTACTTACTTATGAAACAGAATTAATTTTATATCAGATTATTGAATTTCCTGAGTAACCAAACCATTAAGATTCCTTGTACACAACTTTACAGAGACTTTATTGTTGTTAAAATAAAGTTTATTTTTAATGAAGTCGCTTTATACAATTTTCGTATGTTTTCCTTAGAAGTAGTAAATCTTCTTTTCAGATCGGTTTATCTAGTCGAAGATGACGAAACATCGAACTATTTATAATCTTCTCAAAGAGACAGAGTTGCGAAAGCGCAACGAAGAGCTTTATTGTCACTCGCTGTATATACATTCAATATTCCGATGAATTATTCTGCATCATACATACTTCAGCCCGACATATACATAGAGAATATCTGTATAAAATTTCCATTGATCTCAATAACCGCTCGAAAACAAAATAAAAGTAGAAAGTTTTGTTGAACCTGCTCAAATATTTCTAAATCAGAAAGAACAAAAGCTTTCAATTATTTGATCAATATTTTGATTAATTCTATACAATTAATTCTTCATAATTAATCCTTGATTGATTCTATATAATCAATATATAATTCTATATAATATATATAAATATATAATTCTATATAATTAATTCTAATTATATTCTGATTAATAACTTTACACCTTTGAAATCTTTGAAAAATTTATCTGACCGAAGACATCTGACTTTTGAACACATGTGCATTTGCTTTCAAAGCGCAATCGTCAATTTCTCTGCGCCAAAAGGGATAGATAATATTTAGAAGTAGATCTTCAAACAGGAAGCAAATCTTATTCCACGTTCGTACGGTTGGATTGATCACAGGAAGCTGTCATATTCCAACACGCGCCTTCCCTCTTATGGTCTACAAGTGCGTTTCAAATTCCAGACGAGTCCTGTTTCCACTCGAGTTCAACCCTTAATGCAGTTCCTGCCACGTGTTCTAAAACTCTCGCTTATGAGTATAAGTTATATACTTTCTCTACGGCCATATTTTTAGAAAGAGCAATAAAACTTTAAAGGAACGAAGTAGACGTTAATCTGTTAGAAGAAGAAAGATCATTTGGAAAAAGATTATTATCGTTGCTTCAGTACAAACTCTTCATACTTAAATCTGATTTTTACGTTAGATGATCAAACATTTTATATTATATTGACTCAGTGTTAATTTACACTGTCAATCAGGATGCTTTCTCTCCCGAAGTGATCTGCCAATTCTTATTCATTAAGAGCAAAATTGATTGAGTTGGTCATCCTCAACTCCCTTTTATGGTAATGTAAGATCTGAGATATGGAATATAAAAGATCCTCTTCTCGCGATCGCAGGGTCAAATTCTTATTTGCGATTTTTTCCGAATATTGAATAAACTGGATTCTTTACGCTGTTCTTCATTCCGTGGAGAAATCGATGCAGTGGAGGGGATAGCGCTAGCGATCATGAAGGTGGGGGCAAAGGACCACGTGCAACCGCCAGTTAGCCACCTCTGTTCCATGAGAACACCGTTTAAAAGTGTTTTCAACACTTCTTTATAGAAAAATTCCACAAAAATAGATATTTTTTTTATATAAAACATACAAATTCGAACGGAACTTGAAAAAAAAAAAACGAAAATGACTCTATGCTTTATGCGAAATTAAACGTTTAAAATCCAATTCATTGCAATTCAAGAACAAAATCCCTCGCAACCAACTGTCTACTCTCTAGAAAAATTCTCTCTTTGAGACAGAAGTATCAGTAATGACCAAGAGCATTAACTATTTGCATTCGACTGTCCCTTGTAAGGTGACATCATACTTAAATTTAGCTAACAGTTGAAATTATAAAATTCTTTATAATTGCTGATAATTGTAACGAACGTAGGTATGGTGTTGTATGATATAACATGATATAACGACGTAAAAGAAATAATAAAATTTCAAAAAAATAATTTCTTGGGGATACAGGCAGTCGTGAATCAGTTGGCACTCATTCACGACGTCGGACACACTCATCAAATTATTGGGGATAATTCACATAAACTAAGATTCTTATTCTTATTCTTACAAAAATTCATGAAAATGGTGGAGGAAATTTTTCAGAAAATTGAAATTACGTATCATTAACTTCTACGTACTATACTTGATGATTGCTTCAAGCAAAGTCGCACACTGGAGAAATATAATCAACAAGATTTCATGCTAAACATCATTTCAAACAGGATGATTATTTACAATGCTACATCATTTTATTCGAAATGATATTTCACTGTTCTCTCGCTGTTTCGTAAATAAATTGCTGGTAGACGATACAAAAAAATGTTTCCGAGGGCAAAGAGTTAAAAGAAAGCGTCCGCATCGCTGTAGCTTTCCGGGAATCGATCGGCGAAAAACCTTCGCGATTTCGATATCGGTGGAAATGCAATATCGGCTGTGAAAGCTCGGGCTCGGTCGGCCGGACGTGGAGGCTCGCGTATTTATAGATGACACATTTAGGCCAGAAGCGAAGCTTCAACGATATTTTGGCAGGCCACTGCCGACTCTCTCTCTCTCCAGCTGCTCGCCTGTCAAATCTCGCTGTAATTAAAGCCGCGAGAAATCGGCTCGAACAAGAGAGCCGGACGCAATTGTAATTTCGCCCGTTAGCGTCGGCCTTATTAATCGCCGTCCACGAAATCAGGAGCAAAAGCGGTCGAAACGGGCTTCGCGGTTATTTCGGTTCGCTCGAACTCGCCACTCGGCATTGCGACACCGTGTACTACCTCTGGTCAACGCGCGTGTGTCACCAGAGTTTGTTCGACCGAGTCGACATCGAATTCTGTTTTAATCGACCCGCTCGTCTGAATCTCGCCTCTGAAGATAGAGAGGAATTCAGCCCCGATTATTACATCGTTCACTGATAGAACGATGGAAATATCGCACGAAATGCTTCTCTACAGGGTGGGCCAAAAGTTTCCACCTATT
>KQ435759.1:631901-647834 GCA_001276565.1 Melipona quadrifasciata | reverse complement strand
TTCCATCAGAAACGTTAAACAGAAAATCTTTGATAATAAATCTTTTATAAATAAGATACATAAGCTGTTATTATTTACGAAGAATCATCTTCGTAAAATACACTGTTTTATATCTATAAAAATGTAACAAAAGTTATCAATTAGTCATTTTAACTATTTTCTAGGTCTAATACAGTTATAGTGCAGTTCTAGCGTTAATCAGAGAAAAAAATCGAGTTATTGAATTTTAGTTTCGTCAGAATGGGGTTTTGTTTCGAACGTAAAATCAATTACTTTGCAATCCAGCGAAAAATAATATTTCGCAGGCGTGCTTGTGACAAGAAGATCACAGATACATAATTAGAAACAGATGAAACGCCTGCGTCGTTTATAAAACTACAATTGATCGCAATAGAGATTCGTTACATAATTCATAACATGCGTTTCGTAACATGCAAACGAGAATTATTGCCGCGCTCCGTGAATAAAAATTAAATCACGAACGTACCAGCAGTCTGATTTAATAATTATCGCAGTGGCAATTTCAAGTTGCAGATTTCTCATAATTTTCAAACCGAGCGTTCAAGTTTCGGACAAGCTCGAAAGTTCGAGCACACCGAGCTTCGATTTATCATTAACTTTCATTAACTTTCGAGTCAAAGTTCGACTCGACATCCGATCGAAACGTGCTCGAATAATATCACGACTTGGTTAATTAGCTTGCAAAGAATAAAAGAAGAAGAAAAAGAAAAGAAATTGATAAGAACGAAAAAACAATTTTATGAAGTGACGCACATCGGTTGCCGTCATCTGGCAAGATGGAGGGTGGTTGTGTAAGTAATCAATACTGGTGGAGCAGATATGGTGGCATGGACCGAAAGAGAAGAGTTGTACAGTTCTAACTAATAATCAATCGCCTTTACAAACATTAATTATTTCCTACGAAATTTACGAGACTATCTGCGCGCTCAAGATACGGAAAGTCCAGCATTTTAGAAAGGGAAAAAAATGGGGTAAAAATTTCCAAGGCAGTCTGAAATCTATCAACGTCAACAGATAAAACACTGTGTAACCAACGACGTTCACGCCGCGCGTGTAAATTTAAAGGTTAACGAGGTTCAACGATACTTCGAATATTGAATTAAAAACAACCGTATCCCGAATGTTGTTCAATACCATTTCCTCGAATTCGAGGATACGTTTCTAAATGCACGTAGTGAGTCCTTCGTTATCTTGTTTCAACTCGACCAAACAAACAGTCGATTTTTCCACTCTGATTAGAAGATCAACGCTAAACCTTCGTTTTCAAACTTTTCAAACAATTTTCTATGTGTAACAACGTCGCATCTCTAATTATCTTGACGACTTTTCCTAAAATATGTAAGTAGGTTTCTTGCAGAGCTATAAATCCAGACTTACTACACTTAGGTATCCTGCTGTTTTTTGGCTCTTTTTTTATACTTTCGTCTTTTATTCTTCTATTTTTATACTTTTGTTTTTTTACTATTTCTGTTGAGTTTACGGCATGAACGTGCTGTTCAGTGTCAGCTTGTCAAATTGGAAGTTTTGCATCCCTCAAATATAGACCATTTAGAGGCAACCCTAAATCTCAGTCAGCTTTCGTTTAAAATGTTTTCCAATAAATCACAAACGACACAATGTCACAATGTTACGTATCTTTTTATTACAAATAAAGCAGACTCGTTCAGAATAATTAAATACTAAACTTCCACACCTATCATGTCTTTGCCTCAAAAATTTAAAATTAAGATCGTCACCCGGAGGAACGTGCCAATTTTGAAAGTTTTGCCAAATTTGCTCTTGGTAAAACCTTCGAGATAACGACGGATTAATGGATCAACATCTTGATCTCTCCACTGAGCAAGCAATGAATCAGGCATGATCGCGCGCGCAGCGTGACGTCGACTCAATAACGATATTAGAACGAGCGTGTGCTCGCGTCAACGTGCAAACGTTCCTTCAATTACCGGGTCGTTAAACGTATTAACTTGCCGAGTTAAACAATTAGCTCGGCCCTGTCGAACGGAAAACGAAATTGTTTATAGAGCGATTCGAGCTAACTGGCCCGTGTTCTTGCGTATGCCTCGGCCGAGAGTGGGTGTTCAGTGGGCGAGAGAGGAGTTCGTTAGCGGTTTAACGAATGCACGAGACACTTGGCCGACAACTGTACGTATATGTATGTAGATCGATGTAATTCGGCCTCGTGTGTCGCAACCTTTCTCGCCGCGTGTCGCGACCTTTTCACCGTTTCGGTCAATCGAAACCTCGTTTTCCCACAACTGCCTCCTCTCCCTGGGTTTCTCACCGTTAGAGAAGTATAACATTTGAGAAAAATAATTTTACTTGCTGTGTAATATTAAACATTATACTAAATTATCATAATCGTTATAAATAATATTTATATTTATAATTATTACAAATGAAAATAATATACCAAATATTACGTTAATATTGATGTAACATAGAACAGTTGTAACGAGGATAACTCGCAAAGTGCACTGACCTCTTGCAATCTAATATTCAAGTATGCTGAGTATGTCAGAGTAAGCACAACGCTGATGCAACGAAAATTAGCGATTGGTTGATTTGGGTCACGTGATTCGCGAGAGGGCGTCGGGTAGATCTCGAATAGGAGTTGTCTGGTACTGAGCGATCGCGCCTGTAATTTGTTTTGTATCGATTCAAATGTTTGCATATCAATAAAATTTTATGGCAAAAAAGTCGTCATTTCCTAATCAGAACTGGGGTACAAGTCGTGCAGTTTTTTCTGGTAATCTATCTAACATTAATTAGAGAGAGAGAGATTAACAAAATTCTAATAAACTAGAACTGGAACAACGTGGTAAGCAATCGAGAGATTTATTTGTCTCTGATAATTCGCATACCATAAATAATCCAGCAATTAATTATTAATCGTTACGGATTACTTGTGACTCATTTCGCGAACAAAACGTCCCGTTATGCCGTGTAACAGATACGAACTTGTTACGCTATTTTTCTTAGTTGCATCATCAGGTATATATATATATATTACCAAGAAACATGCATTTTTTACGATTTGAATTCATTACGAAATTCTACGCATTGAACTTTGTAGCTGGAAGCTGAAAGCTGTTGACCGTTTCTTTGACATTATAATTACCGACGACTGAAGCATAAAAGCATCAAGTTGAAAAAACTAGAAAATTTATGGTAACTTGCATAAACTCTCATTTGTACATTTTACTTCAAAAATTATTTAAAATAATGTCTCTAAGAATGCACTGTTTCGTGTCTACAAAATTTCCAACAAAAATTATAAACTAGTAAATTTTGACCATTTCCAAGGTAGTTCTTTTTGGTGTTAACATGTAATTTAGGATATCTGAATCGCGTGTGTACCATTATATTTTACATTAACTTAAACTTTCAATTAAAAAAAATAAAGATGATCTTGAAAATTTCGAAACCCACGAAAATTAATGCGCCATACCTTCCCTTAAAATCATACAACTCTTGTGCCGAGCAATTTTTCATTAGACGCATAAATTAAAAGTTATTTCAGGCATGCAAGTTACGTGAATCACCCTGTATAATTCGGCGTGATTACCAAATTACTACGTTATATCGTGAGTGAGAGAATGAAGCTATTTTTCTCTTGTAAAATAGGACTTTTTAAGAGTATATGAGAAGAGTTTTTATATGAGAAGAAGTATGGAGAATTTTTTTAAATATGAAATAAAAGTTTCGAGTAATTTATTAGGATACAAAGCAGACAGATGAGGGAAATACCTCGACAGTCGGATATATTTTTGTGGTCGGAGGCGAACGATTTTCAAGTTCAGAGAACTATGCGGTAGAACGATGCACCAAGAGGAGGAAAGGGATCTTCAGAAGTTCCTTTGATTTCGCTGCCCCACAATGAAACATTTGACTTTGCTGTTATTTAAAGCTGTCAAACCGAACACCGGGGGCGTGCAGCATCAAGAGAAACTAACAAACCAAAAGGTTTACCCCGAAATATTCACGACAAACAATCTATATTTAACGAACCAAGGGGAGGCACCTTTCACGTGTGCAGCTCTGTAGTTACGACGAATTTCCGCTATCGGACGTATTCTTTAACCCTTTGTCCCCGACAAACTTGCTTTGTATCATCTACGAAGCATTGTCACGTCAAATAAAATGTCACAGCATCGAAATAATCATTTTTTGATTGTATCTTTCTAATATGTGATTCTAATATATAATTTGAAGCAATCGTCAACGTGCACTGCGGGTTTGCATAGAACGAGTGTAACATACAAGATAGTTTCAATCTCTGGAAAAATAATATCCTCCGCCATTGTTTAAACTTTCGTAAAAAGCAATATATGAATATTGTTGTTTATATGAATCATTCCAATGAGTGTCAATTGACTCGGGACTCTCTTCGGAAATTTCTCCTTCCGAAATACTTTTATTCTTACGTCGTTATTATAGCTTTCACTCTAGTCTGTTCAAATATCGTACAACAAATGTACACGTTCGTTGCAGTTATCAATTATAAAAAGGGCAAGTCCGAGCTGCTAGATAAGTACAATTTTCCCACAGAAGAGACAGTCGAATGTAAATCTTTTATATTCCGTCAGAAATAATCTAATACAGATTGAAGGAAAAAAGAGGAGAACATAAATGAATATAAGTGCAACGCGATAAACGAACGTTTGACGTTTCATGGACGGTTCTTGAAAATTTCCCTCCTTAACCCCATCGACCTTTCGATACTGATTCATACTTGCGCCGAAGATTACGATTCGCACGCGTTACATACGCGTTTATCGTGACACTTGTGCAATCCCTCCGCGAAAGTCTCAACAATTAAAATATTGTCACATGACAGAAAGAAAATTTCTCAAAGAGCTTTTTCTCTGGTAAATATTTTCTGAATATTTTCGTGGAAACATCGTACAGATAAAAAATTTTTACGTTTATACTGAACGTACTCTCGTGTGAATTTTTACTCCAAATTTCTCACAAATTAGTCTCACGGATTAAAATATTGTGATCTGACGGAAAGAAAATTTCTTTCTAGTAAATTTGCTCTGAATATTTTCACAGGTAAACATTTTACTAGACGTACTCTCGTGTGAAGTTTTACTCCAAATTTCTCATAAATGGTCGTTCGAACAAACAGCTGGTAAATTACGGTGGAAAAGAGGATACTTACTTCTTAAACGGACTGTGAATGCTACCCCAGATGCTGGCTCTGGTCGGCGAGGGTGGGCTGTTTTGATGTTGATTGGAATATCCGTACCCGGCGAAAAACATCTCGCCGTAATTGTTCCTCATTTGTGCGCGGGGATAAAAACTGCGACTTGCCGCGTGCGAATAAAAAAAGGAAAGGCCTCGAAAAACGGTCCGCGAACCGTTTATAAAACTACGTATCCGTACACATACGTCACACAAATATAATAATACGTATTGTATAAAACGAACTTACAAATAATAGAACAACGACTAAGAATAATAAGAGTTTTGTAGCGATACTATAACTACTTGTACTTTCAATGAATCTCTTTGGCACGTATATATTTGGCGCGGGGTGTCAATGTACTCTCGCGAGCTCTCAAACAAGAGCAAACGTGATCCAACACACCTCCTCCTTCGATTCAGTCTTGTTAGACAATCCGATTCATCCGTGACCCGATGAACACACAGTCGGGAAAAAAAAGAGTCGTTTCCCTAAACACACAGTTTCGATTGCCAGAGTGGAAACTGTGCTAGCACGGTCGACCTATATGTCCCTGGACCGATCAATGCGGAGATAACTCTCGCAAGACGACACGCCAGATGATTCACAAAACACTCTTCTGTCTGTGTCACTGACAGGCACTTGTCCTCTTCGCGAAAAATACTCTCCCTCTCTTTCGTTTCTTTTTTTTTTTTCAAGTCTTCGTTCAAAGTTCCTTTCGTTTACTTCTGACGCGAAACGTTTCAAGGGATAAGAGAATGTCGAAAACAACACCAACGTAAACGCAGTAAGCGTAAACCACCCTGTCACTGAATCAACAGTCTGTACTTTAGCACGGTCCTTTTGGAGAAGAACAGCGGAAGAAGCTTCCTCGCCGTCGGTCGTCCGTCGTTTTCCATCGCGTCGACGAATAAACTACTCGTCCGATTCGTCTGCGAATTGAAGATCCTTGATTCTCTCGCGCGAACGTGACGATATCGTCGAAAAATGATATTTATTTCAGGCGTTGCCTTTGCAGATAACGATTAACGAGTGTGCATATATGCGTGTATGTGTGTTTTCGACGAAATGTAACGAAACGGAAACACCGCACGTGACACCGCAACTGCGACCCTACTCTAGCGATGGACTGAAAGCAACTGAAGGCAGGCAGGCAGGCGGGACGGTTCACGTTCTGACCTGAGGGGAAGTACGAGCGGAGGGTTTAAGGTCGAGAGATTCGTGTGGGGCTGGTCGAAGAGCAAGACGGAGGATCCTATGGAGGACGTGCGGACCCTAGCCGAATGGGCTAACAGAGGCAGCGATGGTGGTGATGGTGGTGCAGGCTGCAGCTGCGGCTGCCCCGACGGAGAGATGCAGCGAAGAGAGGCGGTGGAGCGGAGATAAAGAACGGACGATGGAGGGAGCGCTTCGAGCGATAAAAACAGATAGAGAGGAAGGGTTGTGAAGAGGCGAAACATCGCCGCGTGCATCGGTCAAAAACGCAGTGTCTCTCAACTGGGGATCGATGAGATTGCCCGGTGCTATGAACTATAACGGAAAATAATTGCTACGTCGATCGATCTTGGAGCAGGTTGGTAAGAATGTAGATAATTCAGTGGGGTAGCTACGAGATTGATTGTTCTTGGTTATTGTTTACTCATTTGTATTTAATCCTTCCGTTTGGAATATTCAATCCTTCAAATTTATTGGAAATTTTCATTTGTTAACGTTTGTTAAAATTTTGTTGAAGGAGATTGAAGATTATTATTTTAAAAAACTTTTAAACTGAACAAACAGTCTCACGCAGTTCGAGGTAACTTTTACAATTCCCTTCCCTCCAATAAAGGTTTTGGTTTAAAATTTCCCAACTTTGGTAACGTAATACAATTTTATATATATAACGTAGATAATTAAGTATTTATGAATATTTATCGTATGGCTTGAAAACATAATTTGAAAACGTCATGGCGCTGAAATGACCTGCCATGCGCGTCGAGAATTTTTTGTCCCAAATTGCAACATTTTCTCACTTTTAAATATATTTTAATGTAACCCCGGCAAAACAAATGACAAGTTTATTACTTCTTAATAATTTCTATCCAATGATATTATACCGACGAGTTCAAAAGAAAAAGAAAGCGACGAATAGTCACTCGTTATGGTCCGCGAACCAGCGCAAGGGGTTAACAAGTCAAATATGCGAATAGCATTACTATTTCCATACTGAAGAGAAATGAATTTTATTTAGCAATGCAAATTGTAATGTACGAGTTTTATTTAGCATTAAAATTAATTAAAATCGTATGAAATTATAATATGAATAAAAAGAAATATTTCAGAAATTATTGACATTGGTTTAATTATATACCATATTTGCTTACTTTTATTTACACAACGTAAATGACTAATTGTACTTTTAAATTTTAGAATAGATTTGAGAACCACCAAGTGAACAATGACCTCCAACCCTGTTTAATAAGAGTCGTTGTTTAAATAAGTGGATACATATGAACAATAATGATAATATACAAGTAAAAGTAATGATATAATAAAACACTCTGTAAGCAAATAAAAATAATAATATATAGCTTTAATGGTGGAAAAATAAAAGGAACATAAAATTTAATTTTATAAAGACGTCAAACCTTTTCGTTTATAATTATATCTCGTTTATATTATAATTATCACGAACGATAATGTTTACGTATATTATTTTTTGTACGATAAAAAAATTGTTCTTGCCAAATACAAATTTCAATATTAATTTCTAACCTCAAAATTTGAGGTTAAGAAAATTGAGAAACGTTGTACAGCTGCGTACGTGATATTTAGAATGTATCAATATTTATCCAAAGTAAATGCGATATTTTTCAAAAAGAAACATAACTTTACAAATTTGCAATGACAAAAATAAATCGCGCTATAGCGTAAAAAGCAATTTGTTTGCGACTAGAGTATTTTATGCAAACTGTCGGTAAAATTGTTTTCTACTATATTTACAATTGTTATTAATTTATTAATAATTTTGTAAATATTATTATTGTACGGAATATAAAGTATAAGTTGCAAAAACAAATTGTTTGTTGTTCATTTCTCAAAAATCCTAATCTTGAATTTTACTAAATTTACATAAATTATCCTAACTGTACAAAGTGTGTAAAGAAATACGCAATGAAATGCAAAAATCACGGCGTTACACGATTACATTCTTTTCCGAAGATGTAAACAACGCGTAAACAACGTGTAAACAAAGACATCCTTCGAAAAACAAAAATAATAACTACGCAACAGGCAAAACGTAAATATATACTTACACGTCGAAGTAATTTGTCGTAGCAGCCGTTTCGTCCATGAAATTCTCCATTTTTTACCCAATTTCACAATGCACATCACATAAAAAAAAACAAACGACAAACAACAGACATGCACTTTCAAACCGTCAAATTTAAAAACATTAATTCCGAGTACTCCCGCTGCACGCGCTAATGCACGCTGCACAGTGCCAGTTCTACCTACCTGCAAATTTACACTCGACGCGAACACGAAATATTCCTAGCGCGTTCGTAACCCGATTGGTGGCAAGCATGACGGATGAGTCACCTGGCAAAACCCCCAGTTAATAAACCACGACAACGACATTATGTAATTCTATCTATGCGTACAAGGAGATAAAAACTGCCTAATTCCTTTCTCAGTCGAGTCACGCAGATATCCAGCGGTTTTTCAGTATATCGCAGGATACTGCGATTTAGTCAAGCATCGCGTGTTGGTCGGTTGGTTCGCATTTCGCGCTGTTTCCCTGAAACAGGGGACGCTGCCTACGCACATATGCGCGTATCGAGCTTCAAAAGCCAGTGATTACTCGAGTGACTGGACAGTATGGCAGTCGTCTGCCCTTAATCCGACACTTTGTGACGCGTGCGTGAAGTTTCGTGCGGCCTCGCGGGTGCAGAAACGACTCAAGGATGATTTCAGAGTCGGACGTAGTCGCGACGCGTCAGTGAAGAATGAACTCTTGGCACGTTGTGTTTTTACTCCCTTCCCTTTAACGTTGCTTCGGCGGCCACGGGATCGCCGCTACATTGACATTGACAGGTGGTGGTTGTCACATCTTGCGATCGTCCCAATTGGAGGTTATCGCGTCATGTTCGCAACGCTGAAAAATAAAATACGAGAGGAAATAGGGAGTGACGTATCAACTGTCGTTAGAAACGCCGGCAATGTGCGCGGAATCAACTCGAGGCATATGTCTCAGGTAAACATGTTGTTTCTATGTGTAACTTGTTATCGGCGCGCGTAGCTGATAACGCGACCACGTTACACATTTATTTGTACACGGTCTGTGTAATCCTTCATATCGGTCGTTCTATGTCCATCGATTGATTTCTCGGAGTAATACCGATGACTCATGACATTTCAAATTGAACGTTTCTTTTTGTTTCCGCATACGATCAACAGACTGTTTATTAATATTTCATACGTGCGTCATCCGATTTTGGTTAATCTGACTTGCTGATAATTCAGTTTACTTCAGCGATATTTTTATTAGCTTTGTAGGATTTGGAATAGTGCGTTTCAAGTTAATCTGCTTCACCAAATGAAATGTTTGAAATGACATTATAGAAGATAGTTCTTCCAATGTAAAGTATCATTGTTCGTTACACGAATTATTAATAATTGACAATATTTGCTTCTAGACGGGATCCACAAGTAGCATCAGTGGATCTCAGATTTCACTGGATGGTTCACGCGAAGAAAACACAGCCTCCCCTTCTCCACCTGTCTCTTTGAAGAAGGACAACAACTCTGATCTTAAGTTAAGTGACAATATGCAACTTTCGGCTAAAGACGTGAAAAGACTCGAAAGCAGAGAAGACGAATGGCGAAAAAGGTTGGCAAAGAAGGAGGTGGAATTGATCAAACGAATGGAAAAGAAAGAGGAGGAGTGGAAGGTAAAGCTCGTCGAAAAAGAGAAAGAATGGAGGAAAGTAGTTGAAAAACAGGAGAAAGAGAAGTGCAAGTTGGAAGAGGAATTGAGAGATGTACAAAGTACAAAACATTCATTGGAATTGGCCCTTAAAGATGCAGAAGGTACACAATGTGGTTATACAATAGAAATTCAAGCGATAAAGTAATGTTACGTGATATAAATTTTAATATTAAGCTGCAGAATTAAGTAAAACAAAGAGAAATAAAGGAGAAATAAAGTGTACAAACGTAAGTTTTCGTATTTCAGAATATAAGAAAAAATTATATAGTTTTCAAGAAGATGCGGAACAACTAGAAGGTTTCCAAACTCAAGAAATGGCAAAAATAAAACATCTAGTAAGTTTTATGTATCCTGTTCTTTCAAAACCATCATGATTTATATTTTTTTATGTAACATATTTTTTTTTATCTTCTTTAATTAAGTTACTGGCAAAAGAACAAGAGGTAGAGGAAAAAACACATCATTTAAAAGCGGCTATTGCAGAAATTGACAATTTAAAAAGTGAAGTCTCTCGTCTTAGGAGATACGAAGATGAATTAAACAATGTACAGGTGAGTGATTTGATAATTGCTTTTATTTTAATTGTCATATGAAATATACTATAAATTTCAAAATTATATTGACATAATTATTTAATATAATTGTGTTAATATAAATTGCTCTGATGATTGATTACATGTATTTACACGAATTTTTTTATTTCTAAATATATTTTAAATTTTCTCCCTCAAAAAAGGTTTTATATCAAATACTAAATCATACGTAAATATATATTATTTCACATTTAATATTTTGTATTTACTTTGTATTTACTTAGAAAACATACAAAATTTTACAGTTTATATCTTTTAAATAAAAATAAGTTATTCCATCATAGATTGTCCCCTCGCTATGAATATTATATTTTATAAATTAATAGTTTTAGTCTGTACAATTAAGGATTTAAAATATGGAAATTGCTGGTCCGATAAAATGATAATTAAAATTTGTCCCTGATTCACGAGATTATAATTTAAATTTATCTTTGTTGCAACAATATTATTTTTAATAAATGCAAATTACTACTGCCAATAAATTAATTTGTGTAGGTATAGTATTAAAATAATTTAATAACAGTTTCATTCAATAGTAAACATTAAATGACATTATTTTGTCATGAATTGACTTTTCAATAGTAGTTTTTCGTATGTTGCATTTTATGTTATAAATTCATTTATAACATTAAATATTTCTTCTTTTTTTTTTTTTTTTTTAATGAAAAGCTGCATGAGAAAGTTGATTCCTTTTACATATATCACAATGTTTCTTTAAAGATGATTTATCAATTTTTATCTAATCATGTGGTCTGCTATAAAAATAATGACCATAAATATATTTTTTTTAGGTATAAGCACGCTTTTTTTTTTAAGAATCAGTTATGTTTTTAAGCCTTCCACTATTTCTCTTCCCTGTTTTTTTTTTCGTTCCTAAATTTTATATATAGCTTTTTGTTTTGTCATGGTTGGCCATGTTTTTGTGCACATTTTTTTGTACTGACACATAGTATCGATGATAAACAGGTGATATTTAGTCAAGAGTCTTAATTATTTGAACGTTTAGAATATTTGGAATATACTTTAAAATGAAACAAACGAGCATATGTTCCATAACACTTATTTGTACTCTTGAAATGCGCCATTAATACTTCAGTAGGAAGTACTTACTTCCATTTTATTAAACTTAGTTTGGGAAAGAACAGGCATTTTGTTTGAGTACAAACAAATTGTGAAAGAACAATATTCTTTTATTGGTTATGGAACATGAGCAAAACCTAAGTGATACTGAAAGTTTTGTGAAAACAACATACGCATGAAGATTGGAAAACTTTCATAAACGAGAGCATTGGAGATCAGAGTAGGCGGTATTTTCCGCTAATTCGCTGCTGCTACCGCTGATGCTAGAGGTACGTCTTCAAAGCTTTGCTGCTATTCTGCAACATTAATAACTTCTATAGATTTTACTTACATCAATGTTGCTCTTTATGTAATTCTCTCCTTGGTGCAAAATTTTATAATGTAAGAGAAATGCATGTATTAACTGGAAGTGGTTTAATCGTTCAAAAAAAAAGAAATTTTTTCATCTTGTTATAATAAAATTTCATTTTAAATGTCCAAATTGTTTCTACTGCAGTACTCATACTCCAATGTTGTTACTCTCGTAACAGCGTGGAACAATTAATTATGTCAAACGATAAAATTGCCTATTAGAAGATTAAATTTTTGTCATATCTACATTTAGCAATTAACGGAAAAAACTTGAATGAAGAATTTTTGAACAAAAAAAGTTTGTTCAACACTGTTTATTTTTTGCTTCGTAAATTTTTTTTTCTCCGTTCTGTTCACTTTCAGCATTATTATCATTAACAAATAAAATTCATCATTCGCTTGTTCTTGGCTTCATAAGGTTTGGATTATTTACAATATTCTATTGATCTTTATATATTAGCAATGCTTTGGTAAGGTTTGCAATGAAGCTTTACAGAGCAATATGTAACAATGATAAATATAAAAATACATTCCTGATAATAATATCGTCATTTTCAGGATGAAATGGAGACACTGCGTCATTCAACTCAGCGTGAGAGAGCTCAGCTATCCTGTCAACTGGCGCAAACTGAAGAGGAAGTACGCCATCTAAAAGATAAAGTTTTTGTGTTAGAACAAAGAATTGCATTAGAGAGCAACGATCAAGTGACAGTGGACGAAAGAGTAGCCGATCTTATGAGAGAGAGAGCATTGTTAGAAAGAAAATTAGAAGAAGCACATCTTCATTTATCCGATATAAAGACCAGTTGGTCGGGGAAAATATCTAGCTTGGAGACGCAAGTTGGAAGACTTAGTAGACAGGCTGGTGAGGAGGGTTTGGAAAGGAGACGAGTTGAAGAGGAAAGCGAAAAGCTAAAGCAAAGGATTAAGCAGCTAGAAGCTGAAATAGAGGTGAATATTGTTGTCATGGCGACGAAAGACGCCAAGCTTTTGCGCATGGCAGAGGACATCGACGAGATGGCCACGGAACTAAAAGAGCTCCGGGCCAGCGTCGATGATGAGGTGGACGAATTTAAACGACAAATTGTGAGTTACCGCGATATGTAGTCGTGCATGGGCTAGATTGTTTCGAAGAGGATGTCCTGTTAGAGTTAAAAAAAAAAAAAAAAGAATTGCAAACATTCCCTACTTGTTGAGCGACAATTTTCAAATGATCACAGCATTGAGTAATAGCTTTTTAATTCTTTTTTTTTTTTTAAATGTGTAACAATAGCATTTAACACAGATATATTTATATATGCTATATTACTTGTTTTTATTAGTATTTTGAAAGAGGAAACTTGTGTCTCGAGTTTTGTAAACTTTGTTTGTAAATTAAGTAACTGTGGTCATACGAAGATGAAGATATGTTCAGTTTGTTATAATTGTTTTCACGATTTTACAAAGTTTTACTGAATGTCTATGACGTTACACTACAAATGTGAGAACATTGGAACGCGTAAAAGCAGAAACGTGTAGAACGCGTATACACGAACGTGTTATAATTGTAATTGAAAACTACATATCGCCTATATACTTGCATGTTATCTCTAAGATGCTTGACGCTTAACGCACAGTACATTTATTTTACGCATATTTTACCAGCACACTTTTTTATTTATCTTCATATGCATGCAAAAATTTACAATGTATATTATATTTTATCGAGATCTATATCACGTTATCAATAAACAAAATAATTGTAGTCAACTCTTCACAACACCCTTGACATTTCCATCCCGCGTGTATTTGTACATGAAAATTAGATAGTACCGACAATAATATTTTTATGTACGATCGCATTTCTGTATATTTTATTTATGGAATAAAGAAAGGAACAAATAAATTATATCGTTTATTGCATTCGTTTTTTGTGCTTGTTTTTAAACCCATTTTTATATCCCCTTTTCTTCAAGCGGCTTTTTATATATTATTATACACACAAATGTGTACACAATTTTTTTCTTACAGGGTTAATAAATCGTATGTTATATTTTGCTACACCAACGACACAGTCCGATTATATTTACGTTGCTGTAAATATTAGGAATGCGTATCCAGACCGATACAATTGAAAGGAAACGTATCGTACATCATATAGAATAGAAGATAGAATGGTCAAATAGAATTGAACATTTTGCAGAATGACAGGAGATATTCTTTGAATTAATCAAATGTGTTCAAACTAAAATTGACGTGACGTGAACGTTGGAATTGATGGCGTAATCCGAAATTATTTTGTTAAAGTATTAATTATTCTATGAATAATATATAATATAATAAACAAGAATATTAATATATAATAATGACGAGAAATCTTCCATGTTCTGTGTTTTTATACATACATTCCCCTCACATAAATTTACTAAAATTGATAAACTATAATAATATCCTACTCAATTTTTTAAATTTCTTGTTTTTCACTGTTTTTGGTAAATTCGCAGGTTCTGAGTATGATTCAAACAATTGTCAAAATCATAAGACTTGAAGTAAACATCTTTTATGATTTTTATTTCACTGATAAATGCGTTGTGCCATAAATTCCAAAGACACGTGCAACGAAACATGATTTCACAAATTTAATCATTGTCAAATTACAGTTGTATCGCTTAAACGTTACGATATTAGATACCACTCATGTCGTTTTATTGTTTGCTTCTCTTTTTGTCAGGAATCGTCGTCGAAGCAAATAACTCGGCTGAAACAAGACCTGGAAGAAGCAACGGCGAAACTGTCAACTGCAACTTCAGATTTGGCTCACGTTCGTCTGGCATTGGAGGGCGAACGAATGAATAATTCCTCGTTGCATTTGGAGGTAGCGCGTTTGAGGGAAGACCTGGAATCTGAGAGGACAGCGTCGGCAACGTTGAAAGTGTGTCTGGACAAAGAGAAAACTGAGAAGGACACCGCGCTGTTGAGAAACGCTCAAGTGTCCCAGGACATAGAAATGGTAAAGCAGGAAAACCGACGACACGAAGGTGAGAATATTGAACTGCAAAATAGAGTGGAAACTTTAGAGCACAATCTGCAGAGTAAAAGTAAAGAGATAGAGCAAACGATGACGATGCTGGAAGAAACTAAACAGAGAATGTTGGAGTTGGAGGAAGTGGAACAAAATAGAAAGAAAATGGAGAGAAGCGAGAAGCTGCTTAAAACTAGTTTAATGGACTTGGAGGAGCAGTTGAATGAAAAGACGAAGGTATACCTTGAAAAATGTAGAACGATGAAAATATATTTCAAGCAACGAGATTGTTAATCGTTAGATATATTTTTAGACGATCAAAGTGTTACAGCAACGACTAACTGATATGAAAAAGACCCTTCAACGCGAGTTGAGAGTCCCATCTTCTTCATTGGACAGCGATGCCGAGCCTTCCGCAGCGATTCTCAAGCCTAGCTCGTCGAAAACGGTCACTGCCAGGCACAATAGCACAAGAGACGACGATGTTAACTTTAAATATCTTAAGCACGTTCTTATAAAGTTCCTAACAAGTAGGGAATATGAGGTAAAATATACCAAAACCACAATATGTGAAATAAATTACCAGAGGCAGAATGTTGAAATATATATATATATATATTTGGGGGAGGGAACAATGAAAAAATATGCATAGGATGCCTTTCACTTGTTTTCTAATTTACGTTTTTGTTTGTTTGTTCAAGGCTCTTCATTTAACGAGAGCAGT
>KQ435759.1:615275-628713 GCA_001276565.1 Melipona quadrifasciata | reverse complement strand
TTCAATAGGTATTAAGAATAATCTTAATGAAGACATTACGATTAATTCACGTTTTTAGATTCAACATTCTTAAGTCAAACTTTTTAAGTGAAAAAAGAAAAGAAGATTTTACTAATTTAATAATTAACTCTTGTTTCTTACGAGTTAAACATGATTAAAATTCCTACGTCAACGTTACATTGGCTATCTTTTGTCAACAAACCTGAACTCCGTAAACAGTGGCGTCTCTTTTCCCTGCAATGTTACTGATAACTCCTTCCACTTCTGCGGTGGCGACATTTTCTCCCTTCCACCTAAACGTATCGCCTACTCTATCTTTGAAGTAAATGTAACCGTACTCATCCTCTACTAAAATATCACCTACAAAGAAAATTGCGAAAATATAAAGTTTCCTTCTTTCTCAATAGAAATTTTTAATTTTAATAACGGATTTTATCAGGCTTTATGTGTAACTCACCTGTTAAGAAAGCTTTATCACCTTTAACAAACACGTCTTGTATTATCTTCTTTTTCGATTCTTCTTTATCTAAATACCCATTGAACTCTCTTAATGCATCCCCTTCTTTTATTAATCCTATGAACATCCCTGGCTCATCTGCATTAAGGAACAAAAGAATATTCATGTAGAGAATAATAAGTACAATGTAAAGAATCTTTATAGATACTTTCAACAAAAGTTGTTTTATTATTAATACCAGTGTTGAATTCTTACTTGTTTCCGCTCTTATGCACAAGCCATTCGAGCCTCTAATAGGCTCGTACGTCTGGTTATTTACGCGGATAATTGCCAGAGGATGAAACACTCGTGGCACAATCAGTGGCACAAAACCGATAGCGCCAGCTCGCCCGTCTAAGTTAGCTGTGATGCAATGACAAAAAAAAGTTAAGACCTCCAATGAGAAGTTAAAAATCGTAACAATTAAAATAAAAGAATCACTTGTATTGATTTTAGATTGACAATGTAAATACAACGCATACGTGCAATTTAAAATAACTAAAAGTAAACGTAAAAATTGTTGCAGTACAAGAGTAGCATATAACGTAAAAAGATTAAAGATGAATGAATTGAACATTACAATTAATATGATATTCGAAATTGGCAACATTGGCTTACCAATATTGGCATTGCCCTCGCTGGACCCGTAAAATTCAGAGACCCGTTTGATGTTGAATCGTTTGACAAATTCGCTCCAAATCTGCGGCCTCATGCCATTCCCAAACATGAGCCTTAATCGATGCGCATTATCTTCCGGTTTCGGTGGTGCGTTAAGCAGGTAACGGCACATCTCACCGATGTACTGTGCCGCCTAACAAACAAAATTCCAAAAGTTCAATGAGAAAAGCCCGTTACATTATAAAATAGACGCAGCATTGACAAAAATTCATTGTCCTATGAACTACGTGATAGTTAATTAGTAAAGAAAACACTTATGATAATTTTAATGTCTTAGGTGTACTAGCGATATCAGTAAATTAATTAGCTTTCGTAATCGGTAATTTGAAATGTAAAAAGTAACATCGAACGTATGATTTTAATTATATTTGTTCACAAGTTGTCTTTCTTTCTGGTCCAGTCTTCGATGGATTAATGGGGATCGTTGTTGCAAGGAGAAATGAGCAGCATTAAAATTCAAACATTAATTTTGCTGAGATCGCTACAAAGTGTAAAAATTTTGTAAATCACCTACGGTACAATTATATTTGATGCAATCTGTCCAATAAGCCGACACTGAAAACTTGGTCCTTAACACGGTTGGTATACCTTTCAGAATCGCGAAACCCACGCCGAGCATTCCACCGGCTGTGTGATACAATGGATTCGGATTGTATAGGATATCGCCCGATCTCAAGCCCAACAAATTAAAGGGCATTACGACTAACAAGTATCTGTAACACATAAAATTAACACAAAATGAAACAGTCCATCGTAAAATGCGACGAATTATTTGTAAAATTAAATATGATATGATATATATGATGATAATATAAATTATCATTTATAATAATATAGTATAATTTTCAATTTGAAAGAAAAATGCTCCACGATTTGCGATTAAGTAACTTTATCTTTTTCAGGGCAAACGCTACTTTCGAGATTTGCAAGTTAAATTTCGTTAAATTTTTTTTTCCTTC
This sequence comes from Melipona quadrifasciata, assembly GCA_001276565.1. Classification (NCBI taxonomy): domain Eukaryota; kingdom Metazoa; phylum Arthropoda; class Insecta; order Hymenoptera; family Apidae; genus Melipona; species Melipona quadrifasciata. Next base: position 626,580 of record KQ435759.1, on the reverse strand, counting down.
ATTTCATCCGAAAGAATTTACGACAAATCGAAATGCAAGTTGGCACGCCGGACAGGAGGAGCTACAAAATTTTATTAGTAAAACAGCCATAATGCAAGCAGACGGGAAGCAGTCTCCGGGTAAAGCGACTACATTTACATGTAATCTCATTCTCGACGAGTCGTAAGGCTTTCCTGAGAGGATTATAGATCATTTATACGTTCACCAGGGAGATAATTCATTCTATACACGGTGCCCTGCCAAAGAAACGAAAGTCTAAAAAAAAAAGAAAACCTTCATTGAAAATTGCCCCCAATTCATTTGTCACTTTTTTTATATCTATCAGAGAATTAATCAGAGAATGAAAATGAGATACTGCCAACGACTCTGTTATTTGTAAAGTAAACTTGTTCTTATAGTGATACTCTGCAAAAAGTTCTTATAGTGGTACTGTATTAATACTTAAATTGTATTTATTGTGTTTTAAGTAAATACAACTGTCTAAACTTCCGATTATCGATTCTATAATTTTATTATAAAGTTTTTTTTAATGTCATTGCAGTTAGAAAGTTGCTCACGAGTACGTAATTGAAAAAAAAAAGTATCGTTGACTGGTAAGCGTGTAGAAGGTTGTTTTAATCTGTCGTAACCTAGATACGAATAGTCGATATTTTTACATAATAAATTGAGTTTGCTACAAGAATGCTGTGAACCTTGACTACTTTTTCTGACGTAGAACTACGTTTTTGCTGATATCGAATAAGGATAACTCAAGGTATACGAATATGACGAAAGCAACTATCGTAGCAACTACTTACAAAAAAAAATTTTTTCTTTTTTTTTTTTAAAAAAAGCTTTTCTTTACCTCGAATTGGGGAGTATTGCAACTTTTGGTAAACCAGTGGTACCACTCGTGTAAATGTACAGCAGCTTATCACGATAATTAGGCTTGTCCTTCACCGCTGGCTCGTTTGTACTGGCCTCTGACAGAAGTTTGTTTAAATCGCAAACACCATTCTCGCAGATCTGAGATTTGAAACACACTTTGTATCTCGCGATTCCCTGAATCGAATCCTTAATATCGTCGAGAGCTAAAAAAAAAAAAAAGAAATCATTGTTATTCTTACAACGTACACAATTGTACAAATTGCACTTTTATTGTTAAAAGACTTGTGCTTGAACGTCTCTTTTGTTTGATACAAGATTGTTATATCGAGATAACAAGAATAATATTTTGCTAATCAACAAATAAAAATCACAAGTTAAACATACTGTGATCATCGTTAAAATCTTAATAAATCTTGGAGACGAAGATTCAGAAAAGTTGAAATCTTTTTTCTAATTATCATTTCCCATCATCTTTTAATCATTATATATATATTCTCATATCGATCTTTATTTGATCTTACTCCACATGTTTGCATGAATAAGAACTTTGTTCGAAGTGTGATACTGCTTCTTTTCTTTTACTTCATTGAATTATTGACTTTACCAGACGTGTATTCTTCCGTGTAAATAATGCTCTTCACTTCGGCGATACGGAGACAATGAATCAACGACTGAAGGCGCAAATTTGTGTTGATCAGTGCTGTAACGACACCGATTTTCCCCAGGCCGAGCCAAATCGCGACGTACTCCGGCCTGTTGGGCATCATCAGAGCCACGGCGTCTCCTTTCACATAGCCAGCCTCTTGAAAGACATGCGCTATCTGGTTGCTGTACTTGTAAATTTGAAAGTTCATCAAAAACATAAGAGACTGATTTCCTAAATAATCGGTTCAAATGACTTTTCTACCTACATCGGAATACGTCCAAACTTGATCCTCGAAGAAGAAGCAAGTCTTGTTAGGATAGCGGTCCACTCTTTTCTTGAATATCTTCACGACCGTCATGTTGTTCCGACGCTGTCCTTTTACTTCGATCTCTGCCGAAATGGCACGATACAGAAATCTGGAAAATTTATATAATAATATGGGGGTGTGAAATTAAAAATTTGATAAAGTGTGTTTTTTTTTTGACTCTTTTTTTTTCTAATTATTTAATAAACAAGATACGCATTGGATGCTCCCCGTAGAATAATTTATTTAACGTTTTGATATACTGACATTTTCAATTAACATTTTAAAATGTCAAAAGACAAAGATCAAAATCTCCGTCACTAATAATTTCCTTGATCTTTTTAAGCCAATATTGGCGTAACTTTCCTCGTTTAAAAAATATTTATTTTTGCGCAAACAAAATGTTATCGAAATCTTTCGTTTTAGTTTTACGGAAGAGTGGGTAAAATTTCTTTTTGAGACAAAATATAATCTTCATTTTTTGAAACGATAGAGTTGAAAAATAAATATTTTCATCTAAATATTTAAGAAGCTAAAAAAAGTTGCCAACGTGACACGAATGATTTAACTTTGTTAATTATTTGAATTGAAAGGTTCAATGAAAAAATAATACAGGTGAATTCATTTTCAAAAACGAGACAATTTCTATAATTGGTCTCACGAATTCTTTTGCCTAGAATTTTTACAAATTAATTGCATAATATCGCATTCAATTGTAGAACAAAAAATATTATCGCGAAATTATTACCAGACATAAAGACAAATTAAAAGACAAGTACAAAGGTCAAACACTACTTTTTAGATAACATTGGCGCTGAGACACGAGTGCTCTCTCATTCTATTCTGCGATTTATCGTGAAAAATCGGCGACAGAGATAATACTTTTTTGTACTTCAGGTGAAAAATGAATGAAATAATTCTTTACAAAAAAAAACCTATTCATTCGTGTAACACGCTAATTAATAGCATATTGCTAAAGTTATATATATACAGTTAATATAAATAAGTTTTATTCATACAATATCGCGTTTAAAATTGTAATCGAATGAATAATATTCGAAACGATTTAATAAAAAATTACATATATATATATTATACATATAATATTATTATTATATATAATTAAATATATATATAATAATTACATATACATAAAATTATATATATTATTATATATAATTACATACACGCGCGTGCGCGCATGTGTGTCTTTCGATGTATCGACAATACAATATGTCTGACAATGAACGACCTATTTCCCTTTGTCGTCACGCGTTGTATTTTCTAATTTTTTTCTTTATAACCGACGATTACAGCATAAAATTTCCATCAGAGACACTGAAAAAAAAATAAGGAAACTTTGTAATACAATCTATTTGTATTACATTTTGCGAGAAATTATTTAAATTGTTAAAAACATGGTGTTTCACGTCTATGAGATATCTAACAAAAATTATAAATTGGTTTATAAATTTCGACCACTTTGGTAGGTCTAGCGTTAAATAATCGTAGTTAAAAATTATACGGTCCATTCTTCGTTGCTTGCTTTGATTCCAATCGGGTAAATTCACTTTTACATATATTTGAATTTATCTCTTCGTTCTTATCTCTGTATTTTCTACCTTTTGAATTCTTTATTCAGATTTTCATACGCATTTATGTTTTTACGAATGGTCGCATATGTTAATGGAATCGTCGAAAAATAAGTGGAAAATAAGTTCAAATTTATTTGTCAATGACATGCAAGTTAAATGCATCATGTCTATATCGGAATGAACTTTGGAATTTCGATATGTCAAAAGAAATGTAACTCATGCGAAAAGAGCGAGATGCATACATAAAACAGGATTTACTTGTATCTTTCTCAATTGATATTTTTCTTTGAAAATAAATATTGGATTGATTAAAAATGTAATATATACTTGATAAACTGGAGTAATCTTTCATCAATGTATAATATATTGATTAACAATATATTAACCATATTAACATTTGTTAATCAATAACTTCGCAATATGTATCTGACTATTTACATGTAAAATATAATTCAATTGTAGTTAAATTCAAGTATACGAAAACATACAATGTAAGATGCAAAGGTTCAATAATCCCATACTATTTCATCTTATACTTAATTTTTAAGTATTGTTGCGACCCAATCTATCAAGTTAACCTTTGTATTCTACAATCGAAGTTCGTTTCAATCTATCAGATGCTATCAGATCCATATTTTGCACAAGGCAAATAATGTCATTCCCAATAAACACTTTACCCTACATCATCTGACGGCGCGAATATAGAACAGACATAAACAGTGTACTTAGCAATTTTTCTCTTATTTAACGGTTCTTGTAATCAACAAGCCTTGCACGGGTCAATAACCTTTCATGATTCAAGAAATCTGCTCTTATGCACATCAACATCCTTTCCTTCATCGAAACAAAGCAAAATATTTTCTAGAGAAGAAGAGTCAAAAGAATGGAAGATTGAATTTTGTTATTACAACCGAAGAAAAATATTTTAATATAAAACAACCGGACGACAATATAAAAGCGTTTTAATATGAAAAATCGAATAAACGTACTAAGTCTGATAAAAACCAAAAAGCTTTTATAAGAGGCTTTTATATAAGCTGTAGATGTGTACTCTATATCTTACATTAGAATCTTACGTTTTAATTCTCAGAATAATTGCATAGTGGTGAAGTGAATTTTAATACTTCGATCTTTGATCTTTGATCGTTGCAATGATTTATTAATCTTTAATTAATTGTTAGAATGAACGAGTGGAGAAAAAATATAAGTATACTACTAAATTGTACTATTAATTATCTTTTTTTTTTGTTTTTGATTTTAACACCACGTAAAAGAAAATAACACGTGTAATTTCTTAATTATGATATCTGAATAAATTATTTGAAATTTTACAAATAACTTCGTATAATACAGAATCTTAAATGAATGGACGAGTTGTACGCATATTCATGATAATTATAGAATGGAATAGTTTTACGAACTGTAAACTTGATAAAACGTAATCAAACGATTCGTAAATAATAAGCTTGCCGCGCGATAGCCTTGCAAAGACCTTATGCACTTTAGAGAGAGATCAATATATATATAAATAAATGTTCATTTTCCTAAAAGCCTTAACACTTACTTGGCACATCTATGTACGTGTAAGTAAAACGTCAAGCAAGTGTAATTGCTTTCCTCGAACGCAGTAAAAATTAACAAAGTTGATAAAGTTAATACATTCAATAATATTCGATATAAAATCTTGATTAATATTCTACTGATGTTCGATCAAAATTAATCCAATTAGTCTTCTACACGTAACGATGATAACTTTGTGGAGATATTAATACTAGAACTACCGAGTGGTCAAAATCACTAATTCATAATTTTTTTAGATATATTATAGATGCAAAACAATGTATTTATATAAAATACATGAATAAAAGTTTGTGCATTCTATTGTATTTCCATTTTTTTTTACTTTAATATCTCTGATGAAAATTCTATGCTTCAATCCTTGGTAGTTCTAGTGTTAAATAACTAGATCTTTGCACGTTGCTTCACCTTCAAATTCTCTAAAAACGTATAAAAAAAAACTGGCGATTCGGAGACTTACTTCAGGTCACGAGGCAGAATTTTGCAAATGATGTACAGCTTCCGATGGAATCTGCAGATGACGGGTAGCAACGCCAGAGCGAGCGCGACCTGGGCAATCTTGTTGAACCCGGGGAAACCGAACCTCGTCGCCACAACACCAAACATCGCAGCAATAACACCCAAAGCTAACAGCAGAAGTGTAACATCCATGATCCGGCGTCACCCAGTTTGTTCGCTGAGTTCTTGGTGCTCGTGTTCCGTAACTGCGAAATTTAATCACCGTCGGTCAGTTTCTTTATAAAATAAACGTGAGAAAAACGCGAAGGGACGAGACTTATAAATATTATAGGCCGGGCACCGCACTTCCACACAAACTAAAAAAAAAAACGCATCGCTAGAGTTTCACGCGAAGAAAGAATTAATTTAATTTTCCATTTTACATATAGGAAAGGTAACCCCTATGTAGGACGTATCAACTCTCCGATGTTTCGAAATTACGTAAGGTAACACAATTCAGCGGCTTTATTTCTGAGTGGCTCGAGGTGCAACGATCGATATGTACTTTAACATTTTAAGAATCGACGACGTGTTAAAATACATTCTTTTTTTCTCTTTTTTTTTATTAATTTTGTCGCGACACGAGCCAAGAACGATACTTGTTTGCTTATCTGAGAGGCGTGCTATAAGCTACAATCAGTTTCCTTCGTCAAAGAACTTACACGAAATTAGCACGAGACTCTGTTTCAAAAAACATGCACGAGAATCGTCCTGGACGGTTGCTTTGTCGCACGTGCTACGACAACCGCAACCTTCTGCCACACCGTGTGCCAACGATCATTCATATACTATATTCATATGCAGCGTGTTACGATCAATATTACATTCGAGAATCACGTAAAACGCCCCGATGAATCTTTCATGCTTGAATCGTTACACGATCATTTCCCTCCCGGTACGAAATTACACACGACAGAAATCCAGCGGTTGATATAAATTTCGAGAGACAAAGCACCGCCGACAAGATAGGAGAGATAGCGTCGAAGCTAAATGTTACTTAATTGCGCGAAATTTTATGCGTTTATAGCGCTGTTCATTTTCCTTATTTCACAACGATCAATATACTTCGAGTCCTGCTAAATAACACGCTGCAGCTACCACGATGTACAAAAGCATCACAATTTTCTACATATATTCCCTCAACTCGCACGAAATTTGATCGAACGATATTTTCTTTTTCTTAAGATTTGAAGCGAGACGTTTACGCGACGCACGAGGATGTACCTTGCTCGCCTCAGGAAGTACGAGAACTTGGTGTACGAACACGGTTGATCTTGAATTGAAAACCGCACGGGGGACAGCGCAGCGTGCAAATCAATATTCTGTGCCTTTCTTTCTCGGAGCGAAGTATACCACTCCGAACGACGCACCGACAACACTAACAGCCGACAGAGCGACCGACTGGACTGCAGGTGCCGCGTTCCAACGGCACTTCGCTATTGCGCCACCGGCCACCACCGAGAATGAGTTCCGCGCGATAATGCACAAACCAACGGAAAATCGAAGTTTTATTTTAACAAGATCCCCTACTACCGACGGTGTCCACGTTTCTGTCGCATCGCTACTAGACATGCTCGGCCATTCGGCGAACTCAAGCAGGCGCCGTTTTATTTTACGCTTGTTCCTCTGATTTCATCCGTTCGAAACACACGTATCAAAGATAAACTCGATGAAATCGATCGGAAACGTCCCCCTTTTTTCACGTAAAAAGCGCTTGCAAATCTACGCAGCAACGGACCTTGCCATCATTATTTTCTTCTCTTGATTTTTTTTCGAGTGAGAAAAGTATAGGTACTTGCGTCTTTTAACTGGCAGACAGTAATTAAAAGATCAAACATCAAACAAGTAATTATTTTAGAATGACTGTGTGTAAAAATGAAAATAAGTACTTCCTTGTATCTTTTATGTTCATTTCGTAAATATATTTGTGTATATATGTGTAAAAAACATGATTAATATTGATCATAATTTCAATAATTTTTGTAAATCATTTCGTTACTTTTCAACATGAAAATTTCTGCAGGTATTATTTTCACACATTTATTATTTATTAATGAATTAAAATATCATAGAATTAACTGTAGATACAATAACACTGCACAAAAATTCGCTCGCATATTTCATAACTCGTAATATTCGTAAAATGATTACAACTTTTAATGATTTGCCTATAATTAGATAGTAACATCACTTAAATATTAGAGAATAATGAATAATGAGTATATATAGAACATAGAATAATATAAATCGAGAATATACGAACAATAAATTTAAATAATACCAAAGATTATGAGAGTACAATAGATAATAAAACAATGCATCATTTCAATCTTCAAAACAGTTTTCACATTATGATTAAATCAGAAAGAAAATTTCAATACGTATTTCGAATTGAATTACTGAAACTTGAGTTTGTAACTGAATAATCATGTTGAAATAAAACTTAACTTAAATGGCATTTTGAATTTATTAAAATTCATATAAACGTTTGGCAAATTAAAAAAAGTAGATATATTTGAGTCTAATTTTCTCGTAAATAGTAAAGCTTAAAAAATTCAAAAACCAACAAGTACAGACAAAATACAATTGTTATACATTCTGTTATAAAACTAAATAATCAAGCATTACAAAAAAATATACGTAATTGAAAACTTAATAAAATAATTTCTCTTTTAATTTATTCGAGTCTTTTATATTGAGCATCAATAAAATCAAAATTTATAGAAGGAATGTTACATAAGAAAAAGAAAGTTTAATATGGAACTATTCGATCGCATGCTTTAATTTTTAATCCTTATATTATTGATTTGGTCACAGTAACTTTATTATTCATGATTTATTATTTCTTAATACATATTTTATTGTTAATTTTCTTTCAATAGATCGTGCGTTTCTATAACACATCTATTATCACCTAATAAAAAAACAAATATTGTTTAAACGTACTTTAATTAGTTTTTAAACTATATAATTGTTACAATAACGATTGAAAGTGTTGTTTTTGATAAAAACATTTTAATCCATGATTTATCGACTCAATGTACGATTTTTAAAATAACATGCTAATAACTCTGTACAATTATTAGCCATTCGTTTGACCGTGTAAATTTTAACACGAATTATTTCTAACATTTCACTAGAACTTTGATGAAGAATTTAAGCATGAAAAGTAAATAAATGAAATTCTACCTTACAAATGAACACGATTGACAATTCACTATTACTTAATTTGAACATACACTTGATACAGGTTTATGTAAAAATGCAGTAATTCTGAATCACATCTGCCATTTATAATCAGTTTGCTAGTGAATTAAACTCTCGTGAAATATTAAATAGACGTATAGTAACTAATATATCATATTTTTATTATAGCATTACTGATTCGGAGCTAAGGTAGGAAACGATGGGAAGACTTAATGAACGTCCTGAAAGTGAATGTATATTTAAAAATAAGTAGTCCTTAATGGATCTAAGATAAGAGAAGTTAATAGCTATACGGTTTGCAGCAATTTACAAAGAAATTACCTAAGTTTGCTGGATTGGATATAATTTTTACATTGATCTACAGTGGTAAATATTCTAAAATAATTATAAATTCCTTTTGTTCAATTCTGTGGACTTTTTTTGTTATATGCATCTACATCTTTTAAATTTAAAATGTCAAATTCTATAATATTTTTTCCTGCAAATTGTCCAAACACTCCATTTGATATGCTACGTTTAACGACTGCAAGAAAAAAAACATATTAATCAATGCAGTCAATAATATGAAATAACCATTAGTCTTAAATATACTGACCATTTGAATTTACTTTTGTCAACATGTACGTTGGTAAATCTTGACATTCACGAGCTATATATGTCCCAATGACTGATAAATCAGTAATTGGTGGTGTAACTACTTTCATTGTTTCACGCACAATTTCTGTATTTACCTCATAATAACCTGTAAGCATTATACAAAACAAATATACACATATACATTATTGTATTATTCATTTTTAAATTTGTATTCATTTACTTAACAAAATATAACAAATTTACCATTATACATTTTTCTGAGAAGATCATACATGTTACGTGGTGGTAGGACTGTTTGACGATCAAGTGGCATCACAAAACAACATTGCCCATCAATATCAATGATACCAGTTTTGTTCTATAAAAAAAAAAAGAAAAAAAAAAAATTAGTTGTAGAAAATAACACTACCAAGTTTTTTTTGTCAGATATTTTATATGTTAAATGTTCCAACGTACAATGTTAAAATCATGTATAAATCGACCTTGGCGCCCACCACGAAAATCCGGTACATCAATTTTCTCATACTGTTCATTCTCCAAGTCAATCTCGAATCGTTCCTTGAAGAAGCTTTTCATATTATCAACATTCTTTGCAATATCAGTAGCTTCCTGCTCTGTAGCTCTCCTCAAACCTTTTACAATTAAACCAGAATCAACATTTTTCATAATATCCATAGCTTCTTGTTCTGTAGCTCTTCTCAAACCTTGAATAATCAAATCAGAATCCGCCACCAAGCCTTGATGCACCGCGTCCTTGGCGTATGGAGTTTTGTTCGACTTGTCATAAGGAATGCTGTACCATCCAGTTTTAAATCTGTGCATCTGCGTTCTAGCATACTGCCTGTATATATATAATCCGCCAATGACTCCAATTATGAGGATCATCAATGCAACGAGGAACAGTAAGAACGTTGCGGTCACGTGAATGCGATATATGCTCCTCCGGGAAACAAAATAATGGCCTCCCACGTCAGACTTCAAGCATTGTGCCTCAGCATCCCGTTTACCATTTTCCTGTTAATTGTATTTAGTTTGAGTGCTACATATACGAAAAGAGTATTAAAAGGAAAGACATTATGTACTTGATGTTCAACGATTAAATAGAAGCAGGTAACAATTTCCTAGAAATGAATTTCGTCTATATCAGACTAATTTAATGCAATTCCATCGCTTATCAACGATAATGGTGAACAGGAACTATCAAACGACGTCATAAAATGTACGATACAGCAGCAAATGACAGAAAGAAGAAAATCATATTTACGCATGAGAATAAAATTACAGGGCTGACGAAAATTAATGGAACTGACGGAGAACAACAAATTCGATAATGTAAATAATGAAAAATTGAATATATTCCGTTTACGAAGGGAAGCGGGGAAAATCTAAAATTTCCGTTATTTTTCCTTTTCATTTCTTATCGTTAAGGACATCAAAATATATCACTAATGTCAGAATTTGATAAATATCAAAATGGTGCTAACCGCTGTGTTCTCTTCGATAAACAACGGTAGTTCCTTCTCGGTAATGGCTTTTGTGATGATCGTCATCTTGATAAATGTTTCGATCTCAGCACACCCGTGAATACCTTTCGCACGAAATCAAATTTCGTGCGCTCGATCGTACAGCCGAAACAAATAATCACCACACTCTGGCAAATATCTATCAAAAGTATCACAACGCAAGTATAACACTACACTCGCAAAATTTCAGGACGAACTACACGTACACATAAAAGCAGCCGAGATTGATCGGTGACAACCGCGCCCTCAATGTACTAATAAATACTATCTGCGCATGCGCCGACTCCGAGTGAAAGTCGACCGCCTCTCAATGTTTTGTACATATATTTCACATGTGTACGTGCTTGTATATATTTTGACTCCACATGATACGCGCTACGTACATATATGCCGTTTGACGTACATTGTGTACGCAATAAAAATATAGAACTGTAATATTATGATTTCATTTTTTTTTCTACAATTAGTATTAATCATATTTTTAACCAGG
>KQ435759.1:583021-596596 GCA_001276565.1 Melipona quadrifasciata | reverse complement strand
ATTATAATAAATATTATATTTTCTTAAATGTAATAAAAGAAAAATTAAGCGATAAAGGCATTATTATTTATTGTTCCTTATGATGCAAATGGGTTACAACCTCCTTATACCAAAATATTTCAGAAGCAACTTATCTGAAATGAAACTTTTACAACTGCAACTTTAATACTAACTTTAATACCAAATGTACGATTTAGATGTATAGTCACAAATATCACGTAGAAAACTGTTCAAAATTCGCAATCAGTATCATTCCGTCTGATCGTGAGACACTAAAGAGCAGCAGAATCAAACCGAACTCGAACTATAAATTCGATGAAGAGCACGATAACGATCGCGGTTGTTGTGCACCAGTGACGGAAACTAGCGTAACGGATTGTTATTCCACTGCGAAACTGTCTGAACGTTTCCAAAGCAGGGGAACCGGTTGCAGCGACGTCTATGATAAAACTAATAACGTAATTCTCTCGTCGACGAGCCGCGTTATAAGTGAAGGTTACCGAGTATCGTGTCAGCACCAAACATAGCACCGAAAACTCAGGCAAAAAGTGTTAGCGCGCGACACGCGTGATATACGTAGTATATACGTGATTTAAGATCGTACTTTGAGATTGAAAAATCGCCAACATGACTTTCAAGTCTGCAACGCTTCGATACATCCAATTGCCGATTTTTATAGAAATTACTCTTTTTTGAGTGTGTACAGGATGGAAAGGAAAGTTTGTCTGTGATTATTATAGATAAATTCTGCACCTTCGATCTAGTGGAGGTCTATGTAAAGAACCTTAAATTTCTTAAAGAATTAAATTTCAAGGTCAAAATTTTTTTTGTTTGCATCGTATTCGTCACAAAGGATCCATAAGTCGTAATCTAATAGTTCTCTTGACAAATGGCAAAAAAGTTTTTTGATTATTTAACACTGCGAACGTGTGCGTTCTAACAGCGACTTTATAGTCTCCGGACGCGTGGTTGTGATGTTTATATTTCGAATAATGTTAGTTTTATTATTTGATTATTTAGACTCGCACTGATGCTACAACGATGCTATAGGATAAATCAAATGTTAGTGAGACCTAATACGAAAATTACTCCGTCGTCCAGAATTATAAAGTCGCTGTTAGCACTTTGCAACACTTTTGAACAGCGTCCTAATGAAATAGATATTTTAGAATTTTAGTATAATAAAAATTTCATAGAAACATGGAAAAATGTTATTTTAGAACGTTTTATTATTTTTTAATTAAAAATCTATTTTTATAGTCGAGTGCTATTCATTTAATAATAATGTATTTTTTAATTAAAAATCTATTTTTATAGTCGAGTGCTATTCATTAAATAATAATATTCAGTGTCAGTGTTTGCTACAAATATTTTCGTGCCTTCGGCAGAAAAATTTTTATTTCTATGTGTACTTTAGAAAAAAGTTCTATTTTGCAAACATTTCTTTATCCGTTCTCGTCGGGATTTACGACATTATTCGAAGAAGTTCAACGACCCGTATTTCAAACAAAGTCCCTTAAAATATTCTCGACATTGTACAACTACGATAATCCGAGGAGATGGCAAAATTGATTAAACATCCAGCAATTTTAACGAAATTAATTCTTATCGGATTCGTACGTCGATTATGGTAATAAATTACAGTCAATGACACGTTTATTAATATTTCCTCTAATGGGTTCCGGTAATAACCGAAGCGTTCCAATTATTCTATGCTCTCCGTACGCTAAGCCGCACGTAGCGTGGGAAAAGAAAAAAATTAGTAAAATGAAAATCCCGTATTTTCAATATCATCCCTCCCCCTTTTCCTTCCTTGTTGTACGAGTGTCCTGGAAACGCGATCGCTCGTGAAATCTTGCTTTGGGAATGAACGCGCGAAGATATTCCGATCGAACTTATTTCAATTTTAATTTCCTCATGCAGTTATTAGCATTAAATTTCCTGCTCTCCTTCTGTTAATTTTTTTTTCTCCTTCGACGCAGATTTCTATTCTTTCCCATTCTCCTCGAAATTTCGAAACATGTGCAGATTTTCGTGTAAAAAAATAGATCGTTTCTAGATCGAAACAACAATCTCGTAACAAGTTTTACACGCGTGATATGCTTAGCAGTCATAATTATTCGTACTCATTGTTCACAATGCAGTGAAAGAAGCGGCTGCTATGTTTGTCACCGGCGCGCTGCGTTCGAACAATGTAGTCTCACTTTGTTGAACACCGTTTCCTGGCCGCAGATTCGGTCAACGTAACAATAATGGTGAGAACTTGCGATAAAAAAAAAGAATCGGGAGAGCTGGAATATCCTATTAGCCATTTTCATCTTCCTATTTTTTTCTTTTTTTTTTTTTTTTACTAACGAATTTTAAAAAAATTCAAAAGACACTAAAAGTGGTCAAGCGACTCGTCAATATTTGAAATTAATTTCAAATCAATTGTTTTGTCGAACAAGTATTTAAAATTAATTAATCAATTGCTTTGTCAAATAAATATTCGAAATTAATTTCAAATTAATTGTTTCGTCAAATAAATTTCGATTAATTAAGAGGATCTTTTTGAGGTCTGCCCTTCTTGTTACTTTTAATCGCGTTTTCGCGTCTATCTCGGTATAAACAATCGACACAAATATTCACTTACGCGTTTTCTTGCAATGATTTTGTACATTCCAGCAAAATCGTCGACATCACGTTGCTCAAAACGCGTAAAACTAACTCATCCATTCTGTCACACAGAAGGAGCACTTACAACTCTGTTGTAATTCACAGTAGTGGAATTCGATGGCTGAACAAGTGTCTAAAGAATGACGATGGAGCACTATTGTTGTGTATATATGACAGCCTGCTGCGTTATAAAATTTGTTTTCATCCTGAAGGTTGATTCTGTTTTCCTCTGATTCTGTTGTACGTACAACGTACATTCGCCATTCGAAATGTTATATCTCAAATAAACACTGGCTACGATTACATATTCATAGGAGAGAGAGAGAGAGAGAGAGAGAGAGAGAGAGAGAGAGAGAGGAGAGAGATTTGAGCTCTTTTCGTAGTAAATGAGCGTGACAGAGGGTTGTGGGCCCCTACGTCGCGACGTTGTCGACTCTAACAAAAGTTGCACGATAATTATGCTCGTAGCTCTCTAAAAACGAGCCCTCGTAAATACATGAGACTGCGTTATACTAACGACTGTCACACTACCGACCATTACAGTTTTATGTGCTTACGTTATTACGCTGTTCTGTTCCTTAAATAAACGTTAATTTACATCGTCCCTTCGTAAAGTTACGTAATTGAACTCCATGTTTATAGGATCAATGAACTTTTCATATTTAACCACTTGCGCTGGCAACTGATTGCGGACCATAACGAGTGACCAAACTGTATACAATATCACTGGATAGAAATTATTGAGAAGTAGTAAATTTATTGTTTGTTTTGCCAGGGTTATACTTAAATATACTTAAAACTGAGAAAATATGGCAATTTTGGGACAAAAAATTCTCGACGTGCAGTCATTCCAGCGCAAGAGGTTAAGGGGGATCAATGAATTTCTTTCTGTTTCTCAAATAACATGAAAATTTTGTCAACCTCAGTGGATTTTTGATTATTGAAGAGCGATCGATTAATAGAAAATTTGGAAAATTTCTTCCAAATTTGAAAAGATCGATAAACAGTAAGGTCTGTTTTACTTGCTACTCCGATTAATGTTCGACTTTGGTCTATTTAAGGGATCAACGAACTTTCTCCGTTTCCTAAATAAGACGAAAATCTTTTCAACCTCAGTAGAATCTTAATTATTGGAGCATGATCGAATGATCAATCGATTGATAGAAAATTTGGCAAATTTCTTCCAAATCTAAAAAGATCGATAAAGAGTGATGCCTATTTTATTTGTCACCCCGATTAATATTCGACTTCAGTCTATGCCACTTAACATTCTAATAATCTACTTAATATTCTAATTAATATTCGACGCTCTGACGCGCATAGCGTCTTGTGAAAGTCAAAAAACGTGCTCGTAATCACGCCTCGAATACCTGTACGGAGCAAAGCAAAGCAAGATCCTGACGTTTGTAAATCTCTCAAGCGTTCGTAACTCTATTTCTGATTTGCCACAGTTTCAAGAATCTTATCGGTTCGACAGTTTACCATGCGATTACGTTGGGGGAAAAAGAAGCGACAGTCGCGGGACAGGTTGTTCCGATGATAGACATTTTTTAAGCGACGATTCTTCGAAACGAGAGAAGCCAATTGAAAAAAGCGAACTCCGATATCGTTTAGATATTAATTTAATTTTTAGATATTACTTTAATTTTTAAAATATTTTTAGCGATTCTTTATCACGTCGAAATAACTTTATTCGTATTCACAGTTATAGTTGTTAAATTACTTCGTCCTCATGCTTCAAGAAACGTGTAGCAAAAATTTAAATAATAATTAAAATTAATTAAAACGAGAAGTCATATGCGATGGTTCGATCGAGTTAATGTTTATATATATAATAAAGAAAAAAAAATTGTGAAATCACGCGTTTTAATAATAATAGTTAACAAAACGCGATTGGAAACGTCACGCACACTAAATGTAATATTTATAAAATATGATTTTATATTTACAAAACAAATTGTATTTCATTAAATATAAATTTTAATTCACGAAATATATTTGACTTTGTTCGCTCAATTGCGTCACGGAGAAAAGAAACAGTGACGCATTTCAAATCCGTCGAGTTCAAAATTTTCCAAGAAATTCGCGACCTTTAGTTAGTAAATACACGACCAGTTCGAACACTCGTGTTTCGAGGAATCATCTTTTCCTTTTTTTTTTTTACTTGATTTTGCTCTCAACCGCGTGTCACCTTTGCTTTAAACTAATTGTACACAAAAACATTCGGCGCGACATTCAAACTAATGAAAACATATCGATATACGGTTTTGGTTCTATAACGCATAGAAAAAACACGGCACACGTTGTACATATTTATCTGATAGTAAGTAGATAACCAAAAGTTATTGTATTGTTGTCATTTATAAAGTCATTATATTATGTTATAAAAGTTATTGTATTGCTATGTTAGTATATTATATCGTAATAACTTTATAGATATAATATTAATGTAGCATATTATATAATAATACTAGAATATAGTATAGTATGGTATAGTATATTGTGTCATAATAATTTTATAAATGTAACAACGTTATCGCGTTATCTATAAAGTTGTTACACGACGTTGATCGCGCAACAAGCGAGAAACAGAGGAAGATGAAAAGATAGAAAGGCACAGAGAAAGACTTACTTCTTTAGCCACTTGAACATTCCCATCATGCCGAGAGCGCACGTGGCGCATCGGGCGATCGTTCGAAAATACAGGCCGAAGAACTGACAGGTGAACGTCGCAAACAGAAACGCGGAGAAATTGGCGCGCGAATTGCACTGTTCCCCCTGCTTTTCGCAACTGACGGCGGATTGACGAAAGCTCGTGCCGTTGCGACACTTCCTTCTGACACTCCAACTGTCTGCCGCCTGGCCGCGGTTCCCCCG
Source organism: Melipona quadrifasciata (assembly GCA_001276565.1). Lineage (NCBI taxonomy): Eukaryota > Metazoa > Arthropoda > Insecta > Hymenoptera > Apidae > Melipona > Melipona quadrifasciata. The sequence goes on along the minus strand of KQ435759.1, from coordinate 591,064 downwards.
TAGTCTTTTCAGTCGTCTAACTGTCGCCCCACCACCTTCGTCCTGGCACGGTTCTGCGTATCCTTGCTTATCCTTCTTCTTCTGAGCACTTTGCCAACACGAAAGCACGGTTAATACGATTAATCTGTTGCGCTGGAATGACGTGCCACATACGTCAAGAATTGTTTATCTCAAAATTGCAATATTTCCTCAGTTTTAAGTATATTTAAGTATAACCCAGGCAAAACGAATAATAAATTTGTTACTTCCCAATAATTTCTATCCAGTGATATCATACCGACGAGTTCAAAAAGAAAGCGACGAATTATTGTATACGATTTGGTCACTCGTCATGGTCCGCAATCAGTTGCCAGCGCAAGTGGTTAACACAGAGGACGAATCTAGAGAGAGATTTTCTAGAGTCTACCAGAGAAAATTTCTCCCCTCGAAGTACATAAATACATGTATTTTCGAGTCATGTTTCTTATTATTAATATTTTCGTTTGAGTTTTAATTCAAATAATCGAGTTTAAGATATCGTTTAATGAACTTACGAAAATTTCTTTACTCAAAATATATAATGTATTAACGAGTCGCGTTTCTTGTTAGTATTCTCATTCGAATTTTAATTCGAACAGTCGAGTTTAATATGTAGTTTGATGAAGCTGCGAAAATTACTTGAAATAATGTATCCCCGAGTCACGTGTCTTATTGTTAGTACCTTCATTACGAATCGTTCGAGTTTTAATTCAAACAAAATCAGTAGGAATGAAAAAAACGATATGTTAATCTATCGAAGAAAATTGGAACGACAGATTTGAGTGTGATGAAACATTAATATTTAAACTACCACTGTGAAAGTAAACTTACCTGTGACCGAATATGCACATTATTATAGTCTTAAAATTTTAATGGTGCATCAAGAAATTTCATCGTCGTTGGTCTCGAAAAATTAAGTAATTGTTCGTCATGCGATGAATGAAATGTTACAATTACGATTTATAATCGACAAATTACGGTAAATACGGTAAATTACGGTAAAATACGGTAAAATTCCCTCGTCAACAATAAAAAAATTCGTTATATTTTATCATAACATTTGTCAGAATTCTTCGGTGACGATGGTAAGAACGAAAGTGCTCACGGAGTCAATTTTCGAATCGTTAGAATCGCACGTGTGAATCTGCACTGGAAGACGGCGTGCAACTGACGCGTCGTGTCAAACAGACCGACTTCCGAAACAAGACTCAACTCAGGTAAACACCAATGTAGAAATACCCGAATTTGACAACGCTGTTCGAATTTGGCAACAATGTTTTCGGGAGAGTGTTGGAAATGTTTTTCGTTTCTCACCTTTCATTTGCAATAGAGATCGAACAACGATAGATATATTTTGACATTTTGACAATTTGAGTCAGTAATAATGCAATATAACTGCTTTTTGATTTACTGATGATAACTACTTTCTACCACTACTCGGCATTAATGCAGAGGTGTAAATATTGATATTTATATATTCTATTTTGGATGTATTACAAGGAAGAACGTACTATTAAATATAAGGTGGGCCAAAAGTTTCTTCCCACCTATTTTTTTTTTTTTTTTTTTCAATAAAACATCAAGATATAAGAGAAAAGTAATTTTATTAATTTTAAATTAAATTAAAATTTAAATGTGATTTCTTCATTATGTTTATGAAGATTATTTTTTTCAAATGTTGAAATACATAATAAAAATATTACGGATTTATTTTAGTAGGAAGTGATTTTTCGCCCACCCTGTATATAGTTTTCATTTTTACGCATGGAGAAACAACCGAGATAAGAACATTTGAGGGAAACATTTGTGTTCACTTTATTCCGAATTTGCTCCAATTAATAATATATTTGTACATTTACACATTGTTCTTTTTTTTTTGCATTTGTATTTCCGCGAATGCAAATACCGTTAAATAAATAACGTTGAGCACTTTGATTTTGTTCTGAACTCGATATATCAGATTGTAACGCAAATAGAGGAATAACTCTGCCAAAAAAAATGTCATTATCAAAAAGCACCCTTTGTATAATTCTCGCGGCATTAATAAGTCTAGATTCAGTCTCAATTTTTTTTAGTCTGCAATTTGCTTACGTGCAAATGCACAAGAATCGATTCCGATTCCACTGAAACACGATTTTATCTAATTTGTGTTTCTTTATTCTATATTATTTTATTCTATATAACTAAAATATAGTTATATAATGTCACTTTAATGAGATCGTGCCGGTATCCGAAGCATTTAATTTCCATTATTCCCGTATACGTGTTGAGTACACTCGGAGAATACTCAAAGCCGATTTACTCAAAGACAAAGCTTCGAACTAAAATATTTTATTCTTTATTTTTTTTATTACTTTCTTACGTAGAATCACCTCCACCTTGCTTGTACTATCGGTACCAAGGACACCATGCAGAATAATTACTAAAATTACGTAAAAATAATTATTAAAATTACTTAATTACTTGAAAATACCGATATTTTATTCATATTTCCAATACCGATTCGATCTCTGGTTTAGAACTCGCTTCTATACTATAAACATCGATATTAGTTATTGATCTTGGCGTTTTAAAATTCCCTCAAGAAGATTCGCTCTCTTCTCGATTTTCGTGTTGCTCAAAAGTCCTCAAAAAATGATTTTGTTATCGTTCGAGGGACTTTACTAACCCTTGAGTGCTTTGTCTTTCAAACGAAGACGCCCGAACTCGTTTAGGAATCGCATTCCTAGACAATGGCTCGTTGCCTCGACGCTAGGAGGAAGCTTTTTGCGGAATCATTGTCTACGATGAAGTTCTCGTTTGATGTGAAGCGGCGTGGGGAACGGAGTAACGACGTGACTCTTTTCGCCGGCTCAATTCACGAGACGGGCAGACGGCAATCAGTGTGATGAGTGATAACAAACAACAATTACCGCGCGCAGTCTGCGGCAAAAAAGAGTGGAACTGGGCCATTGGCGGTGCGCGTGGGAGGAATGGCATTTTATAATGCCACGAACGAAAGTGCAGCCTCGTCGCGTCGTAACGAGGAATTCGCAATTAGTCGAACTTTGTGACATCAAATTTGTAAGAATTAAGATGCACCTTGTAATTTTATTTGTTAATATAAAAGTAATTAACTTAATTTCGTTAATTAATATAAAAATTTGTGAAACAGGATCAGGTACGGTCAATTTCGACAAAAAGATATCGTCGATAATTTCATACCTTCCAAATTACGAGTTTATTGACATATACGAAAAAAGAAAAAAGAACAAGTTTGAAAAACGTAAAATTAAAATTATATTAAAATTAAAATTAAAATTAAAATTACAATCGTGGTAATAAAGTATCATGTACACGAAATCTCGTGACGAAGAATTTGTAATTCGAAGATAAGATACATTCTTTATTTCACGCAGATTGGAGTTAATGACTTGAGGGATTTGTTAGTTTTATTTATATATGTTTTGAGACTAGTTCATTTTTGGTTATTTAAATACATACAAGAGACAAACAAATGCTAAATAGAGGTAGAGAGTTTCAAGCGTTGCAGTCAAATGATTATCACAATAATTGGGACTTCAAGAAATGTCGATACTCCTGCTTCATAATTGATGTGCTCGCTTTTCGGATCATTTTGTCCTGTTTAACGCGATTTCATCTCTTGCTTTACGCAGGAAGTAAACGCTTGCAAATGCTTGAGCCGTTGTTGAGACTGTAAAATAAAAATGAGAGCGTACAATTAATTGCTTCATTAAGTATAACAGATAATCAAGTATAACTTTGTTAGAAAAATTAACGATTGGAAGGCCAAACAACACAGTCTTCACTCGCGTTCAAAAAGAAGAAAAAAGAAAAAGAAAAATTCGTCGCATTACTCGTCTCATTTTTAATTACATAATTGTCTGAAAAGTCGAAAGGTTTGAAAGATCATTTTTGCCACGAGCTTCTTAATTAAGTCACAAGTATTCAACGAGTACCTTGAAACCTCTGTGCAGTCGGTCCTTCATTATCGCTATAAATTCCTTGTAGGACAGCTGGCCATCGCCATCCTCGTCGAAAAGCGCGAAGACAGTATCAATAATGTGATCGCTGAGCACACTTCCCGTACAAATTTTCACGGCACGTTGGAATTCATCTGTGAAGCACGATACAGGATAAATTACTCAAATTACTACTCAACTTAAATTATGAGTCGCGTACTTAATTTAAATTATTAGCTGTTAACAACTTATTATATTATATTAACAACTCAAATTATTAGTTACATTCGAATATTCCTCAACGAAGGATACATTTCGAATACCTTTCGATATTGGATGATCCGCTAGGGTGTACATTCGCATAGCGATAACGAAGTCGTCGAGGTTGTTTAGAAACTGATAGAAACGACGAAACTCTTCGAACATAATGCCGATTTGAAGGTGCGAATTTACCAATATTCTGTCCAAATATTTGTCGTATCTGTAACAGTTAAGATTGTCGATAATTGCCGATCGAAATCAGATTGATCAAGATTATTGACCATTATTATTTTATACACTTGCTAAAGAGATACCTCGCAAAGATACTTTGCACGTTTTTGACATATTCACAAAGGAAAATAAAAAAAGAAGCGAGTTTTAATAACTCGATACTTTCATAAATTAATCAATCACGAACTTCAACAAATTATTGAATTCCTCATTTTCTGAATTGTAAAAATAACATTAATGTAAAAGAATTTGAAACACGAAATATCAACGTTGAACTATAAATGATAAAATATAAATAAATAATAATGAAAAATATTAACGAATTTCAACGAACGATCAGACTTAGGTTCTGCAAGAGCAGAATACGTAAGACGATCGATTATTCCTAGATTTTTCGTCGAATCGACATGGACATTTCGCTCGACAAATACTGATCGCGACAGTCTGCGTTGCGCGTGCAACGAATTAAAACTTAAAAGACTGGACCAATTGCAAAGATGGAATTTCTGTTAGAGCAAAGTATGTACTTGTTAATACACGCACTCGTCCGTATCGAGATGGGTGTACCGCAGCAGGATCTTCGCGAAATTCAACTCGGAGATAGAGTCGCGACCTTTGCTGAATTCGTGAAACTCGAGCTCCAGAACTTCCTGCTGCAGATTCTCCATGAAGCACTTGAAGTCTTCGTACTTCAGCTCGTTGGTTCCGTCTTTCCCAAAGAAGTGTATCATTAGGGTGGTGTCGACTGCGTGCCGTCGTTGCAACCCCTGCAATGATAATCACGTTACTGCAGTTGGTAGCTTTCATCATTTAATTAATTTTACGTATAATCGTTCATCATTTCGTCATACGTACGTTGTTAATTATATTACCTGCTCGTCGTCAATATACTGGACTTGAATCGCTTCGGGTGTTGTCTGCCTCTCCGTCAGAAGATCCAACTTCTCTTTCGTTTCGGTACCGTGCCGGCCCCTCCAAGCGTGGCTGAAAACTTTTTCCATCTGTGCAAAATAAAGCGGAGCTTTCTTAAAATTTCTGCTTTACTAATTCGCTAATTTGTCTCGAGACCTCCCGTGAGAAAACATACAGGCGAGTTTGCGCGCAACGCGCGCCTGAAACGAAGGACGGAACAGTCAGCATGGCAGAGATTAGTGTGAATGTTCGAACAAGTTAGAGTTCACAGTGTTCCGTGTAAAAGTACATAATATTTTAGACCAATGGTTCCCAATCTTTTTGATGGCCGTGGCCCATCCAAGCATCTTTAAAATCCTGATGATTTTCACACATGATTCTTGCTATTCAAAAAGTGGTCACTGTTAATACCTCATTCTCGAGTTTATTTCACATTTTAAAGTTTAACTTAAATTTATTTTGTATTTTATAACGATGTATTTTGGGAACCATTTAGATATAATGTGTATCAGTTAGATTATAATGAAATTTAGACATAGTGTGATTACGCAATTTTTCGTTAGACGCATAATTTAATAGTTATCACAGGCGTGCAAGTTACGTGAATCACCCTATTTGTATTTAAAACATTTATTTAAATTTAATCGTAAATCGTTCTTTTTAATTATTAACTCGACGTTAACGTTGACAAGGTTGTTAATTAATTAATTTCGATCGAGCGCAAAAAACTCTCCGCGATAAATTTTTCATTCTTTTCCGGTCATTTTGTCAGTAATTTATCAGTATCTTTGAAAAGATTAAACCGTGCAAATGGTATTTAACACCTCACGCAATTTTTCAGTTGTTACATTATTATCATTATAAAAAAATTGCAATACAAAATCAACAGAATTATAACAACGGAAATTACGATAGAAAGTCAAACAGAAAAATTCGAATCCAGCGAGCTAGTGAAAGTGAAAACACAAAATCAATCACATTTGCATCTGCAAGTTTTACGACTTACGTAAGAATTAGAGACAATTTGTCTTTTCTCACTGCTCTGATGGTCGCCACGAAGTTTCGGTTTATGAATGAGCTCCTCACTCACTGGCACGATATGTTTCAACTAGCGTAAAATCGGAAAGAAATATTCAGACGGATCAGCGAGAAATCAAAAGAGCAAAGCGACACAGGGAACACAAACTTAAGCTCTCGCGAATCGAGATGATCGATAAGCAAATTTTTATGAATGAAAATGCGAGTGAAAACGACGAATCAATTCACAAAATTGATTTGATATGAAATTTATGGAAATGCGAGGAAACAAATAAATGAAGCGTCGCAAGAAGCAGAATTAAATTGAAATAAAAGTTAAACTGAAGCAAAACTGAAAGTTAATTGAATTGAAATTGAAACGAGATTTAATTTCGGTCGAAATAACAAATTAAACAACAAAGGGACTTTCATTTTATGTTTCAAATTACGTTGCAAATTATTGTCACAAATTTACAGTTGATCTGTACATGCCTGAAAGCTTTATTTGAGGGATGTCGATTTAGTTAGGAATTTATTATACATTGGACATCTATCCGAGAGAGTTACTTGATAATATTATTATGGAGCATGATTGTTAAATATCAAAGGCGCTCAGCGCTGTTTCAAGACTAGTTACTGGAACCATTTGCTTTCTCAAATGGTCGTGCGAAAACTCACTGCACGTTTCGTTTCATCGTCGAGATCCCGATGCTCCAGGTTGCCGCCGAGCAATCGCTGAATCTGCGAAAATTACAAACGTAACCGTGCACAAATTGACAAGTCCTATTCTCGCCCGCCTGTCACCACGGTCCTTCCACGTTCTTCTTGCGGGATCGCGTGATTCTCTCCCTCTCTCGTTTCTGGGAAACCGCGATTTATTTTCGCAACGAGATCGTCGATCTCGGGATTGCCGACATCGCGAGTCTCCTCTCGCTGTGTGCTCGAATCGAAAATATTTGGTCGTACATTAGACACGTTTATTATATTTGGTAGAAATAATTAAAAAAAAAAAAAAAAAATCAGAAATTTAAGATAAATCTTTCCATCGATTATTTCTAAATTACGCGCACATTAGCTACATTTACTCGATTTGGCAAAAGTAGTTGCAATTTAAAAAAAAAAAAAAGAAAATTTAAAGTAAATTTTTGTTTAAAAATCCTTCTGTCGATCATTATTTCATCGTCGATGTTTTAACAACACTTCACTTTGATCGATACTTTTTCTTTTCTCTCTGTTTTTAAGAAATCTACGAAAATTGACGTTTTGTGTAATTCAACGCAAAACGAACGATTTGAAAGGAAGAGACAGAAATTCTTAACAGATCTTACCACAAGAAATTCAGTTTTATCCACACGTTCGTTCCCGTCCGTGTCGAACATGTTGAACGCGATCCGGAAACCTGATTTGGGCTCTGCAAGAAAAATCCTCGTTCGTAAGTGCGGAATAATCCAAATCAATGGAAAAAGATGCGAGTGTCTCGTTAAGAATCGAGAGAGATCAACCAATCAGTACTTACTGATTAGAATGGACAGTAGAAAGAGATACTCCGTGTAAGAAATAATCCCTACGAAAATAAAGAAGAATATTATTACGTGCGTGTGACGCGTGTATTATAAATTATCGTAATTGTTATAGAAATTAT
>KQ435759.1:568314-579935 GCA_001276565.1 Melipona quadrifasciata | reverse complement strand
AATTTACCCTAATTTACCTTTTTACATGCTGAATCACCTTCTAGACGGTTTATTACGAGTTAATAATGACACTCTGTGTACATCAAATTAAATATGAAATTCTGAACTCACTAACGCGAGGAAAAAAAAAAAGAGAAAGCGAGATCCGGAGGAGAGGGAGCCCGTTTATTAGATCCAAGTGTGAAACTGGCTTCATGCGCGATTATTTGCATTTCCATTAGCGCGACAAACGTGCCGGTGAACGCAACAAAAAGTCGAACCAGCTGCGCCACTCACTCGTTAGCAGCCCTGTTATTTCGACCGTCCCCCAAGGGTGGCGGGATTAATTGCTCTGCCGACCTCCGAGCCACAAATCCCGACGAATCTCGCGACGCGGCGATTTTCGAATAGGGGAGACCAGTCGAAATCGTTCGTGTCGGTCTTTTTTAACATATTGCTCAACGAGCGGGAAGTTTTAGGTTAGGTTTGACAATTGGTCAATGAAAAATAATAATATTAATGTAACTTGTATGTAATGGTAATAAGTTTCGAAGTCCAAGGTCATTTAAAGGTCACATCATAAACGTACGAATGTATTTTTTCGCGAGCTACGTAATGAAATGGAGAAAAATACTCCTTTTCCTATATAAAATAAATGACCTTGAAAAAAAAAAACATTAAAAAAAATAGTTCTTCCTTTCGATTTCGTCCCTTCAATTAAGTTAAATTTAAGTAAATTACTTTAGAAACGATTTTCGTACTGATAGAGAAGATATTCAAGTGGTCCGGTTTTCGTGAAACATCCTGTATATTATATAATAGTACACAATAATACATATACTATCGGCCAATTCCAGCGGCGTACTTTTTTCGAAATAAAGTCATTGTAAAAAGAGCGTCTAAATTACGCTCGACCAAACAAGAGTACTCGATTAACCTCGAATAATAATTAACAAATTATTCCGAAAACATTATCGAACGCAGGAGGATGGAAATACGCTCGACAGAAGTGGTTTTATTTGAGACAAGTTGAGAAACTGTTTGAAAGGTTCGAAAGACACCTTCCGTCGCCAACGGTTCTGTACACAAACTCCGACTCTGTCGTGGAAATTTCTTCTTCACGAGAAAGCCTGTTCAAAGGCCTGTTTCGTGACCGCTCACCTTTGTCTCGAAGGTTCCTGAACATGTGTGGATTTCCGTGGCGCAGCAAGGGGGTGCTGTTCCTCATCACCTCCAGCTCCTTGTCCGTCAACACGCGTCTCCTCAGCCTCGCTGGAACATCACCGACGTTTACTTATTTATTTATTTGAATCGTCCGTGAGTCGATCTAGGGGGATCTCGGTGCATTTCGTTGCAAAGAACGTCAAAGAACGTCGCGAAGAAAACGCGATAGCACTTGCAGTGTTTGTTCTGGTCGAGAGACGACACGAGGGATCCAAACGAACGCGTTAAAATAGACACGTCGATGAATTTTTCTTCGTCTTTCGTTCAACAGCTTTTACGTTCGCACCCCTTGAAATTTATTTACACCTTCACATTTTTAACCTCTTCAGGCACGATTTTTTTTTTCAGTTAGAAGAGATGATTTAATTTTTCTAAATCTTACAATTTTTTTGCGTCGCTAAATTATTTCAACAACGAAAATATAATGTTTATAAATAGTAAACAATAAATATAAGAAGGACATAATAAATATAATAATAATATATATAAGAGGGACATTAGAAAAAGACAAAATAACTACTCTGATAAATAACAACAACAATAATAATTTTACTTAATCTTACAAGTTACAAGACAATGTTAGAAAGTTCATTAGATGTGGGACCTTTAGAATTCTTTGTCCCTTAGGTTGTCATTCAGGGAAAGACTTATGTTCAGTTGACGTCTATTTGCAATGTATATTCTGCATTGAACCATAGTATACTCCATTGTCAACTGAACTTGACAAATTGGGGGGATCCTCTTTGTTGAGGAAATTTTAATTTTTCTGTCTCACTAATAATTTTTTTTTCGCGAGTTGATTTATTTGATCGAATACTCACGTCTAGGTTCAGATTCGACAACGCTGTCGAGGAAGTCTTGAGGGGTCATGTACAGCTGGCCGTCGTACTCCACCGATGCAAATTTTATAAATCTTCGTTCCCTCATCGTCAGTTTTATTGCCCTCTGCGTCTCGTCCTCCTTCTGCGCATAAAGAAGAAAAAAGAAACAAATAAAAACGTCAATTTACAATCCTCAAGTTACTGCTCGTTGAATTTTCACTCCGGTCGCTTCACCATAATTTTTTCACCATAAAATTCTCTATTTATTATGCGCATAAATAAGCATGGATGTTTATTATTACTTATAACAATAAACCACTGGGACGTGGTTTGCAGTATGCAAGCGTCGAGGATTTGGCAAAATGACCTTCCTCCTTCCGGCAGTCGAAACTTAGAAAATCGTTGGAATCGTTTGGAAAGATTCCAGGCCTGCTATTAACATATATTTTGCCCTGCTATAAATGAATCGTAAATCGTTAAGAGCAGGTAGTCCGAAAAGTCATATTTCCATGCTTTACATGCCGAAACAGAGACGGATTCTCCACATTTTGCAGAAATCTCCAAAAGTATTTCATCAACAAAGCGCAACAAAATTATGGGGCAAAAAATGAAAAACAAGACCTACCAAGCTAAAAAAATTACAAAATTCGTAACAGTGAAATACATGATGCCAACCCAACTTCAGAAAAGAGCAAATATCACTAACAAGAATAAGAACAAGCTACGCAAACTGGACACATTCACACAGAACTAAATATCTGTGACACGTGCAATTTACTCCAACTCCATCGAACGTATATTATTAATCTTGTTCCAAACTCTACGAAATTACGTCGCTTGAAATGTTGCGAAGAAAAGCTTTAAGCGGGAGAAAAGCCTTAGAAGTTTTCAAAGATATAGGATTCTACCATTTGTTATAGTCATATTTGTCCTGTCGTAAAACCAACCATTCATAACCCCGAAAGATCCCGAATACTTAATTACAAATGAACAGAGACAAATTTGAAATTTTCTCTCCAACCAGTGAAATAAATGTATAGAGGAAAACTCCGTCTGAACGATTTCGAAAAGGCCTTCACGGAGAAAGAGATACGAGAAAGGAAAAATTCGTTTGACAACGACTGTCAGGAGTCTTTGGAAAAATCTTACTAACAAATGCAGTCATACAAATCCCAAATCCCAATGGATTTTACACGATGCCGACGAAATTCGAATGGCGAGTTCGCGCCGCGTGGCGATCGGTAAAACAGAGCCGAGAAATTATCGATATTTTTTATAGAATTCTATGAAAATTTTATGAAATTTTAAGAATTGCGAATATTCGAAATTATAAATAACTCGAATGAGCCCCTCTGTGAGACGTGGGTCTCACGTTGGGAACCACAGCAGAATAATTTTTAGTCTGTCTTAAGTAGAGCTTTACCCATAAAATATCCAAGTATCCAAGTATTTCGTGAAATGTCCGGTCATTCAGACAATCCTGACCCTTCTCTCAAACTGTGTAGAGAATATTTGAAAGAAAAAGGAGGTCAAACGGTTTATACACGAAAGGAAGATGAAAGGTTAATGCTAGAACCATCAAAATGGTCAAAATGACCAATTTAGAATTTTCAATGGAAATTTTATGTATTATAATAATTATAAATAATAATTATAATATATTAATATACAAATAATATTTATAATATATTATTATTTATAAAAAGAAGAAACTCGAATGATTCTTAGTAAAATATACAAACAGAAGATTGCACTGATTACTGCATTTTAAATTTTTTCCTGTTCCTTTCACTCTTTCATTTCTCCGCCACAAATTCCCAATTTTCAAGTGGAACTGCAATGCTGTTGGAACGATGCTCCACTTGAAAATTGACAAATAAATTAATTAACAGTATTGAAAAACGGAGGAGGGAATTTCTTCAGTTTGCTTGCAAAGTTTAAAGACGAATGTTCAATTTTAATTGGGGATTCGACGACGCTAGTTTCGCGTCGTTGGTGATGTCGATGATTTGTAAGGCTATCGGATAATGGCGTATTATGTAAATAGATTCAAAATCAGCGTGGGCGGTAGATGATCTCTTCTCTGAAGCGCCAGTGTCGTGCAACTCGGAGAACGGACAATGTATTTTCATTCATATTTTCAAATTAGAACCGACTGCTCGCACCCTTGTGCAGTTCGGTCTATAATTTTTCAATTGTCCGAGCGAATAAGCGACGTATCAAAGCTATTAATCTTAAACTTGCGAGGTATCAGCAACATTCGTGCAATAAACCAGCAAATCTCATCTCAATTTGTCGATAAGCGACGTAGTAATACGTTTTGAGTTATACAGTTAACTCTTATATCTCTATAAGTATCTGGATATCTATTATAATTGACTGTCTCTTCAAAAACGAGAAGCGGGAAGAGAAAAATCCCCTAGCAGAGCGTAAACGTCGAATTCTGTTAATTCGATGTTTTACGTACACGGTGCACAGTCATTTTAATCATGAGATCGACAGATTGCGCAGGATACAAAAAACGTGTGACTTTCACGCCGTATATACTTGCACGTTCATCCTAACCGTGATATTAACCGTTTCAAGAAAACTACCGTAAAAACAGGAGGCCTTTTATTCACAAAAATTACATGCCACTCGATCCCCCTAATCGATTTATGTTTACTCGCCGAGCAAAATCAAGATGTAAACGATCTTTTAAGGAACATCATTTCCAATCTGGCGACAGATACTTGAGACAGGTTCATCAAACAAAATTTGAAACTCGCGCGAAACAGTAGAACCGATTGTATAGGGTGGAAAGAAAAGTTTTGTTCGTGGCTATCATAGATTGTATTTCAAGGTCAAATTTTTTTTTTTCTTTTTGCATCGTATTCTACTCAGCGCGAAAAAATTTAATACTTCTTTTAAAAAATGGCAAAAAAGTTTCTCAATCATTTAACAGTGCGTTCTAACAGCGACTTTATGGCAAAGATTATATTTCAAATAATGTTAATAAACTAACAGTTTTATTGTTTGATTATTTAGACACATATTTGATTCTACAACTATGACAAATCAAATGTTAATGAAACCTACAAAAATTACATAAAATAGACATCCATGCGCCCAGAACGTTAAGTCGCTGTTAGAACGCACGCGGCTGCAATGTTAAATGATCAAGAAACTTTTTTGCCATTTTTCAAGACAACTATTAAATTGGTTCTCTGGAAAAATTTTAGAGTACAATGTGAAGAAAACGAAAAATTTTGGTTTTGAAATTCAAGGTCAGATTCAGATTCTTTAGATGTATCACCATCAAATCGAAGATGTAGAATTCGTTTATGATAGCCACGGACAAACTTTTCTTTCCACCCTGTACATTTAGCATCGCGAATTTAATGAAACGATCAACGGAAGGATAATTTCAAGAATTTGCTCGACGACGTTCCGTTACGAATTGATGCACACGATCGAAGAAAAACATCGTCTGTCGAAAGAGATCGTTCGTTTTCTCTCGTTACGCCGCGAATTTCAATTGGCATTATTATCGGCTCGTATTAACGACGCCATTAGCCGGGTGGAACGGAATCAGATCGTTGGTGGACTTAGAACCTGCGCTGGCATCGACCAGCAGGGGCTTAAGGATCTGTTGGCTGGTAGTTTTGTTGTCGGGCGCATTTCCATAAGCGTCGTCGTAATCGGATACCGCGTCTTTCGCGAATCTCCGTCCGATCATAAATCAAACCGTTTCTTCCTTTTTTTCTTTTTTTTTTTTTTTCGAGCGACGAATCGTTTTTACAGTATCTCTCGCACTCTTAATGGCCGCTTCCCGTTACCGATCAAGATTAGCTCGCAAAGTAACTTGTAGGTTCATGCGAAAACAGGAAGTTTCTGCGTTACCTTTTCTTTTTTTTTGGTAAAAAGTACGTGCCCATCAAGCGTGCAATTATTGAAATAAAATTCAGTTCGTAACGCGTAACGCTCGTTTTACGTGTGAAGCCTGATTGTCGCATTTTCAATAAAGTCATTTTATTGCGGCGTGCCGCAAATGGGGAGGTATCCCGTTTATAATTATTCGTGTGCGACCCACACGAGAGAGAGAGAGAAGAGTACACGATTACACATCTCCAGCGAAATGCGCGCGTTAACTTTTACTCAGTGTGTTTCACCCGGCGAGATTTATAGCCAATCCAGCGTGTATAATAATGCGATTTATCGGTGGCAATTTCAGCAAAACGAAAAATTGACAACGCGATCGAGAATTAACTATTCTCGGTAAATAGGTTGAAGAATGTTATGTGCATCTTAGCTGTGCCATTTTTAAAAGTGTGCGTGTGTGTGCGTGTCTATACTGTGTCGAACGATGCAGCGATGATTATACTTGTCATTATGTCAAACAGTATATGTTGTAAAGTTGAATTGAGTTATAAGGGAATGATATTGTCTTTTTTTGAAAAATCAATGATTTTATTGTTCAACTTAATTAATATTAATAGCAAGAAAATATTTAGAAATGAACTAGTCAAGTCTAATCTCAAACGACTGAAATCTACAAATATGTTTTATTTCCCACGAAAAATTCATGCATGAGGCAGTAAAAAACCTCGATTCCCGCCGAATTTTATTATGATTTATAACTGCCTTGAACTGTAATTGAATTTAGACGAAATGCTAGTTGATTTTTAATATAGTCGAAATCATTTTTATGATATATAATATCGTACTATATTGTATGTATTATGTTATTATGTTGTACTACATTGTATGTATTATGTAACATATAATATGTTGTATTTGCAATATGACGTATCGACCTGTTACACGAGAATGGGTACAGCGCACGACTTCCTATATCTGTCCTACGCGCTAACCTCCTTCGTACCTAACCTCAAAATAGTACTACAACTAGCGTACAAATTTATCGCCGCGACCGAACAATGCCCTAGACGTCGATAAATCCACCGATCAGATAAGATCGCGATCAGGAGACGGTGCAGTAAAGCCAGAATAAAATCCGAATCCGGTGAAATTTGAGCTGTGTCGTGTTTCGGCGAGTCGCGGCAAGATGGATGTAACATTTGTACCTTTTCGAACGGCGGGTCCGAGTAAAAAACAGTCGAAGAATTTCATTAATCCCGAGAGAGGCTAATTTCGAGAGGAACGGTGGAACCACGGTGGTCCCTTTCAGTTCGTTCGGTAGCAATTTGTACAAAGGGACACCGGCGGCACCTTGGTTACTCCTCGTGGTTTGGCCTCGTCTCTAACGGGCAGATTAGACCTAACGGGCGTTTGGTATCCCATAAATCGCCGGAGCGTCGCGGTCGCGCGCATTAACCCGCGCGCGGAGGGAAAGAAACGGCCGATTTATGGACATGTCACGGCGTAAATTCATTCTCGCGGAAAAAAAATCTCTCAACGATCAGGCGCGTCACAGCCTCCTCTGTCCCGAATGAGGAATCGTGAGATCGCGTCCCCGATCGGGCGAGGGTTATTTCATAAGAACGCGAGGCTTGAACAATGACCTTGACACGCTTCGAGGAAAATTCAGAACCACTCCTGTTGACTCTTTGGCGTTAGATGGGTTTGAAATTTTGTCCCACATTTTTTATTTTTTTTTTATTTTTTTTTTTGACAGCTAATGCACGGTGGAATTATTTATGCCCCATTCTGTAATAAAGAATTGATCTAAATATTACTTTTTTTTTCATTTTAAGAAATATTTTATGTTTAATAGTTGAAATAAACGTTTTATTCTTTTTTTTATATTGAAAAAAAATTCCGCGCAAGTATAAAACTGCGTTTAACCCTAAGAGTTAAATAATCGTTGAAGATTTTACAAATCTTCGAAATCATAACGAACTCGGCTCGAGAAAAGGGTTCGAGAGTTGCGTCTGTGATTAACAATGTGTGAACGACGAGTATACTCGTCACGCGAGGAAAGTAATTGCAATCTGTCGCTTGAATTAAACTTTTTGTGGAAAACATATTTGTACATTTTGGACATTTTAGAATGTTTTGAGAAAAGTGTTCTTCTTTAGAATTCCTAAATATTTTCTAAACATTTCTAAATACTTTCTTGTTGTTAATATTAATTAAGTTGAATACTAAAATTATTAATTAAAAAAAAAACTAGTATTATTTCCTTATAATTCAATTCGATTCAATTTTACAGCAGCTGCACATGTTCTGTGTTTGACGAGTATAATCGTCGAAAATATTTGGCCCAAAATTGCAATATTTTCTCAGTTTTAAGTATGTTGTAACATAGGCAAAACAAATAATAAATTTATTACTTCGTAGTAATTTCCAGTGATATTGTATACAGTTTGGTCACTCGTTATGGTCCGCAATCAGTTACTAGCGAGGACTTACTTGAGGGAGGATTCTCGTGTAGCAAGCCAATATTTTACATAATACAACATATTATAAAATTTATACCATAAAAAAATGATTTCGATTACATCAAAAATCAATTGGCATCTCCCAAAATTTGATTGCCATTCAATTACAGTTGAAGGCAGTTTAACCTTAAAACCGAGATTCTTTTACACCTCCTCGCAGCGACGAAGTAAACATTCGCGAGATCGTCGTGGAATTCCCGGTAATCCTCGCGAGAGAAAAATACACGCGCAAGAAACTGATCGAAGTCCGCCGAGGGAAGAAAAATCGCGTCGCGTAAATCATCGATTACCGATCCCATTTATCTCGAAACCTCGCACCGATTTATCCCAGAAACGAACGTTACGCGAGATTGAATCCATGAGCGTGCACCTAAGGATGAGCAAGAAACGAAAACGATAGTCTCGTAAACAAGCTGCATGTCCGATATTTGCTGGGCGTTCGCGTGGGCTAATTTCTACCGAACGGTCCGACGTGAACGTGCCGTGAAGGAACATCGCGATTTACAAACGTTTCTTACGACGTAATTGTCCACCCTTTTCACCCGACCAGTTAACAGCGACTTGTTAGCAACTGTCGTCAGGAAAACAGAGATAACGAGGATCTCGTTTGAGATCCGGGAGCGGGGAGCTTTCTTCGAGTTGGTTATGTTACACCATAACCAACATATAATCGTCGCAGTTAGCCCAATTTTTCTCCAGTCGGGCAACCGGTTTCCACGCGTTCCACTCTTCGAATCGAACGTGACATCTGTCTTTTCCTCGAGTATCGTGAAACGATCGTAACGCCAACGTGGTGTTAATTTAACCCTTTTATTACAGAGCGTCACACATATAGGGTGATTCATGTAACCTTGCACACCTGAACTGTTAAATTGAGAAATTGTTTGATACATTTAATAAAAAATTGTTTAATAAAAAAGTATGGCAGTACTTAAAATTAATAGAAATGTATGGTTTTAAGAGAAGCAAAATATGGCGTGTCAATTTTTGTGAGTTTCGAAATTTCTAAAATCTTCATCTTTATTTTATTTTTTTTTTTTTTTTGTCATAAATTGGAAGAATATTAAATTCTAAGTAAAAAAGTATTAAGCCGCGTTTGTCCATCTTAAAAATTTAGGTTAAAAAAAAAAAGCGTTCCAGGCCCTTGTCAAAATGTTGTCAGGGAATTAAAGAAAAAGATTCAATTTCAAAATGGATTAATGGACTCGGGAAATGATTGAATCAATGTGTACACTTTTGGCGCGGGGTCCCTCCGTTCAGTGGCATGAACTATCTTATTGTTAACGCGGGGATTACAAACTCCCCCGGTCCGATCAGTATTTCGTTCGGTATTCTCGTAGATGCGTGAACGTTTGTTGGCACGTCCTCGCGTGTCTACCAGACCCAAGGGACGTTAGAGTCAGACACCTCGCACTTAGCATAACGTTCAACGCGCCTGTCATTACTTTAGACCGCTAACACGCCAGCCTCCTTTTTGTTCCCCTTTTTTCTTTTTGGTTCTTCTTCGGACTCTTCCGTTCGGACTCACCTTGCTCGCCCTCTTTTTCGCCATATCGTTGGCAGCGTGGCGTGATTAAGGCCCGTTTTATCCGCATCCGTGAACGGCCGCTCGTTCATTCTCACCCTGGTCCTCGGCTCCTAGCCGACTGTTTTCGCCCTCCTCGGTCGTTATAATTTTCAATAAAGGCGAAACACGCGACCAGAACTCTATTGCCTATTGCCTGTAATCGGCAACGAGTTTCTGGCCGATCCCCCGAGGCGACGTATCCAACGAGAGTTCTACGATTCGGATTTACTTACGTATGCAAGCGTTCTTTCTTTTCGAAGTTTTTTTCCCAGATCGAAGTGTAGAAGGAATTCAGTAGTACATAGAATTCACGTGGAAGGGGAAATATGAAACTATATAAACGATCCTCGGATATTCTAGGAATTTCGTGGTTCCTAGGAGAAACAGGGTTGCAGCCTGAGAAAACAACGAACGATGATCAGACAGTGGAGACAGTGAACAGTCAATTCGATGTGAGTCCTGGGACGAACTGCAGCTCTTTCGAATTAACGTCGATTTTGTAATTGTCTTAATCTCAACGTCAATAATTATCCTCATTGACGTCGATTTTATAATTATAATAATCTTTACCACGACTCGTTTCGATATCACGCGTCCTCGTCGTCTACGTTTCGGCGAAAAATTAGAGTAGAGCTAACTGGCTGCCTTGCCCCCATTTTTTTGATCGCTAGCGCTACCCCCTCCACTGCATCGATCTCTCCGCTACATTGAAATTTCCTCGCCGTGCACGAGAGAACGAGGCTCATTAGCTGGTCTTATCTGAGTTAGAGAAACTCGAAATTCGAAGATTGCACTTTGTCCTCGTTCTCTGGGAAAACTCGGTGTTTGCGTTGGACTCCGTGTAAAGGATTGACGCAAAGGGAAAACATAGTTTTTAGAAGATTTTGTTCTATGTTGCAATCGTGGTCGAGCATTACGTTGCAACGTCTCTAGTCTGCTTGAAAATGAAAAAGAGTGCTCTTCCTTTTCCCAGCACATCTTTTTATATATTTATGTTTTTTGGCAAATTAAAGGGAGGGAGAAAGGAGCGTAGATGACCAACTATTGAAATTTACCCTATGAATAAGCGTTAGCCAATATTGTCAGGTTTTATTGGTCATCCAACCAAATTTTGTTAAATAATTCTCGTTTGAGAGTGGCGTGCGGCACAAGTGCCTCGGTCGGCGATTATCCGGCGATCGAACGTTTACGTGGACCGGTGAAAATGAAAGGTAGAACCGATCGATCTCCACGAAAACCACCGGCGAACACCTGCCTGCCATCATCGCGTCGACGCGGTAACGCGCGCGCGGCTCGTCTCGGTGCATAATGCAATGCGTTATTACGGGTCTCATGACGAAGCACCGAGTGGCGCCGAGATTGCGGCAGGAAATTGAAATCAGATAACAGACAAAGTTGGCGTCCAACCAGTACTTTCCCCTCGCTACTGTATTTGCATCTGCATATTCGGATTGTCGAATCTCTTCGCGCGTTTGCCCTGCCAATCGTTTCTTGCTACCAGTACATATGTGATAACTCATGATTTTATATATTTTATACACACACATACACACATATAGAGTAAACGTCGTAAATATATTTTAATTATTTCTCTCATTCCTAACCTCTCATAGCTCTAGAAAACATCGTTTGCCATATGATTGAATT
>KQ435759.1:554487-564548 GCA_001276565.1 Melipona quadrifasciata | reverse complement strand
TACAGCGATTATATTTAAGACGTAATAATTCTCCAAGTTCGAGAGACACCCTATATATACTGCTGTGTCAAACGAAAACGGCGTACCGCAATTTCTGCAATTTAATGCCAAAAATAGCGCAAAAATAATTTATCTATATACACACGCACATTGTAAGAAGACTTTAACCGCATTGAAACTCACGGTACAACAGTTCATACTCCGGATGTATACGACTGTCAAACGCGGAGAGTCTTTTTGTCAAACCAGATATACCTCTTTGAATTAACAGTTAGTCAGCACACAAACAGCAATAATATATAAATAGGAATAAACCGAATAAAGTTTATCGATATCCCTGGTCGCTCGTCAGATCCTTTCTCGAAATAATTTGAAGCTATTTAGAACATTTAGAATCTCTGTAACGATCTGAACCATTTGTGTTATTACGCCCATTTACACAACAATTCAAAACTCTCCGCTCGGTCGGAGCAACATTTCATCGGATGATTCCGAGATATTTGGGCGAGGAGAAATCCTTCGGTCGGCATCGACGTCTCGTAAAACGGTCCGCGGTTCACTAAATCACGGCCGGTAAACTAATGAACTTAGATTTACGACCGTGTAAAGTTAACTCGCGCCGGCCCGAGCCGATTCTAATCCCAGCGAGGTGTAAGTTTCATCGATCGGCAAAGACACCAGCGTGCACCGAGAGCGCAGTTTCGGTGTCGAGCTTGAACCCTATAAATCTCATCTTGCAAACTCTTGCAAAATTGCCACGTCCACCATTAACGAAACGTTAATGTCCAACCATTGCCGCCATTCATCAAAATTTCTCGCCTCTCGGCAGAATTGTATTTTTTTCTCTTTGACACCGTCTGAAAGTGGGACGCGCGGTGTCCCGAGAGTCTCGAACTACGAGCTCTAGGAAGAAACGCGTTTGCGTTTGCGTTAAAAACGACCACGGTTTTACGATCTCGCGCTGAAAAGCGCGTCGAGTGTCAACACGCTGACGAATGTGCCTTTAATGAACTCTGAAAACCGCGGTCGAAAATTTTTATCGAAGCTGTTTAAATCGGCACCGTTTGTCAAATTTTTGTCAAACTTATCGAACGTATTTCTATCTCGGTCGTCGTTTTCCCATGTATCTTGCAAACGCGTTCGCGGTATTTAAGAGAGAAACATGAAAATTAAGAGATTACGTCATCTCGCGAACCCGCGAGAAAATCAGGTTCACCTTCGCGAGCAAACACTCGGTTAGCCATTACGACGGCTTTAGTGACTTATCTGATAAACGAATTCCAATTATACGATCGTTTCTACGGCGCGATGTACGGTGCAAACAGACCTCGTGGAATTTCACTTTATGGGCTTTAAGTTCCAATTTATGACTGTTCCTTGATATCAGAACGCTTCCCTTGTTCAATCAAGGATAAGAAGATAGCCGATTCGATCCGAGCAATTGCCAACGAAAACACGCTGTACTTGCTCCGTTTCCACGCAACGTTCGCGTTATTGCAACGTTTTATTGCACGTTTGCAATTCTACTGGTGCAGGCTAACGCAGTGGCTAATCTTCCCGTAGATGCGAAATGATAGAATAGATGGTATAGGGTGGTCACTGAAAGATTGAATGATATAAAACATAAGTAACTTTTACAAACACGTGTTTTTCTTAATTATTTATTATTTTATTTGGAAATATAATTAATGGACTTTTTCCTATAACCTACGAAAAAAGAAAATGAAAAAGATTGAAAATGAACAAGTTATGACTTTCTCAAACTCTGCGGTCTTTCAGTGGCCACCCTACATAATAAGTTCTGTTTCTACACGAATTAAAAGAAAGAATTTCACTCTTCCTTTTTTACTCGAGTTGTTTCGATCTAACACGATTAGATTCTAAGAAAAAATTTTTTTTATTAAACTTCCCACAATTCCGAAATCACTACATCACGGTTTTATGATTGGTCGCCTGATTGTGCTCACGTTCGCAATTTCTATATTTGGGGAATTCCCCGGAATTACATAACCTCAATATAGAATTTGTTCTGTGTGCATTTTGAACTTGGCGCTAAAAGTGAAATGTTAAAAAGCGTTTAATGAAAATTAAAATAAAAATCGTGCACGTGTAATATAAATGTATTAACTTTACCGAAAGTCAGTAAATGGCAAGTCGTTATATTTTGTTTCATTAATTATTGATAACTGAAATATTTTTCAGCAGCCATTACGAAATTTCTATTTATGGGAAATTCTTCGAATTACATAACCTCAATATGGAATTTGCTCTGTCCGTTTTGAGTTTGATGCTAAAAGTTGACGTTGAAAGGAGTTCAATAAAAATTAAAATAAAACTCGTAGACATGTAAATTTATTATCTTTGACGAAATAAATAGCAAGTTATTAATACTTTCATTAATTACAAATGAGATATTTTTCGGCAGCCATTACGCAATTTCTATTTGTGGGGAATTGCCCGAAATTACATAACCTCAATATGGAATTTGTTCTGTCTGCATTTTGAGTTTGGCATTGACTAGTGAAAAATTGATATCGAAAGAAGTTTTATAAAAATTAAATTTATTAGCTTTGCCGAAAGTCAATAAATACTAAGTCGTTATATTTTGTTTCATTAATTGCAATTGAAATATTTTTCGACAGTATAGTTTACCTATAATTAAAATTTTAGAGACTGTATGGAAACATTCTGGTACCGTAAGAATTATTTAAAAAAAAAGAAACTAAGACCTATGTTATTTCAGGAATTAACAACTGTTTTGTTGCACGTGCGATCTTTGTGCAAACACGCAAAAATGATGAGATTCCAACAAGAATTTTCACATGGTTTATTGAGAAATCAGATCCGGATCTTCTATTTTTTCGACAGATACACAACATACATATTTTTTTTTTGCACGTATCTATCGCGTAAAAAACAGAACCGAGCGTACGTTATGTTTCCAGTATCCAAACATGCCACGTACTTACAAATCAATTCGATCACGTATCTCACAGCCACCTGCTCCAAAGTAAAGAAAGAAAAAAAAAGAAAACGAAGCAAATTAATCCTAAAAGCAAATTACGCAGCGTACTTCCAACTACGGATGGCAAGAACCGCCAAGCCGCATTTAAAGTCTCTCTTTTTGTGTCTCAAAAACTCGGTAATTGGTTTTGACTTCGTAATCGACCTCTTAACAAATTGTATCTCATCCGACCGACTCTATCTTGTCTCTCATTATTCATCCTATCTTTTAATAATCAATTCCCTGCCAGGCAGAGCAAGAAGCATAATCATATCGAGAGATAGCTCGGGGCAAATACGAGACTTGGCGAATAATCGGCCAACTTCTTTCCAGGTGTGTTTCGCGATACACGTTCGACAGCTCGGAGAGCTTTATCGCTCGAAAATCATGATTTACGCCCGCACTGACTTCTAATTCTCTCTCTCAGACGAGTTCCACGAAACCGTATAAATATCCTGCGTGGTAGCCGCGTCGATTACCATCGAATCACATGCTACCAGCATATGGAGAAACCGGCGTACATACGTACTCGTAAATGGCTAGCGGTACAGATCGTTATTTAAGCCGCAAATTGAGTCCTTACTCTCGACACAGATCAACGACGCAACGTCGTTGTAATATTGTTCGAAATGCTTTTCTAAAATATCCACGCTAATGCGTTTCTAAAGGAAATTCATTCGAGGTGAAGTGGTTCTTTCTTCTTCTGGTGAATTATTGCTGTCGAAAATCAATGTCGATTTATAGCTTACACTCCGAGGAGCCGAAACGTACAAGTACAGTGTTCTGCGTTGGCGTTTCAATTCAAAATCCATTGTCATTCATTATAGTTTTTTTCTTTTTTGGCGTGCCCAGTGTACGTGACTGCGTCTCGAATAATCTATTTTCGAGAAATGGTACTTTCAAGACACCACGCGTTTCCTCGTAGACGAAGCTGTTGATTCTCTCAACACTATCTCTTCGAATAGAATGGCTTTGTAATTCCTTGACTGTTGTCTCGCCTTTCTTTCCTACGCCTCTTCGCGCCCCTTTTTTCTCCTCAAATCCTTCCTCGACCAGTCACGTGTGTTGTGAACAAAGGCAAATGTAAATGCACAGCAACAAGTGACACTAAACTCTAAGCTCTTCTTAGCTACGCATCTCTAAGCAAAGATTCATCAGAGGAAGGCTATGTTGTCGATTTGATAGGATTGGAAAGGCATCGCGTTGTTTGAACCGCTTCCAAGGTATGAAACGATTGATTCAGTGTGTGTACTATCGACAATTGGACTTGGAATTAAGCAATGCCATTCATAAAATAATCCGTCCAGAATTAGTGACTCGCAAAGGAGTCAGTTGTTTCCCGTCACGATAACGCTAAACCTCATACGTTTCGCTCTCTTCCGAATTTTTTCAAAGAAAAAAATCTCCGATCCTGATGACGATGTCGACCCTAGTATCTGGATCAGTTTTTCTGCCGCGAAAGACCAGGACTTTATCGAGCACCGAATTACGAAGCTGCTAGAAAATCATAACAAAAAGTAATACGATTATACGTTGTTGAACAAAATTGTCGTTTGACATGAAAAAGTTTTTCACTATTCGCTTGGACTTAAAAATCACACGGACTTACTGATAGTCTTCCACATCCGGAAAGAGAAGCAGAAGCTAACGGTTTTATGACGAGCCGTTCAGACACCGTCGTCGCCGTTCGATCCGTCGCGTTTCTCGTGTTCCGCGTTATCACCGGATAGCGTATATCCGTCGATCGTTGTGTCGCGACGCTGGGATCGAGGATAAACGACGTGGTCGAATCTCGAACGAGATAACGGCTGCCAGTTGGTGGTGTTGTCGCAGAATGCTGGTTCAGGGGGGCCAGTGATTTGTGGCCGTGCAGTCACACAGATCGGGCACGGATCTCCTCGAGATTTGCACTTGTTCTGTTAGACCGAAGGACGATCCACGTGACGGCCGACGTGTTACACCGACACGTAAACGGCTTGTCCCCTCGATCGCCAGATCTTTATCCCTCGCTCGAGATTTGAAATTTGTATCCACGAGGTTAAGTTACTTGGGTTAGTTGCGGATCGGTAAGAGAGCCAAGTATTCGGTTTTAACCCTTTTACAGCGTCCAACGACGACATACATCGATTGTGTGTGTCGATACACGTCTAGTGTATTCTTGCGTATTATATTTTTGTGAAGAAGTATCATATCATATTTTTTTGACATTACATGCTTCTTCTTGCAGTTACAGCCTTTTTTTTTCAAATAAATATGTTTTTATCTTTAATTACAATTTAAATACAAAAAGGTACATATGTTAATAAAATTACAGGCGTTAACAAAACGTTAACGTTAACGTTACTACGTATAAAAGTAACGTGCACAGTAGGAGTATTATTTCCGATAATAATACACGCAGTGGAAAAATAATTCGAGACTCGAAAGGCTTTTTTTTTTGCCGCTCCACTATGCCTGCTTGACCAGAACATAAAATATTTTTAATGATAAATTTAAAAACGAGCGTCCTTTCCTAACGTTGGCGCCATGTCATTCGATAACATTTCAGTACTTACCAAAGGATATCGTTTAATTTTTCTAACAACATCCCGCCATTAAATGACAGCGTCAGTGCACTTTTTCACTCTAGAAAATTTTTCTATTTTTTGTATTATTATTGCACGACTCGTTATTGGAAATTGCTATTGTGTGCATTATTCTTACATGTAGTAAATACATCATTATTTAATAAAGATTATATTGTCGAGAAATTTTTTTGATCCACTATACTCATTCATGATGCTACGAATAATTATTGCAATATAGAATAATTATTCATTTATCTTCTAAAGTATAATATGGCCATTTATTCCTCAACGAGGAATTTTTTTATCAACCTTGTAGTTTTTCACTTGAGCACATCTTGCTCAAGAACATTTTTTTGCATCACATCAAAATTAATTAATAATTCAACCAAAATCAATTAAATTAATTAATGATTTTACATTTCGAATTTAAGCAAGTATAACGCAGAGATATTATGTATCTCTGTAATTACTCAGGACGTAATTAATAGAGTTTTGGATTTAAAATAAAAGATTAGACAGACGTATATTTCTAGAAACGTGTTTGACTGCTTAGTCAGTTATCAAGTCGTGTCGATCGTGCTTTTTTTTTTGCCATTTCATGCTGAAAAGGATCGATTAGGACGTCTGTTGCAAACGCCATAATTATACACTAATTACGCAGTAAATATGATAAAACGTTGAAACGGCGATATATGAAAAAAAAAGGTAACATTAGCGGCCTGTATCATGTTAAACGTTAATCCTGATGTTTTTTTGACATTAAACATGCCTCTTCTCGTGCAATTGCGGAAGCTCCTTTTTCTTAAAATAAATACTACTTGTAATCTTTCTAATTATAATTCAAATATAAGAAAGAACATACATTAATAAAATTATACATGGGTCTTTATTACTGTAAGTTTTATAAAGTAATTTTTATATTTATATTTTCTTATTTTTTTTCAATTCATCGATTAATACTTGAAACGTGTTTGAAGCTACTTCATTTTACGTAATTTTATCTGTATGATAAAATATACATTTACGTACAAATTTCCACAAAGTTATATAAAATTTATTGGCATGAGGCTTTATCTCCTCTCGCCTATTTTTATAGAGATATTGCTAGTTTGTCATTTATTTAGTACCATGTGTACAGGCGGTGTTTACAAAGTTGTTTCATCGTAAACAAGATCAAATTCTAACCTATAACTTGTAACCTCGAATATCAGTGATTACTCAGTGATGACTCTCGGTATACGTTGCTGATACTGAGACGATAATATTTCGTTCGATCGAGGATCATACGAATCCTTATATGCTATAAAATTCAATCAAGGTGAATCAAGATGTCAATGTCGAAAAAATTACAAAGGAATGTCCAGACGTAACATATTGAAGTCAAGTACACGAACATTGTCATATTATATACGTTCTTTCCGTCTGACACTGCCTTTGCTACTTAAATTGCCCACTGATACTTCAATGTCGTTTCGATACTTCAAACAGTATCGTCTAAAAGTGGATCAATCGCGTGAAATAAAAAGGACAAAAATTCGTGTTTACAAACCTTTCGAGCCTTGGCGTAAACCGTATCGGGTGGCAGGTATTTGTAGCCGACAAAGAGCGCGACAGACACCGCTGCGAGCAATCCGGTGTTGTGTCCCCATCTTTTCACCTCACTGTTGCTATTCCACGAGTTGTAAGAACGTGTGACACTGGAAAAATGCCTAGAGAACGACGACACTCGGCGCGACAATCTCGCAACGCACGCCATATTGGATGTAGGCATCAAGAGCGCGCGCATGCGCAGCGAATTATCTCGATTGCGGGCAATTACGAACTCGGGAGAACCCGCGTCATAAAATAATAAATCAATGAATTCTCATTAAACAGGCTGGTTAATGAATTTTGCACCAAGATGATTCTAAATTCTACTGTTACTCTTCGTATTGAACAAAGAGTTCTATTGTTAGGTAAATAATGCTTATGCCTTGAAGTTTGTTTCATAATAACCCCAAAAAAGAGTGTGTGTGTATCTTCACAATAATCACGCATGGAGACAGGTTAGTTAATGAATTTTGCACTACGATGATTAAATTCTTTTATTCGTACTGGACGAAGAATTCTATTGTTAAATAAATAATACTGTTTCCATTTGTTTCACACTAACCTAAAAGAAATATATATTTTTACGTTTGTTGTCTCTTGCAAAAGGAGATATTGCCATCACAAATTAATAATCAGGTATTTTGCAGCGATGAACTTTGCATGAATGAGAATATAAGCGGATAGGGGAAATAGTGACTGGATGGCATAAAGTCTGTAGATGGCGGGCACTACAAATTCGAAGGAACTTGCGTCCTCAAATAATCAAAGAACTTAATGAATTTTGCATTGTGATGATTTCTTTGTACTGGGTAAAGAATTCTGTTGTTAAGTAAATAATATTACTTACATTTGTTTTACGCTATAACCTAAAAAAGAGTATATCTTCACACATCTTGTGAAAGGAAATATTGCGATTTTAATAATCACGCGTTTTACA
The DNA here is from genome assembly GCA_001276565.1 of Melipona quadrifasciata. Taxonomy (NCBI): domain Eukaryota; kingdom Metazoa; phylum Arthropoda; class Insecta; order Hymenoptera; family Apidae; genus Melipona; species Melipona quadrifasciata. Next base: position 556,450 of record KQ435759.1, on the reverse strand, counting down.
GCTACGAACTCTGCATGAATGAGAATGTACGAGAGCGGATAGAGGAAATAGTAGTAATGGCACGAAGTCTGTGGAATGAAAATAGAGGATAAAGCAAAGATAGCATTGGTAGAGCGTTATGTAACGAAACGGTGCTATCTTCACCCACGATGTGTTGTGTGACGCAACGGGCAACGGGCAACGAGCTCCGTCGAAGTGCCTGCGAGTGCTAAAATTATGCGCGGGCTAATGTACGCGCACTCATGCTACCGGTTAACCCGCTGGCTAAACGTCCACGCTTATTAAATTGGGATTACCTGCAGTTATATTATTTATAAACCCACTCATGTCGCGGACAGCGCAATATGCGTGTGTGCTTTTTTTCTGTCTGAAAGAACGAAGAATGAGTCGATGGTTAACTCGTGGCTTCGTTTTAGCTTTACGCCCAGATTTAACGACGGTTCTATAAAAGACCAACGCATCTGGCGAGAGAATTACTGGCTTCGTTCTTGAGAGATAAATACGTTTCTTGAAATTCTCTTGAACTTATTTTGAAATTACGATGCTTAGTAGTGGCATAGTTAGTAACTATAATTATAACTATCGCGATATTGCTCACAACGCGAGGCAGATTCTATTTGTCTCAATGATCTTTGATGAAGTTTCTATGGCACTGGGAAAATAACTTTGTGGCGTTCTTTGTACATTTCGCTGCCTACCGTGTTATCGTACCGGTTTGATTTCTTCACGCGAAACGCTCGAGACCGTTTACACGCGTCAAGTGAAATAATTATGGCAATTAATATCGGTAATTAAATACTGACTTCATTAGTCTTACTTATGTTCCAGCCGTGCAGTGCCGTGTTCGGTAATACATCACTACGTAGCTGGAGAACAATTTTACAACGATATCGCCTCGATCACTTTGAACGAAATTACACCCAGTCTGCCTATTTGCGATTGATCGATCGCCTCTGCATTCGCGGCATACCAAATATCTTCTCGTTACTTGGAAATGATCTCACGCGAGGTTAATTCCGATTCCATTAGGGGCCGCTTCTCCGGCCTTGTAGAGTATGTCGTTTTTTCGTGTCTTCTAATTCATTTTAATTTGAGATTTATTTCGCGTCTCTTAATTCTTTTTAATTTACTAGTAAAGTTGCTTATTGTTTAGTGTAGTTAAAATTAATTTCTCTGTTCTCGAACTTTCAAAGCAATCTATTACATCATACATGTACAACAAAAGTGCGAATGCCAACAAGTGGCACGCAGATAAAACATCGACTGATAACTGATACGTAAACGATCCTTCCAAGGAACAATTAAAAGCAGCAGCGAACAACGCTGTTCTTGCGTGAAAAACCAGGTTTGACTGCGTCAGCAGCGAATCGGAAAATTAATTAAATTAACAACGCAAAAAGTTCATGAGACGTCGATTACTAATTGGAGGCATTCGTTCGTCTCACTGTCCCCAACGTTCCGAAAAGAAATGAAAAGTAGTCGTGTTGGGTGCGTTTCACTTAACTTCCATCGTCGGAAACGAATAAAAAAAGAAAAAAGAAAAAAAAGAAAGGATAGAAAGAAAACCCATCGCACTTATAGCTTGTCGCGTGTACGACAGATGAGAGAAAAAAGAAAGTTGTCATTACCTACGGTGATACTTGGCGAGCGTGATGAACATTCTTCTTCAGACGAGCGTACGAGCGAGGGCACCGGTCAACAGTCGTATTGTGCTACCGGTGTGCAGCATAGTTGGACAGCTCCGTTGGTGGCAGGAACGCTGAACCGTTCGTATCGTTAATCCTCGTTTACGCGGCAGCGTAATTATTCCCTCGACGCTTTGTTCGAGTCGGCCTGTTCCTCCTTCGGGGAACCTGAGCGTCGTTAAAGCTGGCCAACCAGATTGCCTCGGTTTTCTTCCCCGGTGGAGAAAAATACATTCATGACTCTGTGTGTGCAGCGCAGCTGTGGGCTGCGCGCTGAG
>KQ435759.1:497782-552533 GCA_001276565.1 Melipona quadrifasciata | reverse complement strand
ACTGCCCGTTTTCACGACTGGACGGGGATAAATGCGAAAGAAATCGCGTTGAACGCGGAAAGAAACGATCACTACACGGTGATTCTCTTTATTTGCGAATTCTTCTATACTATTACAATGTATAATGCGTAGAACATTCATGTCGCTGACCGCGAGAAATGAAATCGCTCTTACAGTTGTTCCCCTTCTTTGTTCCGTCGGATTTTTACATCTTCTACGTACCTTACGAACGCCGCTCGTCTCGTTTATTGTCTTTATCTTTCGTTGTGAACACCTACGTCCCGCGCGCGCTACACGTCGCTACAATAATTGTCTTTTTTCTTTTCTTTTTTTTTAATCTCTAATCCCCCTCTCGCCTCGAGGGAGAGAGAGAAAAAAAAATAAAACACACATACCTTACTGCCACCCCGTTCGAGCAGTGGCTCGAAACTCGTCAAAAATATCACGAAATAGCTTATCTTGCGTTCGTATCTGGGAACGTGGCACGATGCAGTGAAAAACTGACCAACGAACACCTCCCGCGTTCCTTGCTTCTTTGACGCGAATTCCCTTCGACTCGTCTTTGCGCGAAGTTTGGAACTGGCACGAAACTCAAGTCAAAATGACCAATTGAGAATCTCTCCTGAAGTTTTTACATGTACGTTTGTAACGGTGTACATTTTCAGAGATACTTTCAGTAAAATGTGTATGATCGTTTTTAGCAAAATGTATAAACGGAAGGATTTATAATAGCTTTGCAAACAAATAATTTTCAGAGGCTCCAATGATTTTTAGCAAAATGCATAAACGGGAGCTCGTACTTTTCACTGTATTGCAAAATTTTTTTCATTTCTGTACTACAAATTTTGCACACTTCTGGTCAGTCGCGAACAATCATAGAATTCGAGAAATACAGAGGTCTCTGTGAAAAATGTTTCGTCCCGTCCGAATAATAATCGCGAGTGCGAAAATTCCTTTCTCACAAAAATTACGATATTTTTCTCCAGAGAAATGGCGTCCGCGCTTTCAGCGTGTAAACACACTGTACCGAATGCAAAAACTGTTGCGCTACCATCTGGAAACGAGAATTAAGCTTCGTTCGTTACGAGCAGAGCGGTCCAATTTCAGTTCCGCCGGAAGTGACAGCGGAACAACTTTGTCAGTGACTATTGTCAGGCAGCGCAACTGTGACATAAACTGCGTGCTTGGGAAGAAAACACTTCCTAGTTGATAAGCGAGCACCTGTGTGTGCGTGTGTGCGTGTGTCAGAGAGAGAGTTTTATTCTCCAGTCTGTGTTCTCGAATGTTCTTCTATGTCAGTCCTCCTCCGCGAAATAATGTACAACGAAATGAATCTAAAATATAACAAAGCTTACGTGTGAAAAAGGAAATGTCTTTCGATCGACTGATCTTCGTTAAGTTTCGCGTAACGTGGTAGTTACCTCTGCATGCGCTGTTTTGTCCTTCAATTTTGAGAAAAATCCAGAGAGGTCGTTCCTTTTTTTTTCTTTTTTTTTTTTTTTTCTTAAAAACATAAATTGCGTTTATTGCGTCCTGACAATGCATTACATTGATCCTCTATAGTCTACAATTTTCATATAACAAACTAACGTAGTATCGACGTAAGTACACTCGCATATTCATCTTCGAAACGACGAAACGACGCCGTTTTCACGTGCGTGCGTCGTTCGTCGAACTCAAATCGTGGCCGCCGTGAGACCTTTTTCCTCGTCTCTTCTCAGTCGTACTCGAATACAAACGTTTCATTGCCGCAGCGTTAATCGAAAACGTTTGCACGGAAATTGAACGTGCAAGATTCCTCGATTTTTTAGAACGTGAGCGTCGGAGCTCAATTTTGAACACATTCTTTTTACATTACCATCGCGTGTTGCGACGACGCTCAATTTTTCCACCGTATCGTTGTCCACGATTTCCCGCGAATGCAAACGCAAAAGAGAAGAAAAAAAAAAAGAGGAAAACTATTTTCGAGAACGAGCGGGAGCGAAAGGGGCGGGAGAGGAGATTTCTCGATTATTTTTGACGAATTCGCACGCCCGAACAAACAGACACAACGTACGAAGAACACATGATCGATGCGCACATGATTGATGAGTAAAATGATCGTAGATCCTATGTACACGGAGTCAACTGTTTACAATAAATAAGTCTTTAATAAATATACTACTAAGATTAATAGGTGATTCCTACAAAGATTCGTAGCGAGGTCAAGGACATTTCTGGCGGGCTCTTTCCTTCCGCGCGCGTGTGTGTGTGTGTGTGTATGTGTATGTGTGTGTGCGTGTCTGTCGCAGACTTGTTCCATCGAGATTCAAGGAGACGTTCGACACGATAGAATCTCTCTCTCTCTTTTTTTTCTTTTTTTTTCTTTTTTTCGGAAATCGGCTGTTCTCCAACTGTACAAAATTGCATTACGATTCTAGGCTAGAGCGACCAACTCCTTCGGAATCGCCTATCGAAAGTGTCAATATACTTTTCGACCCTTTGACTTTCGTCGTTTGGAATCTCGAAGAGGCAGCTCGTGTCGAGGCACGAAAGAAAATTATCATTCGAAGGTCGCTGCGAGGTTCGTACCTATCTGTCGGGATATCTAGGATGATCAAGCTGACTTCGAAACGGGCAGCCCGAAATCGGATCGAGGGGAATCTTCGCTGCAAGAGTTAGATTAGAAAAAAGAAAAAGAAAGAGAACGCGACGTGGCGGTCGCGATCGACGGTGGCGGTATAGGAACGATACTCTCTATATACTTTTTCCCCTTTACGTGTAGATTCATGTCAGTAAGATTCCTTATCACAAAGTTAAGCATTCTCTGGTGATTCTCAAGGTCGTCATTTATTGCTCGTTACAACTTAAGCGCAAGGTCTCGCGTTCACGTTCACATTAATCGCTATCCCTGCTATGTAAGTCTATCGATCGAACTTATCAGTTAGAGCTACTAGAGTTTTTTGGCAATCGGGTGTCGTCCATCGAATTGGAACAACGAACGAATTCGGTCCACCTTAAACGTTAACATCTTTTTTTTTTTTTTTTTTTCTTCACCAATAAATATCTCTACAAATTGTCTTAATACTTTCTCCCCCTTTTCCTCGGTAATTTAATACTTTGAATCTCTTTACACGCGAATCGTACAAAATTATCCGCCCTCTCGTTCGCAAAGTTTCTTACAAACGAAAAAAAGAAAAGAAAATAAATCTTTCGGTTCGAAAAACCACTCTTCGTCTCTCTCTCTCTCTCTCTCTCTCTCTCTCTCTCTCTCTCTCTCTCTCTCTCTCAAGGAACAGTCTTCGTTCGTTCACGGTGGAATAATTCGTAGGTCACCGCCGCGATCGAAGATTTACTCTCATAGGCACAAAGTGTCGACGCTACGTGATCAACCTAAGCTAAGCACGCCCTCGTTCGCTGCAACAACGACGCGGCATAGAAATTCGAAGTTTGCTCGAACTTAGATATTACGCGTGATCTTTGACGAGGGAAAGTAGTCGCTCGTTTGCGGAAACGAACGAGGAAGTGCCTCGCAGCGTAACTGGCGATCGAGCAACGAAAATCGGGCATTTTCACGTCCCGGGATGAAAGTGCCGAATTTCGAAGAACGTGGTGTTTCTCTTTCTTTTTCTCTCTCTCTCTCTCTCTCTCTCTCGAAAGAAGGAACGTGACAGAGCGACGCGAAACAGAGAGAGGGAGAGAGAAAACAAGGAAGAACGAGGAAAGCACCGCGAAATCAAGAACGAACGATCTGATATTTGCTGATCTGGCGTTGCCAGTAAATCGCGTACAGGTCTCGCCTGATGGTCTCCTCAATTTCGCCGATTATGTCGTAACATTACCTTCGGCTCTTCTCTCACCTTCTGTCTCGGTTGTTCCTCGAACGATACCAATGGACAAAATTACAAGACGTCTTGATAATGATTACTGGCACACAAAGGTTTTCATCGTGTTTGTTCTGTCTTAGCATTTCGTCCACGTGAAATTGTATCATTTTCGTTTGAATTAAGAATTTGTTGTAACATTCGTTCGGAAACGTCAATTAAAACCCTGATTGCACAATCTTGATTTGTTACAAACACGATGAACACCTTTGTGTCGGTAATTTTGCAAGGTGTCTTATTTTGTTCAAGCGAAGTTGTATCATTTTCGTTAAAAATCTGTTGAAATAGTCGTTCAGTTTTGTGGAAATGTTAATTAATTGTAGCATTGTTCGCAGTAAATGTAATGAAATACTTTTTACTCGTGCAAGATGTCTTATCATTTTGTCCAAGAGGAATTGTGTTATTTTCGTTTGTTGAAACATTTTTCGTTCAATTTGTGAAAATTGTTAATTAAAATCACGTAACCTTGATTTCTATGTAGCATTGTTTACAACAAATGTAACAAAATACTTTGTTCCAGTAATGGTGCAAGGTGTCTTATCATTTTGACCAAGTGAAATTGTATCATTTTCTTTTAAATTGAGAATCTGTTGAAACATTCGTTCAATTCATGGAAACGTTGATTAAAATAACATAACCTTGATTTCTACATAGCATTGTTTGCAACAAATACAATGAATTATACCAATAATTCTGCAAGGTGTCTTATCATTTTGTCCACTAGTGTAGTTCCATCTATCTATGCTCTCCAAGCCCTCAAGTTCCTCTCGTTCGAGAACGCCATCGTAGATTTCCACGTAAGATTCAAGAGCGGAGAAAAAGTTGCGAAGAAAACGTCGTGATTAGGTGTGTACCGAAAAATGCCGGGCAACGTCTCGCATTCTCGTTCGAACTCCCTTGGACTGGGAGAGCCGCTGCTCGAAGGCCGAGAGAATTTCGTGTGCACGCGGTCGTCGTACGCGAACGTGCGGTATGTCGTTGATCGTAGCATGATCACTATGTACACGAAGGTTTACAACAATGTTACCTGCATGCCCGATCCCTCCAACGGGACGATCCCCGCCGTGGTTCTCTCTCTACGTACATACAGTTTCCCATTCTTTCATCCTTTTTTGCGCTTGGACGACTTTGTCCTCTCCGATTTCCAATGACCGTAATGGCCGTTTCGCTCGGGAAGAAGGTCAAAGACGCGCCGAAGGTCGAAAAAGGTCACAGTGAGCGCACGTTCCGACGAGTCGATTTTCGTTAACGAGAAAAATAAATCTGAGGCTACGGAGCGTGTGATGGACAGCTCCTGTTGCCAGAACGTGCAATTACTGTAACCGTGGCCTAATTGGGTCTGGCCAACTCTTTATACCGATACCTCGAGGTTCCACGGTGGAAAGACGGGCTCGATTTTCGGTAATAATCAGTCGGGAACGATCTTAGGAACTTTCACGGTCGCCTTCGAAATTGATTCGTTCGTAAGATTCACCCGACTGTAAACGGTCAATCTCGCAATTGGTAGCGAAGCTACTTTCGTTTGCGTTACCAGCGGGGCGCTCGCGTTCAGTCGAAGTGGGAAAGACGAGAGTGGCGGCAGCTAGGCGAGGCTCGCTTCCCTCAGGGGGCGGTTGACGTACCAGGAGACGACCAAGAGGAAGAGGACGTTACGAAGGTGGTCGACGCGACGGTAGTTGTCGTCGGCACCGCAGACGTGATGCCCGCTCCGCCAGGCGTGAACCTCTTCCGACCTAGGGGCACCGTCGAGTTCCTCCTCGCCGCCGCTGCTGGCCCCTTCTTCTTTTTTTTCTTCCCATCTGTCAAATTGGGCTTTTTACTTTGACTCATGCTGCCAGCACATTCCACCCCCCCGACTACCTCTATCTATGTCTGTCTCCGTCTCCCTCGGTCCTTGGTACTCCTTCTCCTTCGAGCCACCCTCCGGACGACTCTGTCTCACCCTTCCTTCACCTCCTCCTCCTCCTCCTCCTCCTCCTCCTCCTTCTCTTTCTTCTTCCTTCGCCTGCTCGACCCGCAGCTTCCGCTTCTTCGAAGGAACCGAGAGCGCTTCCCTTCGGCAAGCTTCGTCGCTCGCTGCACCCTCGCAGGACCTCTTCGTCTCTAATCGGGTCCCGTTCGAAGCCAGACCCTCGTTTCTAGCCGGAACTGTCGCCCCTGTCGCGTTCTCGTCCGTCGTCTGACACTGCGGGCCCGGCTTCTCGCCCGGCCTGCACCTTCGCTTCCTCTTCTTCCTCTTCTTCCGCTTGCGACACCTGAACTTGTCTCTGCCGTCCTTCTCCTGCACCGGAAGGCTCGGGCAGAGCGACTGTTGGATCAGGTCGCCGCGGTGGCTGTTGTGCCGGTGGCGGACGTTGTGCTGAGCCCCCAGCAGCCGTCTCTGCAGCGCCTCCACTCGATCCAACGGGGCGACCTGCGTCAGTACCCGCGCGTAGGCGGACAGCCTGCCCAAATTGTGACCCTTGGCCTGCACCCTCCTTGGCTGGCCCCGGCGATTCAGCCCGAGGTACAACGTCTTCCTCGCCGTCGACCACTTCGCCGAGCTGTACGTGTTGTAATTGTGCTGCTCCAGCGTCTCGTTGAACACGCAGTCGTCCGTGTACTCGCGCTGAAACACGACACGAAGAGGGCTAGGTTAATCCCACGTTTCGAATTCTTTAGAATCTATTTCTCGCAAGGTAAACGTCGTTTGAACCAGTTAACTGTGCTCGACGTGTATACACGTTTATTTCGGTTGACGTGTGTACTCGTCGCGTAAAATAAAAAATTACCATTTACTTTGAAAACTTCAAATTTCAATAAGAAATCGTTTATTGGTATCTTTTCCTTTATATTACCAATAAAACTGTCATGTATTTTAGGAAAAAAAAAAAACTGCCACGTATTATTACTGAAAGTGATTTTAGGGGGGTAACCCAGAAAATCGGGCCTCTTCAGGTGCAACGCTGATGCAACGAAAATTAGCGATTGGTTGATTTGGGTCACGTGATTCGTGAAGGGGCGTGGGATAGATCTCGAGTAGAAGTGGCGTTGTCTGGTACTGAGATAGAGTATAGTATATTATGGTGCAATGGGGTATAATATGTTATAATAATGTGTAAAGTGTAATTTTTGATTATTCTCTTTGGCATGTCGGATGTTCCCCATGTACGATGTATTACTTTTCACAAACTGAGTCGATTATTTTCCCCAGTGCATTTGGCACAATTCTCCGAAGTGTTTCGTGTACTTTGTCAAAGAGATGTTTCCCTGCGAAGCATTATCAAGGATTCCGCGATCATTATCAAGCGACTTAGCCCAATTACGCCGTCACATTGTCCTTGGAAGCCTCTGCTTCTGCTTCTCCCTTTCTCGGGGGGGCGATTCTTTTTCGGTCAAGCGAATCAAGGGTGATCGAACGACGCTTCCCGATGGAAGGTGAATTAGTGTTGCGCGTAATGCGGAACCAGCAGCGAAAAGGCACATCGAGCATTACACCGCGCTGTGATTTCGTTGTCCGCTTTATGGCAACTCGTTCCCGAACGAGCGGAAGCCGCTCTGCTCTTCATCGGCTCTAATTACAGCGTTTATCCGCTCCTGCTCCCGCAGGAAAAATCTGCGGCCAGCTACGTCGACCGGCGTAAAGAATGCCTATCAACGCAACGAAAAACCGACTATTTCACGTCGCTGGGCGACGTCGAAACTGCCCGTCGTTCTCCGTGTGCCCCTTTTTAATTCGCTATTTTCGATGCACAATACCGTGAATACCTTCTTTTTCTCGTTTCATTTCTCTTTTATTTCTGTCGTAGGTATTTCTATTTCTTTCATTTGGTTATATATAATGTTAAACGATTAAGAAACTTTTTTGCCATTTTTCAAGAGAACTATTATAGTTCCTTGAAAAAGTTTTACCTTCGCAATACAATGCAAATAAAATTTTTTTTTTTTTAAATTTCACCTTGAAATTCAAAGAAGAATTCATCTACGACAGCCACAGACAAATCTTTCTTTCCACCCTGTACATAATTATGACAATCGATACATTGCATTGGATTTAATTTTTGAAGAATCTTCTTCAACGTGGCTCGTCGTTGGAGAGTAGAAATAATAAAGTGTATCACTTCACTTTTGAGTCATCCACGTGACTGAATTTGATTTACAAAAAGGATGAATATGATTTGCAAAAGATTCTTTTAAAGAATAACTTTACAATTATAACAAAAATATTATTATACGTATATTATTACACACAATTACATTAGGATTACTTTTTACCACCAGGTATCCAAATAATTGAACATAAAAACGCATATCTTTGCATTATTGACGGAATTTATGGATCAATTTTTGTTTTTTATCCACAAAATTTCATTCGCGTTTTAATTGGAACGTCAATATCACTTGTTCGAATATGTCACATTTTTCATTAATTCATCTTGCTGATTTCCATCTATCAATTTCTATCGACATGATTTTGTTATTTGATCATTTGATTATTTTTATATATATGCATGTACATATATTGAATAGGGCAAAAAGGTGAATATGATCTCCAAAGCGGTCAGTTTGAAGTGCAGAACCTGTAAAACCAGCTAATGTTGTGGGAAATCCGTTAGAATTCATCTAAACTAAAAGTCCACGACGAGTTTCGTAGGTTTATCGGGTAAGGCAGGGTGCCAGGGAAGTCAATTTAGACTTTTACGTTATTGAGTCGTAACATTGCTGCGAACATAGGTAAAGTTCAACGTTTACGGCTGTAACAGTTTCCAAGCGGAAATGTAAACGGCCTGCTATCGAAATGTATCGGGTGAGTCGCCTGACAATAGAAGAGGCTGAAGTAAACACTTTCAAAACGATTGGTTATATCAAAAAATGTTTTCAACGGAATTTGAATGAATTTCGAAAGGGAATCCCTTGATTTTTTTTCCCAAACTTTTTAGGCAAACATTGATTGTTATAATTGTAACATCGTGCTAGAGTATCGAAACATTGTGAATAATTTGTATTTTTTTGATTCTCGAATTGGAGAATTTAAATGTAAATGTAAATGTAAAATTCGAGTTTGATTTGCGTGGCATCTTTCCTCTCTTTTCCTTTTTCTTTTTATCGGTATTTCATAATTCATTCCACTCAAAAAAGGAACAAGAGCTTGAAAATGAGCTTGATTTTTAAACGTCTGTTTTATACATTCGCATTGAAAAATGATAATTGCATCGACTGGCATCTCTCGAAACCAAAAATGTCCTGTCTTTTTCGATATGATTAATCGTTTCGAAGATATATCAGCTTCGAGTCTCAGGTGACTCACCCGGTATGTACGAAATAAAACGTTCAAAGCAGCCTGCTAGTTACACACAGGCACCTGACTACGTATGCGGACTTACAAACGCGCGAGACGAGAGAGAAACAAAACTCTCTCTAGCTCTAAACAAAAACCGTCTCTGCGGCGTTTCTACCGCGAGGGGAATACTCAGATTTTCATCCGAGAGGAACCGATCGATCAATTGCTCGATCGGTACACGCTTTCCGCAAAGCTAAAAAGCAAAAGTTCCCGTCATTATAAAAATGCCCTCCCATCGCAATCGAGTGGGAACGCCGCGGTTCTTCCGACGATGCAAATTTGTACAGGGAACAGGTTTACAGAGCGTGTAATTAGAAAAAAGGATACACGCGAGATACGTAATCGTCTTGGGACGAGACGTAATAACAGCAAGTTTAGAAATATTGTAGTTCGTTTACTGACAGGCGACCAGAATCATCAATTATCTGCACTCGTCAAGTGCGTTTCGTTTGCCCCGTTTGTCCTTCTGCTACGTGTCCATTGAAGGCTTAACGTTGAAAGTGAATTCGAAATGACCAATTTAGGTTAGGTTTTGGAGAAACAAAATGGCGTATTTTACAGGCGTTCAGGTTAGGTATTAATTACATTTTTGTTAGGTTAGATACAAAATGGCTATTAGAGATTTAAATATAATATATTTTTAGAGATTCAAATATAATGTAGTTACATTTTTGTTAGGTTAGGTTTTGTAGATATAAAATGGTTCTGAGATTTAAATATAGTATATTTTTAGAGATTTTCAAATGAAAGCTTGTACACTTCATCGTGTTATAAAGTTCTTTTATATTTCTTTTACTTTTTATAGTAATATAAAAGTATTTTATAGTAATATAGTAAGTACAATAAAATTTCTTTTACTTCAGGGAATTACGTATCTTCGAACGATCGCAAAATGAGAAAAATTCTAGAATTCTTTTTTAGAAGTAAAATTACATTTCAAAATTGCAAACATGTACGTCTTGTCAAAGTTATCATTGTTCAATCAGTGATTGTTATTAATTTAAACTTGAACAAAGATAGGAGGACATGACGGTGATTTAGCTATAACTGTTTCATCGAAGGTTTTATTTGAAGTGAATTTTTGTAATTTTACGTTGAAAAATTGATTTTTTTCAACTTCGGCAAAGATACGCTCTCGCTCAAAAATCTTAGGACACTTTATTTTTAATATACAATACTTATCTTGTACATATATTTTATATATATTATTATATCATCGTTGTATTGTATAATACAATATATTAATATATTAACAGAGTCTTTATTGCACAAAGTATATTTTATATTTATTGCGTTTGGTCGTACTGTATGTATTTATTACAGATACGATAATTTGTATCGTATATTGCATATATATTGTACATATAATTCATGTTTACATTGTAAATATTGTATTTATTGCGTGCAATTTGTAATTTTATATTTATGCAAATATGATACTTGTCTTGAGATTCCTGAGCTCCGATGGAAATTTCATGCTGCGACCCACAGCGTGAAATTGAGTTTCAAACGTTTTTCTAAAAGCGTGACGTCGCGTTTCGACTTTCCCCAAGCCATTTCCTCCGAAGCTTGGAAAAACACGCGAAACTGCCGTCGATGCGATAACGCGAAACGGTGAAAACTGACAATGAATTTCGTTGACGCGTCCAACGCGGTGTGATTTATCGCTCGATTCGTCGCCTCGTTAATTCTGCGGTGTCTAGCCTCCCACCAGTGGCGCTGGGACAGGGAGAAGAGCAAAAGGACGAAGAGAAGACGCGAATGTCTGCGGCGTATCCTCGTTTATGGCAGCGATAAACGTGGAATACCGCGAAACAGTAATTTCATTGAGCTACGCGTGTGCATCATCGCGCGTTATTACAGAAACGATCGCATTGACCCTCGAATAATGCAATTTATCTCGCGCCGGATACACATATCCCACGAATCCAACCAGAAGAGGGCGCCCCCCCCCCCGAACACCAGAAATAGCCGCGATTTATGCACTTTTCTCAAGGGGAGAAAACATGTTTGCTCTTCTCTACTGTCTACCGCCATTGATTAACACGCTCGCTCGCTGAATCAACTTCTGAAACTTCCTTTCGTTCGGTACAGATTTTATTCCAAACGACTGCAACGATCGCGACGGGTGTAATAAATATTTATCGAGTTTATTCGAGATTTTGTTCGAACAGATGGTCGGGTACGTGTAACAATAATAATAATAATTGTTATTATCATCGACGATGATGATGATAACTAGAGAATGATCAGAGAATGACGACGAGGGAACGTGGAAAAAAAAGTTGATAATTGGGAAATCGATTATCTGTTCTATGTTCACAGAAATTGTCGTGGCAGTTTTACGTTGCTCGGGGATACATTTCCTGCGTGTAATTCTATGTAATTTTTTCTTTTTCTCCTCGCTCGTGTACGTTTTTCTTTTCTCTTCTTCTTCTGAAACGAAGCTATTTTTTTTAAACGAAGCTATAATTATTTCCTGCGCGAAAGTGCGAAATACTTAGTTACCGATCCTGTATGTTTAAAGCGAGTAAAGTAATTTCAAAAGTAATCTCGAAGTTTAAGATACATGATAGTTTCGAAAGAAACGCGCAATTTCCGACTGCGAGACTTTGCGAGAGTACTTTGCCGTTTAGAAAAAAAAAAACAAAAATAAAAAAGATTAAAACAGTTCCGCTCGACGGACAAAAATTTCAAACAATCTATCCAGTTATTGGCCTTTGGGATATTGCTCGTTCGCGGTTTTTCCTAGCTCGCGAGTCTCTTGGATTAGCTACGATAAACAGAAACGTTTGAAAATGGTAAATGGTACAGGACGTGCTGTTTTATAGAAATTTTATAATGTGTTTTAACGTTATAATGTTGTTAAGAAAGGAAATCAATCGCGGAAATGAAGTTTATTTGTTAAAAGTATGCTCGTTGTATTTTAAATACGTTCCGATGTTAAACGTTTTGCATTAGCAAATCCTTTTTTGGCCACAGACATAAGTATAAAAAACTCGAAAGAAAAAGCATACTACAGATAAAATTCATTACAAAAATTCAACAAACCTAAAAACAAAATATACACACTCACAAAGAAATAATGGAACTTAGATGAGAACGCAAACATTTGAAACAGAAATGGCAATATAAATGAAATCACACAACATTGGTAGCGAATAGATTACGAAAAGTGATCAAAAGATGCGACGAATTGTTCTCATTAAACCTAACCTAAACTTTTCATTTATGAGTACTCCCTCTTATAAACCTCCATTTATTTCATCATCAAAAAAGTTTGTTTGCCTCTTCTGGCTGCCTGCAACGCTAATGCAACGAAAATTAGCGATTGGTCGATTTGGGTCACGTGATTCTGGTACTGAGCGATCGCGCCTGTAATTTGTTTTCTATCGATTGAATGTTTGCGTATCGATAAAATTTTATGGCAAAAAAGTCGTCTTCATTTCCTTCTGGGCCTTTCAGTGAGACGAATCGTACTGGGGTTCAAGTCGTGTAGTTTTTTAACTGTCTTGGATAGGCCAAACAATCAAAATCAAACGGCTCAAATTAACCTAATGACATTTCAAACCAAAAACCCTGTAATTTTGTTTTTAACTCATTTTTCTCTTCCGCCATTATTAAACATTATTTTCGCGTACCACAAGTTGGGAACCGCTGGTTCAAGTGACCAATTAGTCACCAGTTAGTTTCATAAAGTTTCAAAAGTCAACTGTATCAACTTTGTGGTATGCTCTGATATTCCATTGCACGTGACAATAGAAAATAAAAAAAGAGCACAAGGAAAGTGTTCTACTCCACTTTCGAGCGGCCCGTCAATTGAACTTTGTCACAGCAAAATTTCCTCGTAGGCTATTTCGATAAATGTGGAAGAGCACGCGATACGCGCTTAATTGAAAGTCACGCGGTGCATGGCAATTATTCAGTCGAATTCCAACAGGCGGGAGAGAACGAGGCATCCGTGCATGAAATGCCTAAACAAATCTTTGTGTTTTTCTAGGCAAGATTTACGACTGCGAGAGACCTTTCGTTGTCAACAACTCGAATAAAGAACGCACCAGAGAAATTATTAAAAGTATTTCCGTATCTCTTTATTTCACTATATATACTCCGTATATAGCGTCCGATTGTGCAAAAGTTTACTACTCATCATCTTGACTGTAGATAAAGATATTAACTTTGATCTCCCCATTTGAAGCCAGAGACAGTAATTAATTGATATAACCAGAATAAAAAGAATTACGATCATTTTTTTTTTATTAGAATGTTTTTACAAAAGTGTTCTTGTTGCCAATTTTGTCGAGAAGAATTTATTTCTGTTATTTGTAACAGTTATCGATAAAGTTGTTTGCAATAGTTACCGACGAGGGAAATTTATTTCGATTCTTTCCTCTTTGATTGATTTTATTAAGATTTATGTTAGAAAGTAACTTTATGGTTTGAAGAGATCGAGAAGTTGGTCGCACAAATGGAACGTCATCACGAAATGAAGTTCTGTGTAATAATTCCATATTAAAAAAACTACTGTATTACATCATTAATTCGTGTTAAATATTTCTTAAATATTCAACATTTGGTAGATTTCTAGTTTACCAGCTCTTCCCAATTTACAGCCTGTTTTAATTTTCTAAATATGATATTTTTTTCTTTTTTTTTTTTTTTTTAAAGAAAGTAACAAAAACTCTATAATTTTTTCCACCACTTAATTTCTTGTTTCGGTGAGAAAACGAATCTGTAACAAAGTAGCCAAAATTGAGAAAAATTCGCTAGAAATTTACCCAAATAATATATCACGCGCTATATCGAGAGAGCTAAGGGTGAGAAATTACTGTGATCGCGAGTGACATTGCGCGCTTGTTTACGTCGCTGAGTGATCCGAGAATACGCGTTACCATTTCGTAAAATGTTCCTCCGTCCGAACGAGCAACGCTTTCAGGCTCGAAGCGCGAAAATCTATTCAGTACGCTTAACGTAATAACACGGTAAGGGTCGATAAGTTCGATCCTCTCGGTACCATTTACCACTACAAATTACAGTAGATGATGTAATTTCATATAATTTCCCTTTCCTGCGCCAACAGACACATACTGCACTTTTCTATAAATATAAATATATATATGCGTAATGTATTATACAGGGTGTCCAATAACTTTGTCCACCTTAAATATGTATCTTCATTGCTTTCTTTGGAGATACTTGGAAAGATATTTGGATATCTGTAATGATTGTCTTGTAGGTGGATTTTAGGATCACAATCCGAGTTGTAACATTGAGTTACATTCGTGGTAGGAATTATTAGGTTCCGGCTTGAAAGAGGAAGCAAATCGTGAGCCTATGGAATACATATTTGAATTTTTAATTTCGATTTTGAAGACTAGTAAATATTGAAATTAATCAATGATTTATCAATAATTGAATTAAAAATTTAATTTCACCTTTAAACGTTCTTCTTTTCATTCTTTCAATTCATAGACAGCGGTACACACTTCAGGATTTTCATTTTGCTCAATAATCGAGGTGAAATTGCTAAATCTTAAGTCTTCATAACTATTTCCTAAACTCTTTGCTAAAAAAAAATCCTCAGTGTTGCAGATAGTCTCTCCTCTGCATTAACTGTATCTCGAACTGTATTTCGTGTTCCAATCCTTGGGCGAAGTCATCCATGCGCAGATAATTGCTATAATCACCAGATTCATGAAGTTTTCAGCTCTCTCAGTAACGCGGAATTGGATCTTTTTAGCATTTAATTCCTTAGTTTGATATTATTGACAGTAATACCGGAGCTGGAAGATGACCCGACATTTTGCAACCCATGTTTTGGTCCCACACGATAAACCAAAGAATCGTCAGCGTGAAGACAAACTAAAATCGATACATGCATCGTTGTTTCCACGATGTGTGTGCAACGAAAAGAGAAAAAAAAAAAATTTAAAAAAAAAAAAAAAAAAAAAAAAAAAAAAAAGTGTAACCAAGGTAATTACGAGGAAAGGTAGAACAGAAAAAGTATCTCCGGAGAGCGAGACACATTGTCAGTAGATTCAATTACAGGTAGTTGAATGCAATTTGAAGAGCGCGCGCCTCGGTGAAAAGAGGATCCAACGCTCGATCCTCGAGCGGGGCAAAGGGGATGGAGGATGGAGAGAGGGTGTGCTTCGGCAAACGCAAAAACGGCCGCTGATAACCGATCTTTTACAAGTAATTCCAGTCACTTAAAGCCGGACAACACAGCATGCAATATCCCCTCTCCATTGAGTACATAGCAACAGCATCACGTAACTTTGTAACGAGCCTTTTCCTCTGGCACACGAGCCGGTGCGCTTCGCCAGAGCTTAAGTGGTGGTAACTGCAGATGTCAAATCGCGCGTTTACGTATATTTATCGGTATCGGCCCCGAAGTCGTAAGATTTTAAAGCAACGGCGATTACTGTTATAGATCCGGCCGTTATTTCACAGCGAATGCGTCAGCATGGGAAACGCTGGCCCCCAGACGCCGCTCTTAAACCGGAAATTCCAGCGTTTTCCCCCGACGAGCTTCGAACTCTCCATTTCCTCTTCCTCTCGTCATTCCTTTTTTTCTTTCTTTCGATTAGGCGTATCAATCGCTCGACGATTATTAATCTTTAGACTCTGATAGATAGATAAATTGGTAGATACGCTCGCGCTCGTTGTTCCTGTCAAAATTGACTCTTGATTAAAAGCTAGACTTTTAGTTTTATTTTATTGGGATCTCATTTCGCAAGTAGTAATTCAACTCTTGATCTTTTCATCTCGGCATTAAATCGCATGATTAAGTCCGAGTCGTGGTAAAAATGTTGGATCAAGCGTGAATATCACGAGCGAGTGGGGTGTTTGTTTTATTGTCGAGTGTCTGGGTAATAAGGTACTAAATTTTTTGAAGCATACGTATAATTATCGATGTATAAAATTTAAGAAGAAATTTATATCCGCTAAAAGCTCAAGGTCGCCTTGATTTTTTTTAGAATGTCAGAATCCGTTTTTGACTACGTAACGTTACTAGGTACGATGGCCATGATTTCTGGCCATTTAGAGTATTTTGTTTTTTTCGCTTGCTATTTATAAACATTATTGTTTTGTTGTCAAGATAATTTAGCGTCGAAGCTCGCTTGAGAAAAAATTCGCACCTGGTAGCATAAAAGTTTGGCCATCCCCTGCTCTAGAATTACCCAACTCAAGACAGAATTGGTCGTTAGTACGGTAGCTATTTCCAAGCCAGCTATTTCTCCGATTTTTCTCACTCAGAGTAAGAATTTCTCTCTCCGCTCTTTGAAATTGATTCGTCAGATTTGTTATGAACGTAAGCTCCTGTTACCCGAGCGGGAAATCACGGGTAATTGAAAGTTACTCGAACAATCTCGCCTCGAGCGTGCGTTGCAATATCCTCGGATATGAAGGAGAAATTGATAGCACTAGTCCTTGAAAGACTTCCTCCGCAGATTTAGCCGTTTGTGCCATTACCTCGCGTACCCAAGTGCGTGACTTATCTTTACGAACCGCCGCGTTAATAGGTGCAGGCCAGCTTCGCTGTGCTTGCAGCTGGCAGCTAATTTTTATCTCGACCGGCGCGCCATCAAGCGGCGAGAAAACGACTCGCGATCCTTTTATTAATTCCCATTAATTCGAAACTCTTAATTCTCGAGGAATCAAAATCTCTCTCCTCGGAGATCCGGCCGAAAGAGAGGCAAAAGGACCAACAGATCCTTAATCCTCGAACGTATCAAGAAACCACGTTCTCCGCGCCATCAAGTCGGCCGTGCACACGAGAAGAGTATATTCCAGTATCTTCGAGTTAGATTCGCTCGTCTCTGTCTAGAGGCGCTGCGATCTCTAACCGCGTTCGGCTCATTAAAAGGCAAGTGAAATTACGTCGTACGAACGCGACGTTATTACGGAATTATCGAGCAGAGTGTTGCGGTTATTGTAGGAAGAACGAGCCTGTAGACTGCGGAGGTATCGCGAGGTATCTGTTCAAACGTCTTTTAGTATCCAATCGAATTGCACTGTCGAAAGTAAGGTATGTCCAGAATTCGCGGTGTAATTTATTTAATATATAATACATTTATTTTATATTCCATTGGTATATAAATTATTTATTTAATATAAAAATTAATCGTGCAATTTTCGTCCAAAATTAGTCATCTCCGAAGTAAGGTATGTATATACAGGGTGATTCATTTACGACAAGGCCTCCTAAATATCTTTTCGAACTGCAACGAAAATATTCTTCGCCTGCGAAAAACACGATTGCTATCGAAAATTATTCGCCAATAACTGATGAGAGTATTCTTTTCCAAAGTCACTTTTTTCAGTGTTTTCAAGGTCATTGATGGTTTTCTTTTCCATACAACTATACATTTTTTTTCATTGCATCGTGTTTAAATGTAAATAATGTCCCAAGATCGATGAGAATAGTGAAAAGAAGAATTGTAAATTTGAAGGGATCGTCGATCTTCAAAATCACGGTCACAAAAAGGAATTTTTGAATGCTTGAATTTTGACAATTTTTTAGAGGACAGTATCCTCGCTTGGTATACTTGTTACGTAAATTGAATTTTTTCGTGGAAAATAAAACATATTTGTACATCTAGGATAAATTTTAGAATATTTTGAAATTAGACTCGACTAGTTTTTTTTACATCATTTCTAAATATTTTCTCCCTATTGATATTAATTATTATAATACAATTAATATTGATTTATTACATAGATTAATATTATACTCTGACCAATAAGGTTGTATAGATTAATTAATGAATGTTGATCAAGTTAAACAATAAAAATTATTAATTTCTTAAAAAACAGACTAGTGTTATTTTCTTAACTTAATTCAATATTTTACTGCAGCTACTTTATAGTAGTATATAGTATAGTACAGTAGTAGTATACAGAATATAGTACTAGATAAAATATAGCAGATATACACACATACTTTTGAAAACAGCACCGTAGTTAAGATTTTTGTTGAAACGTAAAAATGTCAACTTGGAAACGACACTATCAACATTCCAATTTACACAGCATCGTTCGTGCTGTTTATTATTTAAAATACACATGACACGAAGATGGCGCGATAACAATTTCCCTCAAATACGTATAGACGCTTCAACGCGTGCTGAAATTAACGGGCACTATACGTCTCGGAATTAATTACATGTTGCTTCTTAGCCTACACACATGCATGCACCTCCAACGGGACACACTAAACATCAATGCGAACGCCCGAGCGCGGCGCTTGAGAATAAATCTTCGAGTGAACTAGTAAACAGGGCGCAATAATACAGAAAGTCGTAAAGTTGTCTCTCCTGTCTAGGTATAAAACAGCGAGTCGCCACCGGTGCCATGCGCGCGAAATTACGATCTCCATTAAGTGATTTTTTTTTCTTAAGTTTTCGACGTAAATAGCGACACGCACCTGTGTGAACGGGCCGCAGGCATGCAACGCGTGGCTCGCGGAAACGGATACATGTCACGGAAACAACGAGATTGATTGTCGCCGGTTGTCGTTACGTAACTCGGTCAAGAAGCACAACGAAACACCCTGCGGCAAATTTTTAAGATCGTTGAGTCTTTGTACAGGGTGGTCGTTGAAAGACTGAATGACACAAAACAAAAACAACTTTTACAAACACATGCTTCTTTAATTTTTTTTTTTTTTTTTTTTTTTTGGAAATGTAATTAATGGATTTTTTTCAGTACCATGAATTTTAATCTCCGAGGGATAATGACTTATGACTTTTTCAAACACCTCTCAGTCTTTCAGTGGCCACCCTGCATTACGGTACGTTATGTGCAGTGAAGAATGTAATTAACAATGATGGAAAATTAGTTATAAAACAGTTTTGACTGTTGTGAATGTTAATCGACGATCGAAATTAATGGGTTTTTCTTTCTCGTTTGTAAAAAGATTGAAATAATTGACAAGATTAATTTCTATTTTTCATCAGATTAAAATAGAGTTTGACATTTTCTCGCTCTACGGTTTGTCATTCTTTTCTCCTTGTTTTATCGAATTTTTCATTGGTACAGTTCTTCGCTGTGCATCATTGAATGTGTTAGATTTATGCGAAACACGTTCACATATATACAGGGTGTCCCAATAACTTATTATCTCGAATATCTCTGTCTGGAAAGAAATTGAAAAAGATTGTTTAATCCTTTTAATAATTATTGGCACGTCATGTAAAATCATCTTCAAAAGGAAAAAACAACGAATTTACGGTAGTGATTCATAATGAAGGCTTCTTTTAATGAGGCCAAACCAGTCGTTGTACGATCCCTTCTTATATCAATTGAAAATTGATTATCTACGAATTTTTCATCGTCGTCGTTACAATTACGCCCATCGCCGCACCAATGTTCGCAGCGACCAGGAAATCATGGCGGCACGTCGTAATGTTTGCGCGGGAACTCGGCGCAATGTTCGTTTCAACGTATTCGCGCTATCGTTGCTACTTTACAGAGTATTAAGAAACTCAGAAATCGCGTTTTACACGCGTACACGGAATTTAACGCGTGCCAGTGTACAATCACCACTCCCCAGACGCGAAGTGAAACGTTGTTGCATTTCGCTGTTAACGGCTTTAGTCTAGACGTTCCCGATTACCGCAGATTCCTCGTCCGATCGAATTTTACCGTGCATTCAATTCTCAATATACGAACGGCGTTCATATCTTAATGCTGGCAGGGCTTTCTCTTCTATTTGCCTTTGCGAATGGTCGAGCAAAGAGTCGAGCTGATTGCGATTTCTTCTCGCTTCCAAATGAAATTCGGTCGCGTTATCGCCGCGGAAGCAACGAAAAATCGGCAGTGCCGATTGTTTTGAATCCGCCATTGTTCAGATAACGACGAAGTTAAGTAAAGTTAAGTTAAGTTCCGTCTTGATTTACGATCCATTCACTCGGAGTAAAAGTTTATTCTCTTACGAGTTTTACGTAATTGACATTCGAATGACATTTAAATGTATAATTTTAGTAATCGTTAGGGAAACTTTCATCGCGCCGATGTTATTCTCGTGCTCTGCGTGTTCGAAACTTGTTTTGTCTGCTCGCGTCTCATTGTTTTCTGTTTCGCGAGAGGCAATTCGCGTTTTGCGAAAAACGCAGACTATACAAAGAAGCTGGATTACTTCGTCGCTTTTGTTTCCTTTCTTCCCTCGCTTCTTTTCTTCTCTTCTTTCTTTTTTGGATCCTTAACACGTGCAGAGTAGAAAAGAAAGTTTGTCCCTCGATTCAATGAAAAGGACCTGTCGCAAAATGGATCTCGACCTTGAACTTCAAGTTCAAGCATTTTCTTTATTATTATATTCTACTCATCACGAAGGTAAAACTTTTCCAAGAAACCATAGTTCTTTTGCAAAATGGCAAAAACGTTTCTTAATCGTTTAACATTACGGACGCGTGGGTGCTAACAGCGACTTAATGTTTTGGACGTATGGATTTTTGTTAGGTTTCACTAACATTTATTACAGTTGTAGCACCAGTGTGCGTCTAAATAATCAAATGATGAAACTAACCGTTAACGTTATTCGAAATGTAAACATTACACTCACTTGTCCTAGAATCATAAAGTCGCTGTTAAAACGCACGCGTTTAAAATTTACGGTTAGGTTAGGGAAATAAATTTTCGAATAGCATTTTATTTCAATCGCTATCTCAAATATTATTATAGCTATTACAAATAATAATTCCTTATACGCTTCGAACAATTATCATTTCAATTAATAATCCCCGTCATCCCCGTTTTATTTCAATAAAAGCCTATATCAATTATTTTCATTACCCTTTCATCTCAAATGCACTGAGCATCGTTAGAAAAGTAAAAAGGGGAACGTTTCCCATACGTTTCACCACGCGTCCCATTCCGGCCATATTTCACTTTCCAAAGAGCAAACACTAACCGAAACTCCAGTTAAAGTCGAACTACTATTTGCATTCTCGGCGCAACGCCGCGTAGCCTCGCAGACACGAGGGCCCCCGTTTGTTTCAAATTAATCATCCAAACGCGTCGCGGACCAACGAGTCCCAGACTTCAGTCGTGGCATTCGTCAGTTGTGAAGTTGTTGCGCACGTGCCACGTAACAGTTACCCCGAACACCATCGCTATTCGCTATTCGCCGTTTCTATTCTATTCTAAGTTCCTTCGACCGGCCATTTGTCGTCGTCGCGCGCGCGCGCGCGCTCACCACGCCATTTCTGTGCCACTAATAATCATCGAATAGACGATCGTTGCCTCGCTCTGTCGTTGCAGTTCTCCATCCACTGTCGCGTCGTTCGAGAACCCGAGTTCCCCCGTCCCTTTTCGAAGGTAATTCGGCGTTTTGAACTGGGACGGGGCGACGTTCGAGGTTATTGCCCCCCTTTTACAATTGACCGTGTAACAAGAGGGGCAATATTTGCTTCTCTCGGAACGAAATGTGATTCCTCGAGAGGGAAATTTTTCGGAGGTCTTCTAATTAGGGTGATCGTGCGAGAGAATATTCTGCAATCTCTCGAGCAGCTACTATTCTCTCCGCTGATCGTCAATACAGTGTGGAAATTTATACAAACGCATATCAAAAATAATATTAAATAAAATACTCTGCGTATTGCTCGTTATATGTTTTGCATATTTTGCATAAACTCTCAGTCCAATTGCAAAGCGCATAAATGCAAAATGTATCGCACTCGAGAATTTTTGCTAAATTTTTCCGACAGTTGGGAGTGAAATTTTACCCAGGAATTGAGTTGTTCTTTCCGAAGGAGAGTTGAACGTTGCATATGTTTGCAAATTGGCAACAATTATTTGTCGTGTGTATCGACGACTGATGCTCGAAAGTAAACAAAATCTCGAAGACGAGAGGACGAGAGGGTTAGGATAACGAGGACAAGAGACGCGAGAGCTTAAAGATAGAGTGGAATGTAGGGTATCGTCGTTTGAAATAGAAAACGGGCACTTTGTTGAAAATTGTGCGCCTCTCGTATTCTCCTTTGTTTTGAATAAGTTACAAAGTAGTCGCGAGACGATAAATATTGTAGAATGATTAAAATAATTCAAATGAAACGAATACGGGGATGGACGAATTGGATGAACGAATGAATAAATATTAACAAAGTATTTAAAGTAACGCAAATATTTATAACATGAACCCGATACTTATGAAACGAAGAATACGCTTTTGTCAGATTTTGTTGCAGTGCAAGTGAAATATTTCGTCCCGTAGACAAAATGTGTATTTCGTTAACCAAGTTATCGATTGAAGCCTAATTAATAACCTTTTGCAATGCAGTGGATGCTCAACAAAATTACGGAAAAATATGTTTGACGGCGTCGCGTCTCGTCGCATGTCGCACGAAACTCAGTGTTCTAGTCTCGTTGCGTGACAAATTGGTTCCAAGGGTCCTACACTGAGGAATGTTGTGTAGAGACCTAGATTGCGGGTTAGTTTTAACAAATGTGAGAACGACGAACCTATCGTTATCGAGGGCATGGTTGCTTTCATACATATCGGACGTATCTTTGTTTATGGTTGTTTTACCTGAAATTCGTCTCTGTCGTTACGTCGACGTGGACGACTGTTCCGTTTCACATCGTGTTATTTGTCGAAAATAATTTGAAAGGTTGAAACCAAAACTGAAATCTAGTAGGGAATAATTCAAGACACACTCACTTTAATGGATCGGATCATTTTCCGTTTGGTAGCAAAAGAAACAATAACAAAAATTTAATTTTCTAATTTTCATATCATAAATTTGTAATTAACAGACGTTCAACTTGACAATTATCGATCAAAAAATTTATGAAACTTAGAAATTTTCCTCTTGCGAGTAAAACACGGAAAAGTAAATATCCGATTTATGTACGTACGAACCATCGTATATGAATAAGTGCCGTACTTATAATCATAAAAATATTCAAATGAAAAAATACAGTGATCCGGTTAATCCTATATACGTAAGGATTTCAAATTGAATGGGATGAACAAATTGTGATACGATAATATAAAAAAAATAATATACCAAATTTAGATACGTTCGCCTAAGTGGCAATACAGTACCGGCGCTAAATGACGATTTAAAATTTAAAACAATCGACGGGCTATTGAATTAGCTGTGTGTGAGAGAGGATGAGGTAATATGAACGAAAAAAATACTCGTTTTTGTACCGATACAACAAGTATGTATTGAATTCTTATCTCGTTTCGGTTTGCTCTAAGTGCATAATATCACAGATTGCAAAAATGCAAATGGCGGTTGCTTAGCGATAGCTGAGAAACGTTGAAAAAGTGCAGTGCCGATTATTTCAATCAGGCCTGTCGAATTGACGGCTCGCCACCCCTTTCTGTGAGCCTCCTCCATTCTTTCTCCTCCGGAGACGCTGCGCGAGCCCCGCTATTATCCACTTTTTTGTAAAGCAAAATTAAAAATACCCCCATTTTTCAAATAAAACACGATAAAGTAATATGAGCGTACGCGATAATAATTAATTGTCGAGATCCTGGCTCGGTCGTAAATTATTGAGAGCCGAATTATGGGTTATAAAAATGAATCGCTACTATAGGGTTGTAGAAAATTCTCGGTACCATAATTTAAGGTTAAAATGTTAAACCAAATGTGTGCAATAGCGATTAGTTTGCACGTGGTGGGAGAAGCGGTTCATAGTACACGTTCTTATGAGACTGATTTACGTTAATTACAAGAAAACTACACGCTGTTATGGTTTTTCAAACTCTCTGTTTGGAAGAAAGTTCGATTTATTCGTTCTTTCAATTTCAAAACTTTGATTTATTCATTTTTCCAATTTCAGAACTTTAATTATTAATTTCACAACTACACTTTTTTGCACGATTTGCAAATGTCTGGCATTGCTGAATATAGAAGTGAAAAATCTCGCCGTAGCTGAGAAGTTAAATTCGGGACATCCTGCACGTACTACGGTCATTTTCAAATTGCCGCGCTTAATTCTCGCTTTCCGACGCGTTAACCTAACCTAAACCTTTAACGCGTTATCGGATGTTTAACAGCGTCGCGCGCAATTTTATTTGATTTAGTATTTTTATTTTATTCGATTGTTAGGATTTTTATTTTACCTGATATGGTAATTGAAATGAACCACTGCTGGTCAGTGTCGATTGGTATGACTCGTAGTAACAGGAGATTCAAAAACATTTTGCACCCAAAATTTTCCAGGTTCGGGAAAATTTGAATCAATAAGAGATGAAATATACTGAAAATAAATAAAATATTTCCGCAAGCAAATTATCATTTGAGAATGTTACTTCGTTTCAATTAAACACTATCTGGAAATATACACATAAATCAAATGCTGCTTAAAAAATATACCGCTCGCAAAAATTAGGGGATCATTTGATACAGTGGTGCCCTTTCAAGCGTTTACAGTCGGGACCAAAAGCGGACGCTTAAGAAGAGTTGCTTGGTGGATTCCGCGAATTGGCACCAAAAGAATCAATGCGCTGAAGGGAGTAGTATTAGCGATCACGAAAGTGGGGGCAAGAACTCGCGGGGCCGCTAGTTAGCTAGCTCTAAACTAACCGAAGGATCGAGTCCAACAAGAAGCATATTGGCGCGGCGATTGACTCATCGTGCAGACGGCCAGCGCGCGCACGAAAGAGAGAAAGAGAGAGAGAAGCGTGTGGTCAACGGACCGAGCCGAAAGATTTACGGTGCCTTAATCGCGGCATGGTAATTTGTGGAATTGGAGGAGGAGGAGGCGACAACAGCTAATCGAATTAGCGAATTAATTGCGTTATTAGACGCCACGGGGGCCAAGCTGTACCGGCAGGCACGCCAATAATCGTAAATCACCGGATTGAATCCTGTTGGATGCCGATTCGGCTCAGAGGCACCGGGAGAGACCACGTGCCTCGTTTCTCTTTTTCTCCTTCTTCTTCTTTTTTCTTTTCCAAGCTTTGCTCGCTTTATATCGCCGCTCGCTGATTCCGAGGTGTTAAACGTTTAATTAGGAGAGGCTTATTAAGTTCCAAATTTTTTAAGCGACGTGAATCGATTTCCTTTTTCTGGAGATCCTTGAAGTCGAGATTTCGACACTTGAATCTCGGCACACCCCGTAGTAACAGACTCGACTCGACTTGGCAAAACATTAGCTTAACCTCTTGCGCTGGAATGACGTGCCATGACATGTCGAGAATCTTTTATCCCAAAATTGCAATATTTTCTCAGTTTTAAGTATATCGAAATATAACCTAGGCGAAACAAATAATAAATTTATTACTTTTCAGTAATTTCTATCCAGTGACATCATACTGACGAGATCACAAAGAAAGCGACGAATTATTTACAGTATACGGTTTGGTCACTCGTTATGGTCCGCGAACCAGTTGCCAGCGCAAGAGGTTAACGAATCTTCGAGAGGAAGTTCGAAGCGGTACTTTAGCGAATTTTTCTTCGTTTCGAAAGTTTCCGCTTCTAGAGTTTCCGTCCAGCGAGACAAGGTTGCTAATTTACCGGAGGGGACATCCGCGTGAATTACAGTGGCACAGAACGAGCGGCATCGTTACACGCGAAATAATTACGCTGTTAGGGAAGTTCTAAGGTTAAACTAGGACCGGACCGGATCGAGCGTGCGTGTATTTTCGTGTTACCATGTCAAAAGGGGCCGCCCTCGTATAAACCATATGGAACAGCGATGTCCGTCGGTGTCTCCCACGCGAGAAGACATATTGCCGCACGACTTTCAGTGGTTCTTTTGGAGCTTGTGCTCCCTCGAGCACACTCGAGACTCGTCGTTCGGTTGCTACTAACCCATTTGCGTCACGAGGCGAACGCGAGTGTTCCGCCGGAGTGGATTACAAAACGCGGAGTAACTCGCGAGCGGCAGCGATTAAAAGTCTTGCATTTAGTAAGGCGAAAGGCTCAGAAATTAATTAAACATTAGGTTTACGAGCATTTTTTATATATTTATGAATTGACGCATGTTTTAGAAAACTTAATTATACGTTTTAATATATATATATACATTTGTAAATTTGTAAATTTATATTTTCATATATTTGTACATTTACAAATGTAATTATACTCTAATTATACATTTATAATTATGAATTTAGTTATGTGATATTATGTAGTTATAAAATATTTATCATTTACTATCGTGTAGAATTTTGAGATCAATATCCTCAACTTATACAACATAAATATGTAGTAATAATAGTAAGCAAAATTATATACTTGTAATAATAATAAGTACAAACATTAAATAGTAAACATAAATAGTTTCAATTGCTGATACATTCTTTTCGTAGAGATATATTTCCAGGCAACTGTTATTTTCGGACCCTATTCTGCAATGGTCTCAAGATGGAAAAAAGAAAAAAAATACATCAAGTAAAATTCAGTAAATCGTAATCATCAAAAGTTACCACCCCCCTGTCATAAACAACAACTATTATGTAATATTTAATCCGCCTAAAATGTCTTTTAAAACAGAGTTTAAAAAAGAGGGAGGAGTTCAATTCATCAAGTCCGCAACGATACCCTGTTTCATTGTTGCCCTGTTCCAAGGATCGAGAGGTATCGAAAGATACTTGGAAAAGAAAAAAAGAAACAGATCCTTATAAATCTCCAGCAGAAGCATTCTAAGTGAGACGTTACTGTCGTTTTTCCCATGGGGAAGCGGGACTAAAATTTGAGAACCCTGGAAAAGGGTAAACGTTACTTTGACCGAGCGTCTCGCTCCTCCTCCTACGGGGTTATTTAGGGGCATTCTTTGAACGCCCACCGGTCACCCACGAGACACGAACCGCCACCACAAGATCGCAGGAGTCTCTGAAAGCTGGTCTTCCCAGACACCGTTAACACAACGTCAAATTAGGGAATGATTCTCTGTCTGGACTCTCCACCATTGAATGTATTTTAATTAAGTATCGCACGATCGACTATCGAGGTTATGTTCTACTAGTGAAGTTATGTATTCTAATTAAATATCGTACGATCAAGGTTATGTTCCACTAGTAAAGTTATGTATTCTAATTAAGCATCGTACGGTCGACTATCGTGATTATGCTCCACTAGTAAAATTATGTACTCTAATTAAGTATCGTACTTACGATCGACTAACACTGGTTAGCCAATAATTTTTAAGATGTCTTTAACAAAATCGGCTCATTTATTTCACGAAACACACAGGCTGTTTCTCTGTGTGTTTGGAAAATCGATTCCGAAAATCGATCAATGAAAAATATTTATTTTTATTTCCCATTTTATATATACCCATAGAAACAAAAGACAAACAAAAGAAATTAAGAAAAAACAAGAACGAAATATGTATCAGGTTCGAAGGAAGATGCAAAAGTTCGATCCTCGAGTTTCGATTCGCAGGGGGGAGGGGAGAGGTCGTCGACGCGGTTCGCCGAGGAGTGCATGAAACGATCGTCTGTCATAACATTTGTGCCCTTGTGTCGGCGGCTTGAATTATGTCGTAACGAGTGGCCACTCGCGAAGGGAAGAGGAAAGAAGAGAAAGACGCGATCGCGTATCTCGGTCGGTGCGCCAGCGACGAAAAGAGAGAAACGAACCCGGGGAAGATCCGACAAAGTAGACATACGTAACTTACGGTCTGACGTACGACAGGCTAAACGAGCGAGCAGTGCGTCCGATTTTTTTTAACGAGAATCCAACCAGATCTGATAAACTATCACCGGTCAGGATTAATTCCAGGCTCGACCAGTCGGCAATTCATATTCCCGATGGTATTTCATTGTCGTTCGTAATTAAAACGGACCAACTCGATGGATGTCGCTCGAGAAAGACGCAAGACAGACCTTGAGAATTCGTGAGAAGGGATTGGCAGACCTGTGAAGAGAGGAAGAAAGGAACTACTACTATTCGTTCGTGATTTAGAAACTTTTTTCAATCGGCGTAACCTAACCTTTTTCAGCTCGACGAAGTCCGCCATATTTAAGTGCTGCCAACTTCAAATTGCAGCAATATTTTTGACGAAAATATTGGCCGCTCGATTACTTTTTAGTAAAAAGAAATTGGGGACGGAGGAACGAAATTTAATTTATCACGCTGCATGTTAGAAAAGTTAATAAATGATGAGAATAATTAAACAGCTAAGTGATAAGTTAAATTGTTAAATAGTTGAATAATTAAATGATAAATACAAAGGAAAATAAAGTATAATAAATGAAAGTTCGGTTATTAAAATTATAGAAGCTTGAAATGTCGCTACTTTAACCACAACGACTCGAGAAAATATAAAAGTGAGATTTTCACATGGGATACCTTGTTAAGAAGAAATTTTTATCGATGCCTGTGTACTTACTTTTTAATTAAATACCATCACTTTCAGAGTGAGTTACTATCCTGTCCAATTTTACGAAACGTTCAAACGTTCCAATCTAACATTGACGATTATGCGTCGACTCCGTGTTGGTATTAATCATCGCTGGCGACATTAACGTCTCTGTGACACAAGATGACCTCAAATGAAGAGTCTCGATAACCGTCTGAAGGAGGTGCATCCTCCTTTTTCATGTTTCGTGATTCATAAAAAACGTGGCTCGAGACAAAAAATAATCGGCTCGCCGAACCGAACGAGCAATGTTACTTGCGGTAGGTCTTGCAGCGTGGAACGTCAACGAAAGCGAAAGTTCGAACAAGAAACATCGATTATCCATCGAGTGTCCCATGGGAAGCTCCCATATATGCATCTCACATGTAGTTACGAAATAGTATATGTGGGATTTTTTTACGAATAAGTGTGTGCGAATACGAGTGTCTCAAAAATAAAATTTTTTTCACTAAGGCCTCCATTTTTGAAAAAACTGAGTTAAAAAATTGATCGAGTATACTTGAGTTTAGAAAATTCTAGACGCGACAGAAAAGAATAATTGACAAAAGAGGTAGTTTTGCGTTAAAAAATGAGTCGAGAAGGAGGAATCAAATTTATCAAGTATATTTAGAAAACAACTATATCTAGAAAATTCTAGGCGTAGCAGAAAAGAAGGTTATTTTACGTGTGAAAATAAGCAAAGAAATTTATACAAATTTGTCAAATGTACACTCGAATTTAGCTAATTTTAGATGCGACAGAATCTTGTATACATAACTTCGAAAATAAGTAAAGAATCTGACTATACTTTTCTCATTTAAAAAATATGACTTTTTCGTTAAAAAAAAAAACGCCTTTTCCATTTGCAGCCGTGCTTGAAAAATATCGAAATACCAATCAACACGAGCACAACATGTGAACAAAGGTTTTCTATGTGGTGAATGGTCAGAGTTCAAGTATGTACAATACTTTGGTGATGTACCACGTGTGACGTGGATCGTTCGGTGGTTGGAGACGGGACTCACAATCAGGGATAACCTGTCCGCTGTTGGCAAGCGACACGAGTTGCATACCGGCGGACGTATTTATGTGACACCATGGCCGATAAGGCCAACAGCCCAATTAAAACTTGAAAGCCGACCGAACCTCGGGAAACAACCCCCCGCTGCCATTTCACGTGGTTTCAATCACTCGATCAGCTTTTCACTCAAGCGGCCTTTTGTTTCCTTTTCACCACGCCCCTGCGATGTTCCCGTCACGTGACGGGATCCCTCGGGACCCTTTCGACTTCTACTCGAATTTTTCCGAACAGATCTCTTCGTCCGGAGGTCACAAGTTCCGGGGGGACTGACAATGAGTTTCTTCGTCTAACGAATTGCTTCGTTCAATGACACGTGGAAGACTTAAGCGTGTGAGAAATAAGAGATTTCGAGTTTCTTTTTTTTTTTTTTTGGTAGTTCGTAAAGTTATTTGAGAAGACGTAAAGGCACGTCTGGGCGAGATTAACACTCACCGGTTTTAGCCAGTTTGTAACAAAATGTAACGATTTATTAAGGGATTTACACATCTTTGAATGGTCGCAGGAAATAAGGAAAATTGTAAGAATTTTTTTTGGAGGTGAAATTAGGTTTCATTGAAAAAATAGTACATTTTGTTCTATGTTGTTCAAGTGATTGCTAAAAATTTGAACTAAATGGCAGTGATTTAGCCATGACTGTTATAGATTAACCTAAACCTAAACCTAAACCTAACCTAAAAATGGATAATAAATATAATGATAATATAACGATGCATAGTAAAAGCTGGAGTAAAAACAACTCAACGGGGAAGAAAAAAAAAAACAAGAAGGAAGTCAATTGGATTGTCAGCTATCGAACGAATCGATCGAATATCGAATCGATTGAATAAACGTCGAATTGTACAAGTGTATAATTCTGTAAATTGTACAATTGTATATATTTTGCATTTCACAAAAATGTATAAAAATAATTAACAATAATTAACAAAAAATTAAAACATGAAAAAGATTTTGCGAGAAAAAAAAAATCCTTGGCGTTAGGAGATCGCCCGGAAATTTCGCGCAAGCTACGAACGTTCTCGAGCGGTCCGAGAGAAGGAACGAAAGAGGCGAAAGCAGCGCTGAGAATACCACCCACTCGCGCGGGCATCGTAACGAGAAGGGAGAGACGCGATAACGTAATCCGGTTATTCAGCGATTTTCGTCGTTTGGAGCATCGCGCCCGGTGGCATTAACGATCGTTAGTTCTCGCGCGGACGTCCTGTCGTTGCGTTTACACCTCTATTACAGCGTTTTTATCGTCGACCTTCCCCATCTCTCTTCCCGAGAAGCTACGAGCTACGACGTGTTCCAGAGTCGAATTGCTCTCTGCCAGGCCGAAAACTCTGGATGACACGACCGAATGAAGAGATTTCCACGATGCTCGAGGGAGAACACGAGTCGAGGTTGAAACTCGAAGTTGAAACGAGGTTTATCGTTCTCGTTGAGTATTTATTCCACGCGTTCCGTTTTATTGAGATCGGCTCGAGAGTTCTCAATTCTCGCGCCTTAAGTTCTTCTCGGTGTTCGCCGCGGCCATAACCGCGCCACCCTACCTGCCTGGTTTAATTTATACGCGCCTACTTCCTGCAGCGATAAGCCACTATTATCTCTCTCCTCTCGTGTCTTGTCACGTCGCGTAGGTTGAGCCGTTTCGGTGAAATTAAATAGAGATTCGAGCGTTGTTTAAGAGCGTGCTAATGCGTTCTAGATGGGTGGAGGGGGGAGGAACATTCGTTTGTATCGTGTCACGCGATATAGCTCGGGTCGACGATAATGGCCGACGAGAGGGGATGGGGCAGCGATTGTGGATAATAGATGCAGTTCATTTAGCGCGAAACGAAGGTGCGTTTAATACGAAGTGAGATCTCTGAGTGCTTCGGCCATTAGTAAGCGAAACACTTTATTGCGAATTTTCTCGAATCGTCAGAAATCCGATTGAACGATCATACACAAACAAGTTAATAGCGCACATTGAATGTCGACCATAGGACTGCGAGATCCCTAGAAGGAAAGAATAATGACGCTACCTGAAGACTATAAATGACACTCGGAAGTACATGACAGACGAGGTCAATAGCGGAGTAGGTTTTTTGAAATTTTTCCTCCGAACCGATATACAACGATTTATACTCATCGCAAGTAACAAAATTTAAATTATTTTACACTGTAAAAGGATGAAAGGGTCATCGAACCCCAGGGAACCAACACAGGTCATAAAAGGAAAAAGAAAAGTCGTGTTTAATAAAAATGCGGACACTATTTCTCTACAAAGAATTTTTCACAGAAAGTACACTTAAAATACCATTTTCACAGTCTTCAGGACTAACGATTATTGCTTGGACAAAATATGCTTTCCATTAATAACACAGGTAAAGATTTTCATATTTCTCAAATTCGACGACTGAGGCTTTCTTAGACTGTCAAGCGTGTCCCTTTCGATCCTCACAATTGACCGAACATTTTCAAATCCTCTCATAAATCCACTTGTCAAGCATTCAGAGACCAGTCAAACATGCACGTGGAACTTTACGAGTCTTTGCAAACAATCGAGATGCTCGGATGACGAATTTAAATTAACGGAATCGATGAACAAAAGAGGACGGAGAAGAAGAAAAAGAAGAAAAGAGAATGATGATACACGAAAGAGACAGTTGTCCCTGGGGAAAGTCTCAGATTCTTCGGGTACAAATTAAGTATTTAAGATAATTAGCCGGCTTCGGTTCCGTAGCGAAAAGGGCCCAAAGAGATCTTATCTCTCGTACCCGGGGCTTCCGAGCCCGGGCTGATTTACGTGAACGCGCGATGGAACACGCACCGCCCCCGGTCATTATTTTTATCTTCGACCGTGACCAAACAATCGCCCAGCTCGGTGGTTCCATTTGCCACCTCGTCGACCGATCGTTAACACACCCCTCACCAGGGGCTGCGTTCTCTGACACCTTGCAACCAGCAACTTTTTCGCTTATGGTGTGTTTAACCACTCTGGCAACTGATTGCGGACCGTAACGAGTGACCAAACCGTACACAATAATTCGTCGCTTTCTTCTTGAACTCGTCGGTATGATATCATCGGACAGAAATTATCGAGAAGTAATACATTTGTTATTTGTTTTGTCTGGGTTATACTTAAATATACTTAAAACTGAGAAAATGTTGCAATTTTGGGGCAAAAAAATTGTCGACGTGCATGGCACGTCATTTCAGCGCAAGAGGTTAACAAGAACAATGGTTGCAAGCCATTTATCTGAAAAGAAATATTTCCTTCCGTAGAAAATTTTGCACAGAATACTATATTACGATTAATTAAAATACTCGATTAATTAACAGCACAACTACCGACGAATCATAAAATTTCCATCAGAGGTATTAGAGTAGAGAAAATAGGGAAATTTTATGACAGAATGAAGCACACGAAAATTCGTTTGAAAATACACTGTTTTACATTTGTGACAAAAATCGAATGAAAATTATGAATTGGTCGTTTTGACCATTTCGGTGGTTGGAGACTGTAGAGAATATTACTGAGAATAGTATTTAGGTGTACTGTCGATTTGTACAAAGTTTCTTTACAAAAAGAATATTCTCTTTCAAAGGAATGGCTTCTCATTGAACGCACTGCATGTCGTGCAGTCGTTTTCAAACAGTCTATTAAAAAATCTCTTGTCCACAGCCATCGAAATTGGACGAGCATTTACACGTGCTGTCTTTGAACGTGCACGGCCACTTACGTGCCAAGTATGTACATATGTACAACGTCGTCGTAAGTCAGAGCTCAAGCAGCGGCGCCTATTGACGCCGTGACACTCGACGATCGCACGCGACATTTACAATCCCTCCCCCCTAGCTGGATAAACGAGACGAACGTACGCAACTCAAATTAAGGATCTCCCTGGCTCTGCTCACTTTCTGTCCTCCGTTTTAGCCACTGGAAACCGTTTCGTTTCAGAGACCTCTCGTCCGATTTTACGAGCAGATTAGATTCTGGCGAATAGAGGGTGGCCACTGAAAAACTGAAGGGTTTGAAAAAGTCATAACTTGTTCATTTTCTTTTCCTTTTTTTTTTTTTTTGTAGGTTATAGAGCATCCCTTGGAGATAAAAATGGCTACGTGTGATTTCCAGCAACGAGTAAATCTCACAAAAGAAACGTGCGTTTGTAAAAGTTATTTTTGCTTTATATTATTGAGGCTTTCAGCGGCCACCCTATATAACCGAGAGAGCTCGTGCAAGGCTCTCCCGAGAGGTGACCACATTTCAAGAGACCTCAAGGAACACACTCGAGGCTGTCAAAAGGCTGGGGTCGTTTTCGTTTCTTGCGCCAGCCACGAGCCATAACGAAAGCCTGGGGGCAGCCGCTTTTACGCGTCGTTACGCGTAACCCTGGCGTGTAACGGCTCGAGACGCGACAGCTGCTGCGTGTTAAAGGGTGAGCTTTGAGTTGTTTAAGCCGAGTGGCGGAATGCCCGAAGTGGCAACGCGGACAATTAGGCAAACTAAGAACCTCGGGTGCGTTATGATGGGGCTCGAAACTCGAGCTGGTTTTGGAACTGTAGTACGTCAAGTGGGCGTGTGTGTTTCTCTGAATGGTGTTTGTCGGTGAAGGGTGCTGGTCAGGCTACCCCCTTGTTCTTCGTGAAATCACATTGTTGCTCTAAGAAGAGAGACTTAACAGACAGTTGATTAGATCGCCCTGATCTTACAAAGTCGCGATAAGATTCACGAGGATCTTTTTTGCATCAATGAAACGAATGAAATTATTTTTAAGTTGGTATTTCAAATGAGATACAAATATACTCACTGCTCCTGCCTTTTGTCTAAATAAGATTAATTCTCTAATAAACGCTTGTAAAAGCGTAGAAGCTTTGCCGAGCTTCGATCGCCAATTATCACACATCCAATAAACGAAATAATTGCAAACGAAATAAACTTTCCGTGCCTTCTCGTCGAGGGGCAGAAAAATTGAACGATTCGAGACGAAGGCGGCACGTCTGAGATCCTCGACGTCTCCTTGAAATCGCGTAAACACGTTCGATCCAATTTATACAAGGCGATTCACGTGACTTGCACACCACGTAACGGTGTAGACCGCAGCGTGGTATGTATTAAACGTGCTCGCGCGGAATATAAAATCTCCGCCGGCGGCGTTAATTTTACGGCAATGTTGAAAGTATCGACGCAAGACACGTCGCGTGATTAACGTGATTAAGCCGATCGTGCGTTAATTGGGGCTAGGCGAAATCAACCACGCGAGAAAAATCTTTACGTCTGGATTATTAGTCTCGATCCCCTCGATCAATCCTACCGAATCACCGGATCCGCTAATGGAGGGATTAAAATCAACCCCGAGGTTGAAGCAATTTTCGCGGCTTGGAAACAGCCGCGGAGAATTCGTAAACTGCCTGGAACGGAAAGGGGGGGATGGAGAGGAAATTAATATGGAAGATGTCTCGCGTTGCGCGTCCATAAATTCAGCCGTCGTTACCGCGTACCGATTCCTTTCAAAGAAGGAGGAATCCGACGCCTAGACTCGAGACGGAATGCAGAGGGACGTTTAATCGTCGAGAGTTTAATCAAAGGAATAAGACAGTTATCCGCACGAAAGATAATATTAATGTGCCGTAATGTCGCGTCATTATCGTTACCAAGCGGAGCCCCAATTCTCCGTCTGCCAGCCATTACGCTCTTTCGCTGAATTTTCTACATCTCTCGCTCGAGATAAAACGAGATAAAAGTGTAACGCGAGCGAAACAGCGCGTCGCGTGTCCTTGACTCAATTTGAGAACGCGAGTTCGCCGTTCACATTTCCGATAGAACGTGCCATTAGGCTGCGCATAATGTGCCCTAACATAATGTTCAAAGGCGGTATTTAATGATGATAAATTAAGCAACGAATTAATATTAATAACAACTGCTGCTGTAGTTGGCGGCCATAACACGTGATCGTAACGTGATCCTTTATTTGTCTTCCGTTCCGTTTCGTACTTTTATCTTATTATGGCGTTTTTTCTTTTTTCTTTAGATTTTGCCACTCGTAATATTAATAAACGATCAGACTCGCCTCATAATCTTGGAACTGGAGGGAAATATTTGTAGCTTTTTGAAAATAGGTACATAGAATTAATATTTTTATATTCTCGAGTGTGATGTTGAGTTTAGCGAATAATTTACTTCTTTTTGGTGAATAGTTATAGTTCGTTCGGTGCAACAGTCGTGTAAGGTCAACTTAGAATTGTCATACGACTTCTCTTTTACAAAGTTTAATTAAATTTTGACAATTCAAATTTAAATTAGTTTGAATTAAATTCTGATCGTTTAAATTTAAATTAATTTGAACTATCTTTTTCACAAAGTTGTATTAATTTAAATAAACTTTTTATTGTCATTCGCTGCGTCTGAAAGGCGAGATATACTTTACAAAGGCAATACATAGCGCCAATGTCGTCGACGAACAGATGTTCGATTGCAACACGAGCAACGAAAGCCAACAGCGTGTTTACGTTTTCAATTATCCATCTTCTTTCATACGGATCTCCAGCGTCAATTAGATGCACGTTTCAATGCGATAACCGAAGATACGTAACTAGGGACTATCTTGGCAGGGCTCGAAAGCTCAGCTCGTCTACTGGCCTATATCTCCATGACCGTGATGAAGACTATATGGAGTAGAATTGCGCGGCCCAATCTGTCCCGATGCAGCTCGTAACCAGATTCGCGAGACTCGAGCGTGTTTCGCGTGACATTTGCGTTATCGCGCGGCGCTCGCGTGGATGCATTATCGAGTAATTGAATCGTGGGGCGCGCGAACGCGACGATCACCCGCGACGATGACGCGCGAAGT
Source organism: Melipona quadrifasciata (assembly GCA_001276565.1). NCBI lineage: Eukaryota > Metazoa > Arthropoda > Insecta > Hymenoptera > Apidae > Melipona > Melipona quadrifasciata. The sequence continues at coordinate 516,146 of KQ435759.1, read as the reverse complement.
GCTACAAAACCCGTGCAAACCTGCTTTCCTGCAGAAGAGGTCGTTCGCCGGGAGAGGGGAGAAAAAAGGGAAAGTAATCTGTCCTCTCGCACGAGCGAGGCCGTGCAATCAGGATCAAACTTGTGATTAGATTACTCTGCGAATTATAACAAAAATTAATCGATCACAGGTCGTATTTCATTGTATTGTAACTCGTAATTCATGCCTCTCGTTCGACCAAGTTGCGATTTCGATTCGTTTAAGTTAAGACTTTTTGCAGGTGTATTTAACACTAAAAGTATACTTGTATTTATATATATAGTATTTATGTGTATAAAGTATTTAACTATATATAACCTATCATATGTAGGTTCATCCATGATACTTTACGAGACGCTTTTATATACATTTTCGTATAACTGCGACAATCTGTAGAAGCAGTAGTTGCGACAGAATTAATTAACAACATCCACTAACGTTCACGGTCCGAAGGCTCAGCCAAAATATTCCCAGCACGGAATTTAATTTTTGAAGAAACAACAACATTTATACCTGCACGAGAGTAGGAAATAATAAAGTGTACCCACGAAAGTGAACTTGATTCGCAAAAGAGTGAATTTGATATGGGAAAGGGCGAACTTTTGCTTTAAGATGAATTCTATTTGCAGAAAGGCGATTATGGCAGAGTTGTTGGATGTCTCTACTTAGCAGTACATTTGTACATACGTCGCGTCATGAATTCCACCGTCGTCAATCTCTCTTCTATATACCTTTTATATTTTTCCCCGTCGTCAACCATACATCATAAACTCCGAGACCATCAATATCATGTCTTCCTTTCTTCATTGATTTCCTCGAAAGGAACCCGGAGAAAAAAGGAAGCGTCAATTTTAAAGGATCGTTCATCCATGTCTCGAATCAGTGAACTACAGATTCTTCATACAACAAATATTCCCAGGTGGCTAAAACAAATATTCCCAAGCTTAACCTTCATTATAACCAACTCAAGTTATAGTGCCCTTTGCAAGCGACAAAGTGTCTTGTTTTCGAGCCACGCTGGAGAAAGTTCCGGGCCTTTTCCGAGAATACCTCATTCCAAAAAAAATTATATATATATAGTTATTATTTTTCTTTTAATCAATATATATTTTCAAAAGTACATTCTTAAAAATACTTTAAATTATCGCAACTCCATTAAAAAAAAAAAAAGAGCTCGTTTACTGAATCGAAATTAGACACGAGGATCCACGGAATGATTCAAGGTTGAAAATGAATCGTTAGTCAGCGATTGAGAATAGCTACGCGCGTATATTCGTTCCGGTCGATAAAATCGACGAAGTAGTAACAAACCGCGCGCGGGCCGTGGACAGGCTGCTTTCTTACGCGACATTAATCAATCGCTTCGCGGTGGAAGATGTGACGGAATGCCGGCGAGAGTCGACCGCGAGCGAATCACGATAATCGCCATCAACGTTCACTCGCGTAAACACGTGCCGAGCTGCGGAAAGAAGAGACCTCTCAGATTGGTAGGAACGAAATTTAGGTTAGGTTTAGTCTTTTTAGGAACGCCAATTCACCTCGCTGTGGAGTCTGTTTTTGTCGCATGACCACGTTCCTTTTTCCTTTTTCCTTTTACCCTATCCACGACTCCTGATTCAATATTCCTCGGAATAGAATACTTGGATTTTACGACTGCGGGCTTCTGCGCATCGGCAACGAGATCGCGATACGCGAACGAGTGCATAAAATATTCATCTAGATAGACCAAAGTGCTGTAGTGTGACTATCTACAGTCTCATTTGTATATATTTTTCCCTGTGCACTTCGGTGACCATAAAATTTTTTATCGCAAGTTCGAAACTCGCTGCGCGAGTTAGTTGACTGCGTCGATTAATTATCGACCGTTGGAATTATCGTTAGAATTAAAGATTACGACTAAGTACCAGGGGCTCCAGTTTATTACTCCCCCCCCTTCCCCCCTCAATCACTCTGCGATTTTTCTCCCTCTTCCGACGAACGTCGTCGTTCCCTCTCCCACCTCTCTCTTGGGTTCTGAGTAGCCGGCCTCCGGTTGATTTATGCGCGTGGATTATCGGCGCGCTCGAGAGAAGCGCCTCTTCAAAGTGATACGGCTGCGCTGCTCTGATCCCTTCGCCACTTTCTCTATTTCACCGCGGAAAGATGCGATCTACGTAGCCGACAGAGTCAATTTTTAACCGCGCTCGTTAACCGCGGGGAATTCGCGTGGTGGAAGAGTTGGGAGGAGGAGACGAGATCTTATCCCCGGTAGCCATTTTTTCTCCGCCGAACTTTTCCAGCGCGTCTGTCGTTTCGCTAACCGCCAATCAACCCCGTCCCCTCTCGAAATAAGAGTAACGCGTCAGACGAATGCCTCATCCTTCAATATGTAAATAATACCGGGGAAGCGAGCCAGGGAAAAACGTGTTTAATTGACAGCAGGAGGAGGCAGCCGAGCGGACGTGCAACCACTGTGCTTATCGTGGATTTAAATGAAGCCTCGAGGATTTCACTCGGCCCTAATCAGGCGTGTACGCACGCATACCTGCTCACAACGAAATGTCGTCGGGACAAATAAAAAATTGGCGAGCGCTAGCTAGATCTGCGTGGAGGTGCGCTCGCGCGCTCACGTGCCTCGTCTTCGCCGGGGTAGCAGCAACTCGAGCTCGCTCCCAGTCGCGTGTTTACCAACGCTGGTTTTTTTTATAGCGCTGGCCCCTGAGAGAGCGTTTATCGGGGCAATTGCTCAGCGCCGATGCAGGTTTCACCGCGATTTAGGAAATCTAGGATTCTTTTACTCTTTGCTTTCTCCGTTTTTTCCTTTTCTCCCTTCTTTACTCGCGAGTGACGTTCCCGATCGGTGGACTGCGATTTTTACGCGTTTGCGTAGGGAACTTGAGGAAGCACGCGACGGACGAAAATTGGATAAAGGTACACTCGCACGCTCAGATTGATTGCCGATAGTTCGAACTGTTTGACTAGTTAACTGGGGAATTTAGTTTTAAAAATCTCTCGCAATGACCAGTATACACGTTGAACGCAGAGCAAATGCCACTATTACAAATTAATATAATAAATTTTTGCGAAAGAAGCGAAGCAAAAACGAGGAAGGATTACATATTTATTCAGATAAAAAAATTAACACTTTTCATTGTTGAAAAGCTATTGAAAAGTTAAAAAAAAATGATAAGTATATTGAAATACAACAACCCCGACAAAACAAATAAATTTATTACTTCTTAGTAATTTCTATCCAGTAATATACCGATGAATTCAAAAAAGAAGGCGAATTATTGTGTACAGCTTGGTCATTCGTTATGGTTCGTAAACCAGTTACTAGCGCAAGAGGTTAGGGTCTGAATATAGATTCATTGTACCAAGATTTACCCTTAACATTTAGCATGAATGGGCTTCATTGTGCTAAAATTTGCCTTTATTTATTGCTGATTCGTTTACCCTTTTGCCTTTTAAGACCATACTCTTGAGCCACTGTACTACTGCATTTATTTACACTTGTCCCCTTGTCCCGATTGGCTGAATCACTCTACCAATCACCGAATCGAACTGGAACCGGAACAATAACCGGAAAGGCAACAGGAACTCCCACTCAATCACAACAACCTCTATATAAACTCCAATTTTCCGAAAAGCCTGTTTTACTCCTGTACAACAAGTGTGAAGCAACATGATGAAAAATTCGCACAGCGATAGTGAAGCTAACTGCGACACATTGAAACACATATACTTCTGTATTGTTTCACAGGGTGAAAGCGCTTTGAAAGTGTGCAAGCCAGAAATCCTTGCCGATCTGAGAAATCAGTTCTGTTGTTGTGCAATACCTCTTGCTGGAAAAAAACATGAAAGAAAAAGACGCAAGGAAGACTATGTTAACGAATATCTCTGCCCTTGTCTAAATATAAAAGACTCGAAACAGCGCAAGGTAGATTTTATTGCCAATTTACCAATTGAGGTTTCTCAACTAATTCTCCGGATGTTGACACCTACATCTTTGTTTCACGCCGTGCGTGTTTCGAAAAAGTGGCTGCAAGTGTGCAAATTAGACAGTGTGCTGAGGGAGAAAGCCAGGGTACACAAACAGAAGGAAATGGAGATGGAAGTACTATGGCTGTAAGTCGCGAATTAAATAGTAAACTAATTAGGTATGTAAGGATATAGTTTAGAGAATAAATATAATTTTGATAAACTCGCTTTTGCGGGCTTGACTAATGATAGATGTTATTTGTAGTTAGTGGTACATAATAATTTACAGCTGATACAGTTGAGTACTAACACAAGTATTAGTTTGCTAATTTTGCATCAGTCAGTTCCAGTTGGTAATTTTAATATATCAGTTTTTTAGTTTTAGGCTAGGATAGTTGAGTTAGGCAATTTGATGTAAATACTTGGCCAAGTTTAAATTAGTAATTTTGTATCAATTAGCCAATTTTCTAGTAATGACTTGACGTTTACTTGACTTATAACTGCCTTTCGAAGATTGTTTTGTTATAAATCCTTAAAAAAGAAGCCGGGGGATGAAAAGTTAAGCATTAAGGAAGAAGCTACGCGTTCAAAAATTCCGCCATTTTGTCCATTTTCATGGCTAGACCTTGTTACGTTTATAATTAAAAAATTATACTTTACAATTTTATTTAAACGGGACAAGATTTTCCACTCGGTAACGTTTTGGCGTAAAAAATGCTGCAAAATACTGTGAATCTCTCTAGCTTATATATCTTTTCCGATCGATATAGGGTGGGCCAAAAGTTTTTTCCCACCCATTTCTTTTAACAAAACATAAAAATATAAGAAAAAACTGATTTTATTAATTATATAATAAAATTACGAATTTATTTCAGTAGGATTTTTGGCCCACTTTGTAGTTTTTTTACTTGGCCTTAAAACTCATCAGTGTGACGAAAATTCTTAACAATGTGTCTCTCGGCAAGCAAAGGGAAAAGTTACAGCCAAAAGATATCCCATGTCAGTTTCGAGTTACAGTATATCAACCGCGTGCTCCTTTTTTCTCTAGTTAGCTGTTGCTCTTCGTGATAACACGATTCTGCCTCGACACCTCTAATTACACGATCATCCCCTTCTCTTCTTTCTCGATAAAGTGACAGAGGGAACGCGGCGCGAATCAAAATTTATCGAAGGACGCTCCTTAAATTTAAAGTGGAAACCGCGAGCGTGATATTTTTAGGCGTCACGTCTTCACCGAGACCTGCCATTCGATAAGAGATTTTACGGCGTTGAAAGGTGTGATTAGCACGATCCTTTTTTTTTTTTTTTTTTTTTTTTTTACAGATTCGAGAACCAAATATATCAGTTGACATATCGAAACGTCGATCAGTGGAAGGAATTACAAGGCTAATTTATTTTGTACCGCGTGATCGAAACTTTTTTTTTTATTACATCGATTACCGACTAAAAAAAGAAGAGATTCGTTGTTAGTCTTCACACAGTAGTTTATCATTTCCGTGTTGATGAAATATTGAAATCACTTTCAATTTTATCTAGTACCGATCATGGATAAAATGCGCAGATCACGTGCTTTATCTTTCCATTCTTCGTCGATAAATGAACACCATTAGGAAATCATTGACTATGGGGATATATATAAATCAGGATATAGGCGCAAAGTGGTAATTACGAAATCTGTACAACCGCCGGCAAGGAACGGAGCTTTTCTTCTTTTTCTTTCGTTCGGTTTAATTGCCGGGGTGCAACGATAGATGTAGCTGTTTTAATTACAAGGCAAGGTTCCTCGTAGAGACAGGTTAGTGCGTGTTTAAGTCCACAGTTTCTTCCAAGTGACCAACTGGATACTTCGAAGCACGTCTGCATGCATTTTAACTAATCCTAATCCGCAATCCGTCGGCGACAAAGCTCGGGGCGGATCCTAATTCGATTCTCAGATACTCGAGCGTTTACGCTGTTGTGATATTTAAACTTTATTTGCGATATCGATACGTGGTGGATTACCATCAGAGTGAGTGACAGATAAGGGACGTTGATTTTATTCGAGCATGTTTGATCGATGTTCGATTATCCGATCAGTGTAATCGGTTCCAACAGCATTAACAGTAATTTGGCACTCACGATGAAAGGAGCGCAAAAAATATAAGAATTTTATTTTTTCAATAACTTTTAATTTCTAACTGGAGAATGCACAAGAAGATGTATTATTTTTGCTCTACGATAGGAATCTACAGGCTCTCCTAATCGACAAAAAAAGACATTATTCGAAAACGTAGAAATTTATTGACTTGCGTCGCTTCCAATAACTGTAACACTGTAACACTTATTTACATACGCGATAAGCAATCAACGCGATGAAAAACGGTAAATCAATGAAGATGATAACAATCGATCTTCTAAACCTCGCCTCGGCTTCCACGTGATTGGAAGCTCCGTATTAATAAACGGTGACGAGGCGGAAATTCGACGAAGAGAGAAACAAGAACGCGAACCGTACCTTGTTTCAACCTCTATCGACCGGTATAAAAAATCCCTAACGTCACGTTATCGATCGAGCCAGTGCAAACATCGATTTCTACGCTAATAAGACCACCTCTCGCGAGTATGGGAGCCGAGGCTCGTTTTGTGAGCCTCTATGTGAGTCTAGGAGGCGGTGTCGAGAGATGATATATCCCTTCGAGCGCCGACTTCTTCCCGACCGAAACTATAATTACGTGTTTTTTTCGTTTGTGTGAGAGGTGTCGGTAATCACGCCCGAATTTCACGCTCACTGTTTCGCTTCTTTCAACTCACAAGAGAGATGAAGAGAGAGAGAGAGAGAGAATTATTTAATTCTCGAAAGACGTAGGTCCGATTCATTTGTCCCAAGTTTGAGGTTAGGTTACACCTTAATTGAGCAATTCACGCCTTCTCCCGCATGATAATTACGATTTATAGGTTTTTTAACTGTAGGTCTTGGAAAGTGGATCTCTAATAGAGAAGGCTATAATTTTCGCCTGTAATACGTGTACTGAATCGTAGGTATTAGGATAAGTCGTTGCGCAAGAAGTGTCGTACCTCGAATGAAGTAGAAATATATTTATAGAGATTATTTTCTACACAGCGTTTCACTTGTTTATTTGAAATAATTGCTTTTCTTTATCGATTGAAATATCACTTGAAATTTATTTGATTCTACAAGTATATGGGGGAAATGTATTTTCAATTACGATGAAATAGCTATTTGGAACGATCAATTAATAATTTGAAATAAATAATTCTTGCATCGTTGTTCAAAATAAATATTTTATTATTTCAATATGAGTGTTTCAATCACTATTTCAAATACATTCTATTTCAAATGTACTCATTATCAGCGCTAATTGCAGAGGTAGTGTGTTATCGTAGTGCTTTAATTTGACATTGTCAAACGACGTAAATCAAATTTTTTTCTATAAAAAAGAAAAAAGAAAAAATGGAAGATATTCTCACACCAAAACAACCGTTTTGTTTCAGACCGGAATAAAATCTTCTTGATGTTCAACAATGAAAAAAAAATCCGTCTCGAGCATATCAGCATGCATATTACGTCGATAAAGTTAAATTCTCCAATTGGAAACCAGTTTATTCAATAATATCTCGATAATGCATCGCGCATCGTAGCAATTATACCTCGATTACTGTGTCGGAGGAGACACTCGAGCCGACGAGATGCCTCTCGAGGAAGCGACGCGAGAGGAAAAGAGAGAAAGGAGGAAGAAATGCGCGATAGTTCGATCTTCGAATTCCGATTTATCAGGGACATCGATCCGCAAATTTATCCTACGTTTACGCGCACGATTCCCGCGGCGTAACACGCAAGTGCAATTTGTATACAACAATGTGGAATGCCATCGATGACGATACCTCGCCGCACGCTGGATCAATTTTCCTAACGCACACACACCCATCTCCTCTGGTGTCAAGAAGAGTTCATTTATCAGATGTCATCTTGAATGTTCCAGGTTTTTCCAAAAAGTTTACAGACAAGGGGTGGCCACTGGATACTTCAGTCACTGATTTATTTCCAGCCGATGATTTTCAGGGGCATGAGAGTTTATCGATATTGCCTGATGTTCGAGCGCAGCAATTATATTTATACTCTTTTTTACGCGGCAGTGAACATTTATCTTTCGATTAATCGAGGCTCGGATGTTACCGGGCGTTTTCTTAATAAATTTCTGGGAATATATTGAAATTGAGCGAAGTTCACGATGTGATATTCTCTGCGCCTCGAGCTCGTCTCTGAAGTAATCAGAGAAAATCAGTCAATGTTGCGAAACTCTCCGAACGATACTAGAAAGTCGCTTAACATATTTTCAGTGTAAAGCCATTTTTCTTTTTTGTTCTCCTTTTTTATGAAATGTCAAATTTTGAAAAAAAAAAAAAAAAGTAAATTAAGGCTACATTTATTCATTAATTAGTTAGTTTACTCAGATATCTTGTTTTCATGTCTACAATAACAAAGTCAATGCCGTATACTAATCCTAATAAATTCGAAAGTCAGAAGAAGTTCAACTGTTAAATATTATTCAACTGTAAGAATGTTCTTTTTTTTATATAAATTCAATTTTGAAAAAAATGAGATACGGTTAGCTTTAGTTAGACACGAATATGTCTTCATATTTGTAGTAATTATAATATTTGTAATAATGAATAATAATTTGTAATAACAAAGTCAAATCCTCACAAATTCGTCAAAAGAAGTTCAACTGTTAAATGTTTTTTTTTTTTTTTTGGAAATAAGTCCATTATACTTCATCAGGGCTGTTATAATTGCTGAAAAACAATTTTATTCAACGAAATCCCTGGAAGAGACAATATCCAAAAAAAAAAAAAAAACATAGATGAAGTAATTACACATTGGTTGAAAATATGTTAATTGAAATGTATGACCCCTACAAAAATCTTTTATAAAATATCTATAAAGGAAAATGCAGGATTGTTAATTAAAATTCCTATCATTTATTTGAAAAATAAGGAAGATAAATATAGGTTTCTTTTTAAAAAAAAAAAAAAGTATTTTCATATTGTTCAAATTGTTCTGAATTAAAAGTAACTTACACTCATTAGATTATCGGCTCTCTACATGTACTCTGTCTCATATTCTGATATTTCATTGTAATTAATATTAATAAGGAATAACAAATACTTAAATCGAGATTCGATAAATTGTATTATACACGTGGACACGTAACACGCGATTTAAGTCCTGAGTGCATGAACATAATGCACTTTTTTTCTCGTAAGAAACCTTTCTCGTATTACCCGCCTCTCCTTTGTGAGACACGAACGAATTGTTTCTAAGACATGAACACGCATAAAAGAAGAAAACCACGTGCTTTTGACACTCGAGGAAAATAGACAAGTTCGTCCGCTATAAATCTTCGTCACTCGGTTCCGCAAGAGGAACTCCAATCCAGCTTGACTCACGTCATCCACGTATGTAGCAACAGACATGAACACGTATGGCATGCTTATCGTCCGTCTCGACCATTCGAGGTTAATTAATAATTTGCTGATAAACGCTTCGGTGCCATAGGCTGTCGCGTACGGGAGAAATTCATAATTCGTAGTGTGGTCGCTAGTTTCCGTCGCGTCGCTAGTGTCGCTTTCGAATGATCGAGAATAGCAGTCGGAGGTATTATACAGCGTGATGGACGGTTTACCTGACGAGGCAGCCAAAGGGAACATTAATCTGTTACCGACCGCCTAGCGCTGCTGTCCAGTGAAATGTTTTCCTAGATGCTCTCGTGTTATGCAGCATTAGTTATCAGACACACTGATCTTGGCTCGAGTTCGCTCGAGCTGGGCTGTTCGTCGGTGCACTATTCGACTCCGTTGCGCGTGCGCGCTGCGAACGGTGTCCCGCTGCGAACGTAAATTGGACATCCGTGAATTTATATCGCGGCTCGCCCTGTGACTTCTTCATTCTGATTCTCCGAGGCTCCAGGCCATGGCTCGCTGACTCTCGAGAGAGTCCGCGCGATCTCGAATTACGTGGAAAGTTAATTGCCACCTCGTTTCACCGGTGTGTCTCCTATTATCGTTGCTCATCTTCGTGTTGACACACACACACCGGGAGGGAAAGGTTCAACACTCCGTGTTATTTTAACGGAGTTAATAGCGTAATACGAGCCAAGCTGACGCTTTTCGACAGTAACGAGTGCAAGATTTCGGTCTAACCGAACAAAGTCATACGACCAACAAACATAATATGGCCCAATAAATGGCCCGTTTTTGTCAAAAAAAAGTTTTGAGAAAGACAGTTAGTTATATAGACGTATTGTCGCATTGTCAACGATTTTTGTCATCATACGATACTCAATTAGAACATATCTTTAGCCTGTGTCTTAATTGAACATCATACGATGATAAAATCGTTGTCATGAATTGCAGATTTTGATTTGTTTGTTTTATTATACAAGACATTTTTTATATTTATTGTATTCAGGTGTATTGTATGTATTCTTAATTTTAATTTAAGATTAAATGTAAATAAATATATTTTACACTTTATACTATACTATGTATATATTGTACTGTAATAATACAATCTATCGACAAAATAAGTTCTGTATTTATTCTATATTTAATTACATGGCATGCTGTGCATATAATTTATACTTTTATATTAAGTAATTGATATTTCAGATATTGTATTTATTGTGTAGAATTTCTAGTTTATATCTGTTGTACTATTTTCGTCATACAATTGTTCCAAGATTGATTCCTGAGTAAGTATGTACATCTATAGTAAGTTCCTCCGTTCATTCCCCAAAATCTACACATTACCAACCGAAAATCGTAAGAAAAGGGATGAAAACTCAAACGAAAGCGGTAATTCGAATATTACGTTTCACAAGACGCTTCGTATCGCCCACACCGATACTAATTGCTGTCATTGATCTGACCTAACCTAAAAATTCCCTCGACAACGCATACACTTGGAAACTTTGTCATCTAAAAAAGAAGGCAAGGGATGAAATTTCGGCCTGGAAAATCGGCCAATCGCACGAGTAACGTGGCAGCGAGATTTCAAAGGAAAGAAGAGAGAAAAAGACGGGGACAGTAGGATTTTCAGCGAGTTAATAAATCCGGGGATGATGATGGCGTGTCCATGATCGGTAGCACGCAGATACGCGGCGGTCTTTATTAGCCGAAACATTCGTCCAAGTACATATTCCGAGAGTGGACCGACTACGCTGATGTACGATACGACTTTATTCGATATTTCTATCCCCGATAAAGCTCAGCGCGTACCCGAACCACTTTAATGACACGCGTTTCTTAATGAGGCTCGAGACCGCGGACTCGTCTTTGTTTCACCACGTCTTTATTTCAATTCTCCCTTGCCTCCTTAATCAGCCTGTCTGATCGTTGAACGTCAAACGCCACTTCGAATTCTCCTTTTTGTCTTCCATGACTTCTAACTCTCTCGTGTTTCTACAGGGTGATTCGCGTTGACGTCGAAAGGAGAGGCTTCAATTTTCCACGCTATTGACACGAGTATGAGGAGATATCCCTCGGAAATGATCGACACTTTGGACGAGTGCTGTATTTGTTTCAAAAGTGGAGGAAATCCAACGAAGAGTCTGTCGAGTGTTAATACACGGTGAATAAAGAAAGTACATGTTGTAAATTAATTTAAAGTACATATTACATTTGATGAAAATTGTCGATACTTGCAATTTGTCTTACAGCATCGTAAGAAGAAATCGTGACAATAAAGGGGAAATTTCAATCTTCAAGATCACGGTGGATTTAGTTATGATATTCAATATTTTAGTGTGCAAAATTTTCGAAGGAAAAGGTATTTTTATCCGCCCTCTTCAAAACCATCTTTGGAGGAAACGAACTCAGTATTGTAGAAGCAGAGGTGTCACACTTTAAAATCTAAATAGTGTACAAATACCTTTTGTATTCACTGTATATTAACACCTCACGGGTTCCTTTGAGTTGAGATTTTACAAGGAATTTTTAAAAGGTTCGCTACTTTATTATGTCATATATTTTATATATTTTTTTCTCAGTTTGTCAGTCCCTGTGCGCGCTGCTGAGGTTTCGACATTTAAATTTGGGACAGCCAGTACGCAGATAGAAGAGAGGAAAGAGAAAGGAAGAAATTGACCGTCCGTAGAAACGGTACATGAAGACGCGGCTCGCGTCGCGTCTCTTAACGCGCATTGCACATTATCACGATGCGAGTCCACGTCCGGTTTGATTTTGTCACGCTCGGTATCAGTTTGTTTCAATCTACGACCAGCTAGACCATGCTTCTCCACGCTCCAGATTGCTCTGGAATTTGTCACGTTCAAAGTCGGCTCTAATACCCTTTAAAAAGAGGGTTCCCCTCTCGTTTTTCTCATCTTATGCATCCTTCACCGTGCTCTAGAAATTGTCATTTTAACGAATTTTAATTGCAGGTGAAACACACAGACTACAAAAGTGACAACGAAACAAGGGAAATGATTAACCTCAAAGGACAAGCTTGTCTCTTGGTAAAAATAACAAAATAACAAAAACCCGGGCTCGAAGAATTTCATCATTGTGCTCATGTACGTTCGAGAAGTTGGAAGACTCAAAGGTTTCGATGGGCTCGTTTCGACGAAGAATAAGAATCGTAGCTGAGATCGTAGTGGCGATCAATCACAGAAGAAAGCATCTCTCAAGGTCTCTCGCAGGTTGAAAAGAATTTAGGCTCTACCAACAGCGAGAGGACTCGCGTTGCCGCGAGCCAAGTTTCAATTTCCTAGTTACGAGTATGGCCACCACGTACGGGACATGGCAAGAACGGCGAAATTAGCAAGATTAATCGGCCATTAAACGTATCGTCCTGCGAGATGGCGAGGAGCGTATTCAACCCCCGAGGGGAAAGGCATTTCTTTTGTTCGATGCTAGTTGCAGCGCGACGCGGTGGAAAAAGAAAAGAAAAGAAAAAAAAAAAGAACGAAACAGAGAACGATAGTGTAGTCAAGAGCTAAACCAGTTTCTCAGCCTCGGCGTACCCGCTCCTGTGTATTTCGATCAAACGTCATCGGCTTTAATTAAGCCTCGAAAACGTGAGGTTGATCCTAACGACCCTCGATTCCTCTTCTCACCCACGAGAAATTCGGTCGCGTCGCGAATGGTCGATCGCTAGACAGGACTGCAGACTTGGCTTGTCAGGAAAATTGCTTCTACGCACTCTGACCGCGTAGGAGTTTTGCTAAAAAGAATTTAAAAGTGCTTCCTCTCAATCAGGGACCTAAAACAATCTTCAGGTTAACTCTAAAAATTTTTACGAAAAAAAAATCAACAACAAACTACTTGCGTTTTTTACTGTTCAAGTTGAGGATGTTGATCTCGTAGTATAAAGAAAATTAACAAAGGTCCACACATGATTGAAAGGTTAAATATTTTAGTTACTAATAGATGATCGAAAATTTTTTTCGTTGCATATATTTGTTATTGATAACATATGCTCTGATAAAAGTCATTTTTAGTCGCTCGTGATTAAATCGCAACCGAAGGAATTGAAACATTTTAATGAGGAAAGTAGGAAATCTTGCGCTAACAAACTCTCGCAACATTCTTCTATACGACTGATTATAAGTTATAATTATAAGTACCTAATTATAATTACAAGTACCTAATTATAAGTTAAAACGAAATTATTTATGAGCTTAGTGATCCATAACCTCAATTGTAGTATAGTATGGAAGAACTTAAAAAGTTACTTCCAGTATTTCTTCATGTATAGTGGAAGAACATGGCAGTTTCTAACGATTTAGAAAAGTATGAAATTCTGTGCCAACAAATTCTCAGGGCATTCTTCTGCATAATTCTAACTTAAACCTAACCTAACCTAACCTAAATCTAATTGTAACATTAATTAAAATGAAATCATTTACGAGCAGTGATTCATGTCTCGATCTGTAAAAGCTGATCTTTTTACAGTATAAAAGAATTTAAAACTATTTTCTTTAAGAATAAAGTTACTTTCAATATTTCTTCGTGTTAGAAAAATAATATGACAGCTTATAATTATACGCGCAACGATTCAGAAAAATAAGAAATTCTGCGCCGACAAATTCTCATGGAATTCCTCCATGTAATTCTAACCTAATTGTAAGAGCTCGTTAAAACGAAATCATTTACGAGCCATAGCTCGTAAGCTCGGCTAGTAAGAACCGATTCCCTTAGCCGGCCGCGTTTCTGTAATTTAGATGATGCCGATAACGTATCGCGGAACAGAGAACGTCACGTGGCAGTTTGCTCTCCGTCTCTTTGTATTCTCCGAGGAATGCTCCGCCGAGGCACGGTTGTCGGAGGCATTTCCCTTAGGAGGAGCAGCTTTACTTACCGAGCCGTAAAGAAGGCCGCAGGAGTCCATGCACAGGTACAGACAAGTCGCGACACCTTGGATCCTCAGCTGGCCCCTAGACACCGAGGTTCGTTGAAATATCGCTGGAAAATTGAAAAAAAAAGAACATATTAATAATTAATAATTGCTGCGGTTAGATTCAACATCAATCAAACGACGGTTGAATTTGATGCACTTTCTTTTTTTTTTTTGTAAGACAAGTTGGTTTCGCGATTGAGAATGGACAGTAACAATTTAATTTAATTCTATTCCATTGTCGTGCAAATTTCATCAATTGCCCCAACAGTTTTTGGTGAAAGAGAATATTTTCTATTATTTTTTAATATATTTTATATAGTTATCGTTGGTATTACATTTTTTTATGGTTAAAATATGAGAGCCAAGCAAATCGATGATTCACAATTTTAAGGAAAGGAGAATATCTTGCATTTATTTGAACGATTTAATAACAATAATAATGATAAAAATAAAAATAATAATAATAATAATACAAGCAATCATCCAAACCTCTTAATCACCAATCTGCTCGACAAATTTAAAGATCGTAGAACCAAAGCGGTTCCAGATACAGAGTGGCACTGAAAGATTTGAAAAAACTTGTTCATTTTCAATCTTTTTTGTTTTCTTTTTTTGCAGGGTAATTATATTAATTATATTTCCAAATAAAATTATGAAAAAATAAGAAGACATGTGCTTGTAAAACTTATTTTTGTTTCATATTATTCAGTCTTTCAGTGACCACCCTGTATAAGTAGCTTTCATTCATAACCTATAATCGCACGTATGTTCGCACTTAACGTTCACACATACGTCCAGTGTAAATATGTAGCTTTCACTCTCTTAGAAATTACACCCCATGCCAACACAATTTACTTGTAATTCTCCGCAAGAGCTGATTGTAAATGTTTCAATAAATTAGAAAAAGAAGAAGAAGAAGAAATTGGCTCTTCTCTAAATGTAATTTTCGAAAAAATATTTTTTTTCATCGTTAATCGTCGATGTTGAAAGGATGAAAACTACCCTTGAAAGTTGGGGGTGCGGAACACATTTCGTCAAATACCTCGAAAATTATTGAATCAATGAAATTAGTGTTTCTTAATAGTGTACACCATTTATATTAAACGAAACCGTAAGTTTCTCTTAAATAAGTTTTTCCAAAGTAAATGTAAGTTTTTCTTGTTTTGTAAGTTCCTCCAAGTAAGTGTTAATATATTTTCTTAAACATTTGTTTAACTTAAAACTATACATTCAAACACAAATTACGAATAAATTGGAATTTTAATTACAAAAAAAATTTATTATTTTTGAATCTTTCCTGCCGTAAGTATCAAACGAGTTAAGTTGCAACAGCTTGACAGAAAAGGCGAATTCTTCGAATTCTCGTTCCTACAGGATGGACAACCGCTGTTTCTTCTATCGCCGATTTTCCGCATGCTCGCTCACTCGAAAGAGAGGGAGAGAGAGAGAGAGTTTATTTATCCTGAGGCACCGGATACGCCCGGTGGTATCACCGCGCCTCGACACGTCCTCCGTAATCATTTCCATTTTTCACGACACGGAGAAGTATAAAATATACGTCGCCGAGCGCATTTTTGACAGTGTTCGACAGCGAATCGACCGGTCGAGTTTTTCCACCCTCGAGGTATCGATTATGAGAATTGAAATAAGTCAAGGGACAAGCGAGGAGCAGCCTGAACGCCCGAGATCGCCAGTTATCGATAACATCGCGGGCACATGTCTCAAATAATAACTGTCTCTTTTATCCTCTGTCTATGATTACGTTTGCCGGTGATGATTATTCACACCAAAAAAAGTTACTAAAATATATGTATAAAATATAATATACAAAAATATAATATAAAATATAACATATACAAATATGAAACATACGTATAATATATAATACAAAGTTTTATTTAAATTCATTCTGTATAAATAAAGCATATTCAACGAAGTTAAATAAACTTCAAATGTGTACACATCGTGGACAATATCGAAGTAAAATCGAATTATTCATTTTAAAAAAAGTCTCAAACGTCATTGTTTTTGCACTAAAATCATTCGTGAACGATATTCGTTAAAAAAAACCCTCGCGAAATAGTTTTTGGGCAAACCTAACCTAAACCTAACCTCTAATCGAAACGGAGAAAAATAATTCACGGCCTACGGAGTGTGAAATTCGAAACTTTTCGAATTTAATCACGCGCGTGCGTATTGATATACTGATTCTATTAGCAGGGTGGGTATAATCGACGAAAGAAACACGGCCGAGTCGTAAATTAAGTAACGCGCGAAGAAGGGCGCGTGAAAATGAATCGAACAAACCAAAACGAAGAAGTACGATCAAACAAGAACTGCTTTTCAATAGCTGAACGAGGATATCGATTCTCGTATCGTCGAACGTTCTAACGTTTCTAGGATTTACTATTACGAGGATCTCGTAAAAGAAGGAAGATATTGCTACGATGGTATCATCGATATACACGATGATGCCTTCTATCGACAGCCTCGAGACCGGTTTAATTTACTTTTATTAATTTTAATTTACTTTCATAAAAGTAGAGACCTCGAGCTCAAGTTTATTATCGCACGACTTTTTATTTCACAGAAGTTTCTACGTACTACGACAATTTGCAGAATTTTCGAGAAGAAAAGTATCCCCACTCAATTACTACGCAATGTAAAAACATCTTTGAACAACACGAACGATACGTTTTGTAGTTAGAGGTAGACTTCAGGCTTCAAAACGTATTTTTCAAGTATATTATCGTACTATTTCTTTTTACAAAAAAATCCGTTTACGAGAGATACCGTGTGGAATACATTATCCCATAATATGTATTACTATTTATTATAATCTAATTGAACATCTAAACGAATTCCTCTCTCGCGATCAGCAGAGAGAAAGAGAGTTGCGTTTAAAGAATGGCGACAGATTCTCGACTCGTTGTTTAATCGTCCCTTTTCCTCCGTTTTCAGTTTTCTTTTAACACCGACGCGTCTATGCATCCTCTCCCTTATCAGCCACCTTCGTGGTGAATGGCGACACTGCGTTACGATTCGACACGCGATCGGAGGCGCGCAGCGTGATTCCGCTCCGCGCATGCGTCCTGTAAATTTCATCGGCGTGTAAACACTCCGGTGGACACTTCGCGTTAATCCGCTTCTTTTTCCCCTCTCGTTCGTGTCTCGCGTTCGTACGATGAAATAAACTGGCCGGTTCTACCCTCTTCTGTACGCATGCGCCACTGTGAGATGTCGCGATGAAGGGGAAAAAAGAAGAAAGAGTGAGAGAGAGAGAGAGAGAAAGAGGGAAAGAAGAAAGGGATCGCGGTCACTAGCGATGGGCTTGAATGCGCAACAAGTAGCTTCGAACTTCACTCGCCAAATTTCGACCGCTTGAATCTATTCTACGTTTTCAACCAGTTTATGTACTCTTTTACACAACGAACGAATCGTTACGTTATTACTTTACCGGAGAGAATCTCGGGTGTATACTTCTTAAGGCAAGTGCCATAAAATCACTTCCTAAAAAGTTAATATAATTATAGTTATAATTAGTAAAATAAATTCGTAATTCTTTTGTTATATATATGTTTGAAAGAAATAATTTTTAAAATATCATAATGAAAAGATCATGTCTGAACTTGAATTAATGAAACTGGTTCTTATATTTTGATGTTTTGTTAAAAAGAAAAAAAAAACAGGTGGGAAGAAACTTTTGGCCCACCCTATGCAATGAATATAAATTGTCTATAAGTTACAAGATATATAATGCACAGCATAAATTGTTGTATTTACAATAAATACGAGATTAATTATAATTACATTGTAAATGTACAATATATAATTATACAATATATATGTAATATAATTTTAATTAATCATGATAAAATACAACAAATATGAAACATACTTTACGCAATAAAGACAATAAATAATGTAAATGTTGATGTATTAACATATTGCATCATATCATATTATAATAAATTACAAATATATGTA